>CM070749.1:4652083-5219481 GCA_036346245.1 Bonia amplexicaulis
ATAATCATTATTAGAGTATACTCAAATAGATAAAGAGGTATAATAACACCATTAAAGGGGTATATTGGAAGTGAGAGTACGCACTCCCAGGAGTATAGAATCATTTTCATCTTGGTCTCTGGAATGGTATTTGCAAGTATGTTTTGAGCACTGTTCATGCCATTTGGAACAAGGGTTGAGCAAACCAAATCATTTGGAACATTGTTGCCTACCTATGATTTCATTGGAAAAATAAAAATCCATCGAAACCTCTTTGTACATTTCCTACTTTGGGAAGCAAGCAAGAGGAGAGAGAAGAGAGAGATGAGCCTAGCTCGACCTTATAGCCGCGCATCAGCGCCTTGATGTGCCCTCGCCGGAGCTTGACCTAGCCCGCTGTGCCTGTTGTTGATATCTTTGCCTCCCCAGACCACTATAGTCGTTGCTCCAGTTCGCGTGGCCCTCTCGGTCGGCTGGTCGCTATCCCAGACAATATAGCCCTCCTAGATTTGGCCTCTGCTTGAACAAGCACTGATCGGATCCGAATGAAAACCCACGCAATGGCCTAGTCCGGCTCAAACTCCTTCCCCTCATCCCATTATAAAATCCCACCCACGCCTCCTCCCCCCAAACCCTAGAAGCCCCCTATCTCCTTGTAAGTTCAACCTCCATTATGTTGATTTTGGTGATAATGACAAATACAATTGTGAGACTAATATGTTTATTTATTATGACATTGCTTAGTCACGTTTGAATGAAAAGGTGAAAAACATAAGATGTATGCATTCAATATCACATTCTTATTTTATTGCATTCATCAGATCCAAAATATAGAATGAACTTCACTAAATAAGTCAAACTTGAATATGTGCATATGCTTTCACAATACATTCTTATATACACACATTTAGGGAGAGTTCACTCTATGTATTGATCCATGTTCCATTTCCACATCTTAAGGATCTTTATTTTAAAATATATCCCTTGAATATACATAGCTTGTGTAGTTCATATATACTCATAATCGGGTTGTCATCTAGTTATTCCATTATGTGTTAATGGTTGGATGTTTGATGACAACCGGATAAATAACCTTTACTTTAAATGCTTATCTTAGAGTATATAAGTGTTATGTACATGATATATACTTGCAAACGAATTTTTATCTCATTATTTATTGAGATTATCATGAATCACCAAAAATAGAAGATTGTAGAACATAGTCCATCCATTTATAAGTTAGTGGTGAAGTTTGGTAATTAATGACAATTGTTTTGTAGACTAACATTTTTCATGAGTTGGATGAATATATTAGGTTCCACAAATGAGAAAGACTTGGGATGACTTCATGTGTTGAAGATCATCAAGTCAAGTGGTAGATGCATCATGAGTTGATGCATGTCCAAGAGGAGATGGTCATGTGTTGACCATCGAGTCAAGTAAAGATCTATCATGTATTAATGGAGTTGAAGTAAAGAATGTATCATAAGTTAATAAATGTCAAAACTATAACTCAAGGCAAATGTATGGCTAGCTAGGGCTAAGGATGTGTTCTTAGTCTTTTACCAGTCTTGGTGTTTGATTGAAAGACCAAGTTGCTAGTATATGTAGCCGTATTATTAAGAGATGTCACGTCTAGTAGCTTGAGTCTCATCATGTGTTGATAGCTCAACTTCACTTATTCTAGCTCTCCTTGGCATGAGACTTGTATTTGCATATAGTTGTGGCTCATGTGTTGAATTCTTGTATCATGGGATTATACATTGCAAATGTGTTTTGCAAGTGTTTGATGTTTATGTTTCTGTTCTTTGTAGTATGAAGCGTATATTTGCAAATGTGTTTTGCAAATGGTTGTAACTTATATATATATAATTTGTGTGACATGATTCTAAAAGTGTGCAAATATGTTTTGCAACTTGTTGGGAATCATGGATAATTCTTGTGTGCATAATACTGTAGTTTGCAAATGTGTTTTGCAAAATTTGTTGAAGTACATGCACTTCTCAGGGAAATCGGAACTACCGTATTGTATTTTGCGATAGTACCACTTGTCAGAACTACCGGCGTTGTAATCACGGAACTACCGCATATGTTGGTGGTTAGAAGACTTGTTTGGTCGAGAACCATTATGGTCGAATGAATGTGGTCTAAGACCGGTGTGGTCGAAGATCATTGTGGTCGGGAACCAACATGGTTAAAGTCGACGTAGTCGAACTAACAAGGTCGAAGATCGAAGTGATCGAAACCAATGTGGTCAGAACCGACGTGGTTGAGATCTGTGTGATCGAAACCAGTGTGGTCGAAACCGATGTGGTCGAGATCTGTGTGATCGAAACCAGTATGGTCGAAACCGATGTGGTCGAGATATATGTGATTAAAACCAGCGTGGTTGAACCGACGTGGTCGATACCGACGTGATTGATACAACGTGGTTGAAGATCGACATGGTGGTCAGAGATCTGTGTGATCGAAGATTGTCGTGGTAAAAAATCGACATGGTCGACGTGGTCGAGACCTGAGTGGTAGATCAGCGTATTTAGAGACCTGTATGGTCGATCTCGACAATGTGGTCGAAGACCAGTGTGGTCGGATTCCAGCATAGTCGGAGACCTGTGTGGTCGAACCGGATAACGTTGTCGAGACCTGAGTGGTCGAAACCAATGTGGTTAGAGACCAGCGTAGTCGAAGAACAATGTGGTCAATCTAGATGCAGCAACCCTCGCTAGTTGGCTGATCTTCTCCCATTGTTTCTCTATGTAAGCAAGGTTGCGTTGTAGTCTTACTACAGGAAATTCCGTCGCTGAAGGGGAAGTATTTGTACGCCGAGGCGGTATGGTGTACACGACTGGAGTCCAATTGGGTTGATACAAATTCACGTCTGTGAGGCAGCGGGCCCGAGGAGGAATCTTGTTATAGAGTCTTACAAGATAATGGTAAAAAGATGTAGTCGGATGTGTCTCGAGTAGCACGTCTGACTTTAGTCGGCACAAAGTCCATCATGAACACGAAGATGATCCCAATCAAAACCTCCGACCTTATCGCATTGTTTGAGTGAAACCTGATCGGACTCTTCAAGCGGTCGAAATGACTACCAGTGGTTGGACATGACTAAATGGTCTACCCGATCAGATTCGGATCACAAAATACAATAATTACTTTCTAGAACTTTTTCACAAACTTTTGTGGATTTTCTTTTACTTATCTTTTTTCCACAGCTTTCCTTTTTCTTTTTCTTTCCTCCACCTGCAGCCTCTCCTCTCCTCTCTGGCTGCCTCCCTCAATCGCTCTCGATCTCCTCTACTGATTCTGCACTACATCTGCCTACTCCATCCTAATCACCTCTCTCTCTCTCACACACACACACACATGCTTCAACCTCCTCGCTTTCTCGCCCTGCTACCGTGCAACTCCGGCATGTAAGCATGTTGATACACCTTTTAATTGTTGCTCAAATTAGGATTTCATTTTGATTGTGGATGTGTGAATTTGCGTAGTGTAGGACTAGGGGTGTAAACGGAACGGATATTTCCCGACCGTCTATTTGTCCATTTTAATTCGGATACAATTCAGAGCATATTCTCGGATATCCAGAGTTTCTTACCGGATACGAAAACAGAGTCGGATATTTTCTGTTGAATACGGAAATGGATTCGAAAAAGTCATTATCCGATGGATATGGAGCTATCAGGGTATTTTCTATCCGATAAAAACACCGATTCCGACTCCGAGCTATGTATAATTTCAAACGGCGTGACGTCCATCTACTCAGATCCACTCGACTTTCCTCCTCCCGCACGAAACAGCAGCGGTGGCGCCATCGCCTGCCTCTCCTCTCCCACGGACCAACGCCACCGCCGCCTGCCTCTCCGCCCCCACAGATCGGTGCTGCCTTCGCCCACCTCCACCCCCATAGATCGGTGCTGCCGCCCACCTCTCCTCCCGCACAGACCGGCGTCGTCGCCCACCTCTACCCCTTATAGACCATCTCCGCCACTCGCCTCTTCTCCCCCATAGACCGACGCCGCCACCGCCGCACCTTCTTGGCTTCTTCTCCAATCCCCTGGCCACATCCGGTGACACGAAGGTGAGCACCCAAGGCTGGCCTCCTCTCCCTTCTCCCTCTCACAAACTTAAGGGTGGATACTAGTATGATACCTAAGTATTGTTCCAACTTGATGTAAATCGATCATAAAAGTTGACTCTTCAGTTGTCATGGATTTGCTTCCCATTGCACAGAATATCCTATAAAGCATTATTGGGAATGTCAGGGATATAATTGTGTAAGACTACTACTAATACCATATTGTGTTTGGTTTAGAGTTGAGACAGTTCAGGCTCCACTGAAATATGGTTAGAGATTGCTCGCTGCTGGCTTTTGCTAGACAAGATCTGCGTTGTGAACTTATCAAGGGATGTAAACGTAATGAAGTTAAATAAACTAGTGATGTACTCATGTATTTGACTATTGAACCATGTGGCATGTAACTAGTTAGCTGCTACTTGTTTAACTAGCATCTACCATTTACTTGTTACTTTGCTAGTTAGAATTTACTAGTTGCTTAACTTGTCCCTGTCATCATGTAAAATTTGCTTCCGCGTATTATCCGACTAAATATTTGTGACCGAGAATAACCATATTCGGAGCGGCATGTATTCGCTCCGTATTTGTGACCGACAATATCTGCATTCGTATTCGTATCCGGCACTATCCGTGTATGACTTCGACTCCGACAAAAAATATGAAAAATGATACGAGATGAGCAATATCTATCCGTATTCACTCCGTTTGCACCATGGACAACGTGTAATCAATGTATGTCGGGCCCAGCACCGATCGGATCCGAACTCGAGAAAACTGAGCGGATCCGAACGAAAGCCCATGCGACGGCCCAGTCCGGCCCAAACTCCTCCCCCCATCCCATGATAAAATCCCACCCGCGCCGCCGCCTCCCAAACCCTAGAAGCCCCCTGCCTCCTGCGCCTCCCTCTGGTAAGCGCGCCGCCGCCTCCTACTATCGCTCGCCGCTGCATCTAATCTCGTCGCCATGTGGTTCCTCGCAGAGATCGTTGATCCCTAGAACCCTAGGTGAGAAGAAGAAGAGGCCATGTCGTGCAGCGAGGTGGCCTGCACCCTTGCCGCCCTCATCCTCCACGACGACGGCATCCCCATCACCGTACGTTCGTCCTTCTATCCCGGTTTCTTTCTCTATCTATGTGCGTTTCTTGGTTCGTTTTGTTGTCTGAGCTTGGGCGTTTCTTGAGCAGCCCGAGAAGATCGCGACGCTGGTGAAGGCGGCCAATCTGAAGGTCGAGTCCTACTGGCCTGCGCTCTTCGCCAAGCTCCTTGAGAAGCGCAGTGTCGACGATCTCATCCTCTCCGTCGGATCCGGTATACCTTCCTTCCTTTGCTCCCTGTACACGCTCTGTTTGTTACTTGCTGCATGTTCCCCTTTGTTAATTTAGCTATGTTATTAAAAGTGGTTGCTTTGATCATGCCAAGCAATTATGGTTGTAGCTCTTGCTGTAGGATTATGGGTGCAGTCGATAAGATCGACTCAATTTAGTTACATAATTCCATATGTTTGGGTTGTTTGTGCCTTAGCCGTGTGTTTGGTTTGTAATCGTTCTAGTATCTCTACTATTTCATTTGGAAGCTAAAAGCTTTAGGCTTGCTTATTGCTGATGTTATTGTGAAACTTTCGTACTATTTGCCTAGTAATTGGGTTGCATGAATTAGCTCTCTGTTAGAATTATGCATGTGCTTTTGTACTGCCAAAGCTGGATGCATTACAACATTGAAATCGAGTTAAAATTATTCATGCGCTTTTGTACTATCAATGCTGGATGCATTACATTGAAATGGAGATTTCTTCTGTGTTTGGTTGTTGCATTGCTCTGTTGTTGATTGTTTAATTTTTCTGCTCTGGAAACAAGCATGTGTTTACTAGTGTATCGATTTCGTCTGTAGGTGGTGGTGGTGCTGCTCCGGTTGCTGCTGCCGCAGCCCCAGCTGGTGGTGGTGCAGCTGCTGCTGCCCCGGCTGCTGAGGAGAAGAAGGTGAGCTATCATACATCTAGGCAACACTTTTATTTGCACAGTTAATACTGTGTTAAATAACTTACAGATCTTTTTTGGTTGACTATTGTCAGGAGGAGGCTAAAGAAGAGAGTGATGATGACATGGGTTTCAGTTTGTTCGATTGAGCAGTCCGAGCCCAGTTAGCAAATTCGCCTATGCTTCCAAAGACTATCTTATGTATGTCTTTCAGGTTTTCAGTACAAGTTCTCAAGTTTTGAGGCGTTTGATATGTGATGTTATGGGAATTTAACATTATGTCATGAGAACCGTAAACCTCATTGGATCAGGCTATGCCCATGCTTATTTGATTCTGTGGTTGATTGTTCATTGCAATCATGCTTCATAGCTTCTGTAATTCTGACCAACAATTAGTTTGAATTTCATCGACAGAACTAGGTGTATCATTGTGGTTTTATACTGGTTCTTATGCAATCTCACACGGGCTAGCTTACTTGCCAAATACTACTCTACCAAATGGTGAAACTTAGAAACAAACCGCTTGTGCAACAATGTATGGAATCTTCTTTAAGTGATGTGTGATGTTTTGTTTGTGGTGAAAATGAAGGCAACATATCTGGTGTAAAAGGTTAATTCAGTGGTAAAATGCAAAAGGTATTGTTGACCGTCCAATCTAGATTGTGTGGTTTAGATGAAGGAGGTGGGAGCCGCAATCCATTTGATCTGTTTTGCAGACAAAAAACCCACTAGAGCTGTTTTTTTTTTTTTGAAAAAGAACTTCCTCCCGCTGTTCCTCTTGGTGTGATGCCCCCCTCCTTACCTCCTGCCACCTGTCCCGTCGTCACCAAGCCCTGCTACTCCATTTCTGTTGTCGTTACTATCTATTTTCACTCCAAATGTAAAACCCAATTTATTCAGTAGAATTTGGCAAATTAAACGTTTCAATAATCTAACTATTTCATCGGTACTCCATACTATTCATATTTTCCAATAATTTCAAGATACTATCAAATTTAATAAATTTTACATCCAAGGATATTGGTTAAAATCAATTCTACATCACATCGTTAACTCAACTTGGCATCTCATAACAACCCTCACTTAAGCATAAAAAAAATATCATAAAAGGGTTTTAAAAGTTTTCCTTCATGTAACAGGGGCATTAAACTGCAACACCCAACATACTCTAAAACATATAGGTTTAAAACTTCCACATAAAAGTGAGTTTGCAAAAGATATTTTCCTTTTACCCAATATACCTAGCAAAAAATGAGTTATAATCCTCAACAAAATGGTAAAACACCATGAAAAGACGACCTTGCTAATTGACAACATTCATAAGCAGCAAGAATAGTTCAACAATCGGAAAACAACAATTTCTTGATTGAACAAAATAGCCAATCTAAACTCATCACCAGTACTGTAACAACCCAAATGCTGATTGTTTGAAAATGTGAAAGTTTTAAAACTTTTGCTTGCATTTCCTTGGCATTTGGTCTTCCTTTGCCTTTTGATTTAATTTCCTATTGGATGTAATACATGAATATAAAATGGTGAAGAGAAAATAGGATTGGCATGATTTAATTGAATTAAAAATTAAGGGAATATTTTATTGAAAAGAGTCATGAGCTAAAATAAGAAAAGGATGGAACTAAAACAAAAAAAATCCAATAGATGAAATCCTTAATACTAGTCAATTGCAAAATCGAGTTCAATTGAATTCAAAATAGGAGATCGATCCAAGACTTGAGAAATTCTTATTCCATTGCCATCAAAAGCCTTAATTGGTATTATAAGGAAATTTGAGTTTAGGTTCAAAATTAACCATAGTTCAAGTTGGCTTTTGCTTGGATTGAAATTTTAGATTTGAAATTAATGGAAAAATTCAGAAAAATTTGAAGAGCAGTATTGGGCTCAGCCCATTTGGCCTTCACCCACCCCCTGCCCTACTGCACTTGGCCCAGCCCACCCGGTGCCAGAACGCGCCCGGTGCGCCCAGCTTGTGCTCTGGACGCGCCACCGCCGTGTGAGCTAGCTGTTCTAACCACGCCAAATCCACGATGTCGGCCTATACGTATGCGCCTGCACCTCGCTGATGTGTTCTCGCCATGCTCACCCCTGAGTTCTGCCCTGTGCACCGCTGGCGTGTCCTGCCCTGTGTCGGCCTCCATGTGCCAAGCACAGTCCCGCCACAATCCTTGACCAGAGCACCACCTCCATCACAAGTGTTCAGACCATCGTACCTTACTCATCCTTTGCAATCAAGTACGTGATGATGTCGGTTTTGCCGCGCTTGCACCCCGTCTGCCACACTGTCACATCGGCTGAAGCCGCTCTGCTGACTGCCTGTGAGAGCTACTCCGCTAATCGCACTGCCACGCCTCATGAGCCCGCCTCGTTGCACGTGAGTATGGCCTCCCAGCACCTGTGGCCATGGCCATGCTGACGTCGGCAAATTGAAGTCACCAAGACACCTTATCGCCATCGCCGTACTCGACCCACATCGCCCGGTCTCCTGGTTGCCTATAAAAGCCCCACCATGCCCCTCCTCACTCCCCTTCCTCTCCAAGCAATCACCCTCCCATAGCCCTTAGCTCGTTGGAGCAGTCTCCTCCAACTTCGGCCACCTTCGCAATCCGCCGACTCGGTGCACTAGGCGCCGACTCCTTCTGTTGGGAGCCTTGATGTGGTCCCCTATACTGATCCCCATCATCGATTCCAACTGTCGACCACCCTAGCTCCCCGGTGCTATGCTCCACCCTATGTCGCCTTGGGTCCACATTGCCGTGCCACCCTGGTCTTCTACGAGCCTCACCGACCCCTTAGGTAGCCTCTTCGTAGCCCGTAGATGCTCTCAGCTCAAGGAATTAGCCTATCTCCTCACCGTTCACCGTGTTGCCGTGCTCCTAGCCATCACCGCCGCCGACCACCACGCAAGCCAAATTAGGCCACGAGACTTAGCCTAGAAGTGCAGGCCGACGTGTGGGTTTAGTTTTTGGCCTCCCCTCCGATTGCCATGCCTCCCCTCGTCGGCGATGAGCGCTGCTCTCTTCGACAAGAGGAAGAAGACTGTAGCGTGAAGATTAAGTTCAAACATGAGATTAAATTAAGTTAACAACCGTCATTTAATGAGTTATACACCCACTAACATGCGAGCCCTCCCTATTTAATTAAAGCTTAGTCTCTATGACATGTGGGCCCCTGTCATACACTATGGCTTTTCTAATAGAAAAATAAATAGAAAATCCTTGGACCCTACCTATCAGTGAGAGAGATTATCTCTCCTTTATTATTTTCTAGAATTAATTTAGAACTCAAACTTTGAAAGGACCGTTCTCATTCATCTTAAGTCTAATTAAGTGAAATTTGTTTCTAAATTCAAGATATTTCTAATGGAACTGAAATCATGAGCTTTTGAGTTCATTTGAATTTTCATTTGAATTTATCTTTATTTGCTAGTTGTTGTGGTTACAGACCAAACAGAGAGATGGTAGTATGGTAGTGGAGATGTTAAGTGAGTAATGCTTGGGGTCTTCCCCATGGCTTGGATGGCCTTATATATATTCACGTAGGGAGTGTTTTACAATTGTATCCTTACACCCAAGTATCCATCTCAAGGGCATTTATGTCCTTATACATGTCTCATTTCGGGCTTTACAACCTTTTAACAGGCCAACTAGGCTTAGGTGGGGGCCACCCCTACAACAGAAGCCTCTAATGGTGAAGGGCTTCACAGGCCGAAGCCATGTTGCTGAGCCATTTGGCCCCCTCCGTCCCTGCGGCCTATGACCTTTTGTGATCTTGGGCGAATGCATTTGCGTGTGACCCGATTTCAAGACCGAGGATACGGATCCGAACATGGCCATGAAGTACTTCAGCCGCGGAGTCGAAGTTGCTGGTGGAGCCGCCGAGGCAAGGTCGTGCTCATCTTGCGGACATGTTGTCGATGTGCGGGGCAGGTCCGCGCCACGTGCGTGAGGTCGGAGCCAAGGGCGGGCTCATCCCGCGGAGACGAGTCCGGAGCGGACACGCTACTGAAGTGATTTCCGAGGTTGTCTTGTAGATAGGAAGTCGACGTACGGCCCGATGGCTCGCAGCCTGAAGACGATGTCTTGATGGCGGCGAGAATCGCGCCGACTCCTGAGGTGTCAGAGGGTCGTGCGACTGTGGTCGTACGTGCCTTTCCGATGGAAAGGTACACGTGGCGGGACGCGATTGGCGCGTTGTGCGCTGTCAGGTGGTCGCACGACCGCGGTCGTGCGTTCCTCTCGGGAGAGGAGGGACGCGTGGCGGGGCGCTGTTGGTGCGTTGTGCGCTGTCAGGCGGCCTGGTGACTGCACGTCTCCTGCTTCCACTGATTGGGCTCCCGTCGGTCGCCTTCCCGATTGTGGGGGAGGCGAGAAGGCTTTATATACCCTTTTCCTCGGCACGCGAACGTTCTTCCCATTCCCTAATTTGCTCGCTTGCTATTCTTTCGCTCTCTTTTCTCTTCGCTTGCTGGCGCGATCTGCCTCAGCCTCCATTCGTTTGACCCTGCGCTTTTGAGGAGAGAATGGCCTGTCGCGAAGAACATGCTCACTGGTCTAGCGGTGGCGCCTTGCCCAGTCAGCGCGGTTCGTCGTCGACCTCGGTGGAGTACTCTCTGGAGGTCCGCGAGCCATCGCAGGCCAACAAATGATAGGAGGCCAAGGAGAAGGTGGGAGGCCGCTGCTCCCGTGTTCTAGGGCCGACTCTCGTGACGGAGGAGATGATCCAGTCTCTCATTCAGGAGGAGAGGCTGGCGGACCGTGTTGCGGTTCGCCTGCCTGCTAGTGACGAGACAGAGCCGCACCCAGAGGAAACAGAGGCGATCGTCTTTGTCACGTACTTTGAGGCCGGGCTCCGGATACCAACAATGCTCTTCGTCGGCGAGGTCCTGCGGACTTATGGACTGGAGTTGGCGTAGCTAACCCCGAATGCGATAGTTCGCCTGGCTGTCTATGCCTGGGCAGTACGGACGGAGGGTACCCATCCCAGCGCGACCCTATTCGCTTTTCTCCATGACACGCGGTGCTAGCCAAGAAGCTCAAGGACGGGGGTTTCAAACTCGGCGTCAATTCATGGTGAGGCCGCAATGCGCAAAGATTTTTCCCGCAAACTCGACGCGGGGGAAGTGGGAGTCCGGCTGGATACGGCGGTGGTTCTACCACCGCGTGACGAGCAGCACCAGCTTCCAATGTAGGGGACGGCCGGTGTCCTTCAATAGTTCGCTGGACGTGGGGCCCAAAGGCGACGACGAGCTGCGGGCACGGAGACTTGTCGGTACTGCCCTCCGGTTCAACATGCGCGACCTTGCCAAGGAGTTCGTTTTGTACGGAATGGGGCCGCTTTCCTGCCGGTGGAAACATCAACCAGGTCCCATTCGGCAGGATGGCATTCGGCCGACAGTGTCTGCTCTTCCGAAGCCCTCCAATCCTCGTGAGTTCTTCAGCCATAGGCTGTGTACACGTATATATATACTGACCGATGTGTCGCTCTGCCTGTAGGGCTCGTGCTGGAGGATGCGGAGCGCGCGGTAGTTGCATTCCCTGGGCCATACACGGCCAAGGAGCACGAGCTGCGCGAGTCTGCGACCACCCCGACGAAACTAGGGCGGATAAATCGAGTATGCGAGGCTGTAGGCATCCCCGTGCCGGAGCGCGCAGTGCCGACGTTGGGCGGGCCCGCCGCCGTGATGGCAACGGCATGGGGAGGCATCTCCCGCTCAGCACAGGGTCCAGACTTCTGCCGCCGTATCCAGCCCGCCGGCCGCGTCTCCGGTGATTGCTGGCGAGTCGGAGGGCACGACCGTCACCAAGTTCGACATGGCGGAGCATGCCAACTCGGACTTGGAGGCGAAGGCGGCGCGTGCTGTACCCGACAAAGGGTCCCTAGGTGGCGCCGAAAAAGCAGGCCGCTGCGCCGACATGCAGGAGGGCGAGGCCTCATCGCCCGCACCGGCCGCCGAGGCCTTATTGCCTACGCCGGGCGCCGAGGCCGAGTAAGCATCGCCAATGTCCCCAAGGGCGAAGCGCCCCCGTGTACGATCGCTTTCCTAGCCGAAGGAGGGGTTCGCCGTGGCGGTCGGGGTCACAGAGGATCTGGGGTCCGATGGGGAGGCCATTCGGCCCGAGGGGTAACTCGCCGCCCCCGACGCAGATGTGGCCCCCGCGGTCCGGACCGAGGCAGAGCGAACACCTCCCTATGCCTCACCTGAGCGTATCGAAGGTAGGCGCAACTCTTTCTCCCCCCGCGACTTCGCGAAGCTTTCTCCAATCTGCTTGCTCATTCCGTCGTCAACATCAGGCGAGACAAGGTCTCCCGGACGCGGCCAAGGATCAAGCAACGGAGACAGTCGCGAAGTCCCCAGTCTTCCTGCCCAGGACATGATGTCAACGCCTGGTGCTCTCAAAACCGTCGGCGTGGAGGCTCAGCGGCCAAGTGTCTCCGACTTTCTTCCCCGGCCGGAGATGTTGCGGGCTCTCCAAGGGGCCGCGGAGTGCGCAGACTCCATCGTGGATCAACGGGCGCTGTTGTCGTGCGGGCCGGAGCTGCTGGAAGGTGCGCTGGAGGCCTCGGAGATGAGGGTGAGTGCTTGACTTCATGATTTATGCAGCTGTCTAGGACTTTGCTAACCGACGCACTGCGTAGACCCTTGCCCTCAACCGAGCCCTGCAGGAGGCATGTGTCCGCGAGCGGAGGGTGTTAGAGGGCCGGCTTCGAGCTTCCGAAGAGGCCCACGCCGCCAAGGATGAGCGCATCCATCTGCTGGAGATGGAGGGCGCGGATGCAATCTCCGATGCGCAGACACTTGATGTGGAGGCACAGCACGCAGCAGCAGAGGCGCAGCGTGCAGCGGCGGAGGCCCAGCGTGCAGTGGTCGAAGAGCGCGACGGCTTGCTCCAGCAGATTGCAGCGCTGGAGGAGGAGAAGGCTCAGCTCACCGCGTCCCTTGGAGAGAGGGACCGGACTCTGGGTGACACCTCGATGGTGGCATGGGACGCCATGCAGTCTCTGGAAGACACCCTTAAGGACCTCTTTGTCGACATGCCACCCCTGACGTTCGGTCTCGAAGACCTAACGCGGACGCTTCGACGAGTCGGAGAAGCTTCCGGCCTCACCCTTTGCGCCGCCAAGGCCTTCGGCGACCACTGCTCCTTCGTCACCTCTCCATCGCCTTTGCCCTGCTCCACCACCGGGGATGCCAGCACGTCGGCGAGTTGGCCAACCCCTGGCAGGAAATGCCAACCGAAGTCGGGTTGATGTCGGGTGCCGTGCACGAAGTTCGTCCTGTTGTCCGGGCCTTTCACGACCGAATCCGGGACTATATCGGGGAGGCCGTAGCAAAGGTAGCGTTGCGACGGACTGTTCATAGCGAGGGGAACTTCGGCTAATGGCTCGACGAAGTTCCACAGTGCAACGAAGACGGTGCCGCCGTCCCGGAGCATGGTGCGGACCCACTGGTGTGATGCTGGGGTATAGTGTGTGTAGGCGTGCATTGTAGTGTATCCACTCTTTTTGTAAGCCGGCGCCCCATGGCCCTCGCCCTTTTGTATGAATAAAGTGAAATTGAACGAAGTGTTCTGATAATGCGTGCTATTCTTGCTCCGGGCAGATACCTGACCGGGGCTGATTACTAATTTCGGACCGCACGGTTCGACGATATCTTCAGCGTTGGGCGTGGGCGGAAGACGCCCGAAACTTCTAGGCGACGCAGACTTCGGCGGGTGATACTTCGACGCGGAAGTATATTAAGGTGGAGCCGGACGAGTAACGACCTTAGGCACCTGAAAGCACCTATAAACATTAGCCCTTCGCTAATGTAATTGCCGAATCTCTGTAGTCATTCTTTTATGAATGCAATAAAGATTTTGGTTGTAGTACGTGTCCGTGTCGCTCCTCATGATTGTGCCTGTCTCCCACCAACTCGTAGGACTTGGTGCTCGTAGTCGCCGCGCCCGTCCCCTACCTTTCAAGTGGTGGCGAGGTGGCGCCAGCCGGTAGACGCCGAGCGCCTGCCCCTACCCTTCAGTGGTGGCATGAGCTAGCGCCTAGCCAAGTAGACGCCGAGCGCCCGCCCCTACCCTTCAAGTGGTGGCGTAAGTGGCGCCTTGAAGAATTAAATTATTTAACCAACCTAAGTCAGGTATTAGTAATTAATTAATCAAAGTCAAAATTTACTTTTCAACTAACCTAAATCAAATTTAAATCTTCTAGTTCACCTATACAATGTCAAATTTTATTTAATTAGCTAACCTAAGTTGTCAACTTGTTCTCCACGGACCTAACGTCCGCTCTAATACCAATAGTAACACTCTTGCTCAACACTGAGACTGGAATGCTACTACCATCTACTTTCACTCCAAATTTAAAACCGTTATTACAAGATTTAAGAAACGCCTTTCCTCAATGTACTGCTCACAAAAGATAATCCGCAAAGCATCAACAGTTTACACTACAAGAGATTCATGCTAAGAATGAAATTAATCAACACAGATATAAGCTTGGAACCTCGTGTCCAAGAACGCTCAAGACCTCACACCCGAGAACGCCCGAAACCATGTGTTTGGGAATATTACCTAACATAGAAAACTAGCATCAATATAAGGATAAACAACCGCCTTAGATCATCAACAACTATAAAACATATTATCCGCACATGACTAAATTCTACCATTAAGGACCATTATCAATGCTTACTATCTAAGCATATACCATTGAGTCTGAAGATGACAACTAGGAATGATATATGAAATATTGTTTGCATGTGAAACAAATGTGCTGCTCTCACCCCATGCATGTCGCCATCAACATTCACATAAAAATAACAACAAAGTAAAGGTGAGTTTAAAGACTCATCAAGTATATAATAAAATAGAATATATATATATATATATATATATATATATATATATATATATATATCATGTATGGTAAATCAATCATGAATGGAAAGTCTTAACCATGGATAGAAAGTCTCAATCACACTAGCACACATCTAAAAGCAATCCAAAGGCAGGGTGGCTTAGTGCCTAGACACCATGATGTCCCATTTCAGCGTCCTATATCACTATCTTAATTCACAATTCATTAGCTCATTCTTAATATTAAAGCAATGTAGATGATCATAAGCATGGCAAACACATATTCTCCCATGGCATTCACATTAACCATGTAACAATAATATAAGCATTTCTAAACATCTCTTTACTTCTATTGATGCAATTCAATGCAATGTAATGCTTGTGCACATCTCAACTTTTCTTTAGCATATACCGATATAACGGAGTGAGCACCCATCGATGGTCACTAAAGCCAGCCCTCTTTCATGCTGGGACCTCAGTAGTTCATCCTATTTCATATGGGGAACTCAATCTCTACTCTCTATCTTACTCTTTCCACTCCTGTGGGAGGTCCACACCACGTGGACCATATATGCCCACGTAGGCCACCTATTTCCATGATATGCATGCATGTAACGCCACAATTCACTTTAGCACCTATCATGTAGCATGAACCATTATTCATTATCATGCCATCAACCTATAGCCATTATAAGATTATCATGAAACAATTATAATCATCACATAATGGAAGGTATATATTGCATAATATTTAACTAGTAACAACCATCTATATCATGTACTCATCGTCATCATATCACATCATATTTAACAAGAATCGAGTAAATATAGTATGATGAGTAAATTTAGATAACCAAGAGTAAGAATAAACAACCATCTACCGTTCTACCATGTACTTGTCTTAACCATGAAGAAAGACATGATGGCCGACGATCAACAACTAAAACAAAACATTAGAATTTGATAATAATCATGGTACAATACCTCAATACACATCCATATCATTGGGTTCCCCATTCCATTGAATGAGCTAACTGGAGCATACAAGTTAGGTGGTGCACTGGGTCTACCCAAAGCATAGACTATGAGATAATACTCTGGTCTAGAAGTATTGGGTTCAATAGTAAACTGGACCTCAGGCTTCCTTGTTCCCATTGCATTTTGAAGATCATTAGCTGTACTTAGCACAGGTGCAGGGAGAATTACCTGAATCTCATCAGTGCCCAAAGGGAGACTGTAACATTCTAAATTTCGGATGTTCAAAATTATGAAAAATTCAGAACTTTTTGTTGCCTCTCGATAGCATTTGAACTTTTGCTAAAACCTTGATTGGGATTTTCTGAGCTTTGTGCGATGCTAGTCATAGCAATAAAAGATATGGAATAAATTAAAACAATGAAATGAGAGTTCAAAATATGAAAACTTGATTCCAAAGTTAATTCATTAGATCAAAACCTGACCAAAAGATCGGGGAGAAGAAAATAATTGAACTAAAAATTTAGATTAACTCCAGCCAAATTTAGAGGTTGGCTACAACCTCCAGCCACGCCAGCGCGCTGCAGTAGCCAACGCCACCTCTAGCGAAGCTGTGGCAATTCTTGACTGTGAGCCATGCGCCGAAATATCTGCCGATCAGCACTGCCACGCCAACCCCTGCCATTGACATGCCCTGCTATGGCATGTCATATCACTCTGACCCCATTATGCCACGCCCGGGCGCCGCTTGCGTCAACCGCCGGCCATGAGCCCCAAGCCTACCATGGAGTGCCAGCTCCTATGCCCATGCATGTTGCAACTTTTGACTTTGCCACCACGTCTCCTTGCCAACAATAGCACTGCCCCGCCCATACCCTGCCGGCCCTGCCCCGACCCAGAATTTTACCAAAAGGTATATCGTATCAAAATTTTTATATGTAATTCGATAAAATCATTTACCAATTCGGTAAATAATTATAAATTTTGCACCGTAATTCGATATACAGACACTAAATAATATAATAAATATTAAATTCAAGGATTAAGTTGGAAACTTACACAAATTATAATATAAATAGTTTAAACACCATACTAATAGTCTCAAATATACATAAAAGAGACTTACAATACTACTTGTCTGACTTTTTTGGCCCACACTTTCTAAAGGACATGAAAGTCTCGATCATATCATCTTCATCCACTTCAAAGAAAATATCCCGCTTAATGAATGTGACTAGACAATCATTCAAAAGACTATCACTCATCTTATTTCTTAATTTTGTTTCCACTAAAATCATTGCAGAAAATACCCTTTCAATACTTGTTGTTGCCACTGGTAGAAGCAAAACAACAATGTTCTTATGGTTTTACCTAAAACAACAATATCTGGAAACAATGAGCACTTTAAAAGATGCAATTTCAAGTATTCCATGCTCAAATCCATGATCATTCCACTTTTAGCTTACAAGATCGGAAAACACAGCATGTGATTATTTTTTATTTTCTGACCAAATGTTTTGAAGAATTATACTCCAGAAAAACCATACAAATTAGTAACCATACAAACACAGCATGCTGAGGATCGAGCGACGCATCAGACTGAAGTAGGTGATTCCCATCAGTATTGAGATAAAATGTAGACAAACCCAACCTGTTAACACATATAACACATGTAGCCATCACTAATCAGCATTCCAAGGTTAGAAATACCTGAGTTGATATATAACCCTCTCTCTCCCTCTCCCTCATAAATCGAATCCATTTTTTTTTGAGGAATAAATGAAGTCCAATTTGACCAGACATACCACATATGAATATGTGATCATATGTTCACTCTGCATTGTAGTGCATGCATAGACAACATAGGCAAATGTTTATCTATCTGTTTCTCTGCGTCCTCTATTTCCACTGATGTAGCTGGAGGAACATATTTATCTGGGATCTAATGTTCCCATTATTCCAACCAGTGGAAAATACCGGCAATAATGCCTATCATTTTGTTCTTACAAGACGCCAGAATATCTCTGCATGCATAACATCACGCGTGTGGCAAGCGAGCGAAGGCGAACCGATACTCCGGCAGTTCGGTTGGGTCCCACGGCCATAGGGTATGCCGGGGCCCACCTGGCATACCCTGTGGGTCCGCCACTGCGTCACGGCCACGCCGATGCCAAACCCACACCACGCTCTGTTTTTTGGGTCGCCGACAACAACACCTCCACCATGCGCCTCCGCTGCTATATATGGCCAGTCAAGCCTGCCAAAGTGCCCCTACACATCTCCTCATTCATCCCCTTTCCCACTTCTTCCACCTCACCCCAGGCCAAGTGCCACTAGGCCCAAAGTGTTGGGCGCCGCCGTGGCCCTGGCGTTCCCTCCGCTCCGGCCGCCCTAGCGCATTACTTCCAAAATCTACCACGTCATACCATGTCCCCACACCCCTACTTCTCTCCTTCCTGCTTAATTGAAGTCACATGCGCAGATTTCATTGGAGCTCTCATCTTCCCAAAAACCGGTCGACGGTGCTCCCACCACCGCCATTTCTTCTCTCAGTGCTTCGACTCAATTACTTCACCCAGGAGCAACCTACAATCCCCAACTGTCGCCCAGCTCTCTACTTGTTAATTTTGTTCCAGGTGAAAACGCACACATCGCAAATAAACAGAGAGAACACAGGAGAATTTTTGAATTTCTCTATTCTCTTACTTGCTCCCCCTTTTTTCTTACTTCTGTTCTTCCAAAACTGGCTACAAGCCTTCTCAATATATAGGCTAATACTCTCCTACTAGCATACATGTTCGGACTTCAAGTTGGACAAAACTTCAACTTAAGTTACACACGGAGGCAGACTCTACTACGTCTTGAGCTTTAAGTCTAGATTATTTCTAACAATCTCCCCCTTAATCTTGACTTGACATACTCTAATTTTAGTCTCAATCCATTATTAACTACCAGTCATGCCTCCACATGAAACGTTCTATATGCAACCTACATATAGGAACTCAACTTAACTGGGACAGGTTCATCCAGATGCAAAGATTCTAAAATATTGAGGTATTCGGTCTCAACTACGACTTACTAAACTCATACTTGACACAGAACGGTGACACATCTTCTCAACGTTACGATTTCGTTCCACCTTACTTGAGTTTGGATGGCGACACATCTTCTCAACGTCCCTAACTCAACTCATCATAAGAGTACTGTTGATTCATCATCGCTGAGCACTTCAGCAAGAAACACTTTCTTCATTGCTGCAGAAACGTGTTCTGTTGCTTGACCGACGAATGCGCCACACGGACGAGCTGCTAAAACGTGATGACACGCGGAGCGGATGCCTCGGGAGTGCTGCACGAGACGAGCGCAAAACTGAATGTCGAGACTATTTTTTCAGCGACTCGGTTCTCGCCTAGGTTCTGATACCACTTGTTAATTTTGTTCCAGGAGAAAACACACACATCGTAAATCAACTGAGAGAACACTAGAGAATTTCTCTATTCTCTTACTTGCTCCTCCTTTTTCCTTACTTCTGTTCTTCCAAAATTGGCTACAAGCCTCCTCAATATATAAGCTAATACTCTCCTACTAGCATACGTATTCGGACTTCAAGTTGGACACAACTTCAACTTGAGTTACACACGGAGACGGACTCTACTCCGTCTTGAACTCTAAGTCAAGATTATTTCTAACACTACCTCACCCCAGTGAGCTGGCGACGACGACCCTCCCTATGCCGGCCCCAGCTATTGCCATCGGCTCGGCTCGGCCCTTCCTCGTCTTCGACAATTGCGTTGGTACATTCCCCATGACCCCCTATAGCTCATGCTCCCGCTAATTTCCTTCTCTTCCCACCACGGTGTCGTGACCTCGTTTCCCCCTCATGTCCGACCGCCTCTCACCACCGTAGGCCACCCTCTGCTCCACCCCAGCTCATGGCGCCACCCCTCTCATCTTCTTCCTGACCCCAAGGGTCCATTTTGCCCACCACCACTGTTGGTCCCATCACCTCCCACCGGTGGCAAGGCTAGCACCGAGCGTTGTCGCCATGTTCTGTTTTGGTCCCCAACCACCACCTCACCTCTTCTATTACTCCCCCTCCCCCCTCTCCAAGTCACCAAAAGCCAAATGGCCAGCTGGTCAGTTGAGGCCACTTAACAGAGGGAAGTCCCATGTTTGAATATTCCTTCCCCCCATCCTTTTCATTTCATTTCATTTGGCCCATTTCAATTTAGGAAAGATTGGGATATAATTCAGGGAGATTAAAATGACTAGTTAGAATTTAAATAAATATATAATGAGATATAATGATGTATAAAAATATGAATAAAATTAAATTAAGAGATTAAAATATACGTTTGTGCAAATTGAGAGAATTAGAGAATTAATCTGGTTAATTGCATGGAATGGCCAGTTAATTATTATAAGGATAGTTAGTGCAAGGTTAACCCATAACAATGATATTTGTGTGCCCTAAAAGACATGAGGCCCTTTCTTTTCAAATAGTGACTGAAAAGAGAAATAACTCAACACTAGTAAACTAGTATTTAATAGCAAAAGCTAATATTTGAATAAAAGATTATCTTGCACATAATTAAATGAGTCCCATAAATAATTAGCATGCCATTAGAAATTATTTTAAATACTAATAAAAGGCATCGCTCATATATATATATATATATATATATATATATATATATATATATATATAATTGTATAAATGTCCGACTATCGCAAGAACCTCAGTTAAGATGACATTTGAGTGAGGATTAAGGTAACTAGCCAATATGCCATTGCCACTTATATTAAAGTACATGTCTAAAGTAAAGGATGCTGAAATATAGCTATTGTGGAGGTAAATAGTAACCAAGGATTCTTAGGGTAAATTATGACTAATTAGAATAAAACAGACTAATTAGAATAAAACAGACTAATTAACATCGTGATAGGATTTAAATTAATGTGTCCATGCTAACTAGCAATCTTTCCTGAAGAGATAAGTTAGGCAGAATAGAAGGTTATTTTCAAAGCCAACAATATTTGTTTAGAAATTCATATGATAGTCAAAGGCCCAATTAAAAATAAAAACCCTGTCGTTAACATACCACCGACAATCAAAACTTAATGGTAGATTCAATTAATAACGATAATAAAATATAATTGTGTATAACAAGCTTGGCCCCATGTAAATAAATTTAATTATGATTAAATTATGCCAGGTGCTAAGTAAACGCACATAAAAATACCAACGACATTTAAATTTGAAGAGCATTGTTAGATAAAAGATCAGGGTAAAATATAACTTTGTGCATCTAGTAAAATATAATGACCCCTAAGTCATTGGTCTTTAAAAAATAGTCTCGTCAATTTACACTTTAAATGAACAATGTGGTGGTGGGACCGATCAATTAGACCCTAATAAAGACAATTCACTAACACACCAATAAGATGGTAATATGAAGTCTAGTAATATCTAGTAATATCCGGGCCTAGTTAAGAATTGCATTTTGTCTGAAATACATATAAACCCTAGAAAGGCTCAACAATCGAAGATCATTAGTAAAAAGTAATCTAATTAAAATTAATTACTAATTAGCAATTGGATAATTAAATGATCCCATGCTTTAGTAGTTTATTAAATTAATCATGCATTTAAACCTTTCAATTATTTGACAACTGAATCTCAAAATAATAATACATCTTGAATTTCCCAAAGATAAGAAATGAAAGGATAATGTGGCTAATTAACCATTTACCGGTCATGAGTGAATCCGTATTTTCATCGTAGGTTTAACCTGATTCATGAAACTTCCTTAATAAATACAAAAATAATAAAAAAAGTTATTAAATTATCTATATTTATGTCGTAGGTCTACCTTGACTTATGAAACTTCCATAATAAATATAAAATTATAAAGGAAGTTATTAATCAAAATAGGTGAAGCCATGGTATTCAGCAGTCGGCTAAACCTAGTCATCTTCAAATCCGAAGCGGTGTATTCCCGTAAATTTTCCCTTACCATGAACCATCCTTGAAATCCGACTCGGCAAACTATTTCTCTTGTCATTCCCTACTTCACTCTGACCCCGTGAATAATCCATGCCCAACAAACCTTACCTTAAATCATCACCTACTTAATTATAATAGAGACTTAATTGAGTTCATTTGGATTTATTTGGATGTTCAAGTTAATTGCATTTTTTTGGAGTTCCATTGTATATCGCGTAATTAGAAACTGAAGTCTCGAAGAAGCAACGAACTGAACAATATCAAGATCTAGAAAGAAATGAAGATCAAAAGCTTAAAATCGTCAACTAAGAAGGCTTTGAGTAAAGGTCAAGACTATGGTAAAATAAACCAGGCAAGTCACCACTTTGATCATATTGCACCTACCTTTTTGAAAGCAAGTTATTTTAATTGAAAATATCAAATTGCATGCTTTACTTTATTACGTAAAGTATATTTGGATAGTTCATAGATAATTCCTTATGAGTAATTGCATAATTATATCCCACTCCTTGGCTTTGTGCATGAAACCTTGTTGCCCTAGAATTAATGGTCAACTTACTATTTTATATCTAAGTGTCATGCTTAGTCTTTCTTAGATATTCAGGGGCATTAATTTGCCCTGTCATTATTTCAAAGATGAGAAAATTTGATTTGGACAGTCATTGATGGAGAGTGGCTAGTATGTTGTAATATGGATATATTATGCTCCCAAAAACCCCAACTTGCTAAAATGTTTGGCCGGATGGTACGAGGGTGTGGTGCAGTGGATGTACAAGAGTGTGGATTGTGATGGAACCGTCCAGATAACCCTAAGGACTGAATCTTGTGATGACCATCCAGTGTAAAACAGTACAACCACAAGCTAGCAAAGTGTAGGCATGGCTAACTAATTTTCATTGACCCAGTGTGGTTATGTGAAGGTGTGCACACATATAAAGGGGAGGATGGTCTGATCCCCGCCTTTGCCATGATGGCTCCAGAGGGAAACTTCTCAAGGAATGTTCTCATTCTATAGAAGAAAGACCTTAGCGGGTGTAATCACACTAGGAAGATGCATTGAGCAGCCTTGTTATGATTACTCAGTCGCACGCCTAAGAAAGCGTGTAATAGCCGATATTATGAGATAATCATATCTTGTAGGTAAGGTGTACAACCTCTGTAGAGTATAAACTATTTGAATAGTCGTGTCTATAGTCATGGGTGGACAATGGGAACTTACATCAATATAGTTCTATTTCAAAAACTTTGGGGGTGGAATGGAAATTGGTCTTTGTGTTGCCCTGGGCGATCGATCTCAGTGATGATAATAAGTGGATATGACACTGAAAAACTAGCATATGGTGCAGGTAACATGTAACGGTGGATGAAATCTGTACTGCTATTATTGTAATCTTTCAAACCTTTTATAAAACTCTATTTTAATTAAAATAGATAAGTCTCAGGAATTTCTTATATCCGTATCTCAAAATGGAGACAATTCCGCAAATAAAAGAACCTTAAGCCTTCCTTTGTTCAACCTTTCATCTATTATTATTTCATTCTGTGTGGTAGTGTGCTGAGTACTTTGTACTCATTGTTGCTCAACTACTATTATTCAGTAAGTCAGAAGAAGACATACGAGCCCTTTGGGCATCTAGAGGAGTCGACAGAGGTGCAAGACGATGAGACCAGGAACTAGGTCGCGAACCCTAGTTGGCTGCCTGTGGACGTGTCCTGAGGGTCCCACCTGTTTGAAGTTTCTATTTTCGCCGCTGCTCTTTATTGATTTTGGCCTGACCGGCCTATGTGTAAGTCTAACATTATATTTACGCTTCCGCATGATATGTACTTTGATGCTCAGTAATGTATCTGTGAGTACTATCTACTGATCCAGGGAGTAGTGCGATGGAATCACAGAGGATTCTAGATTGTAAAATACAGGTCTGATAAAGACATCCTGCGCCTTCCTCTTGATTAATACCCTAACTTGAGAATGGTCGGGCAGACGTCCCAGCAACATCTCCTCTCATCATCTTGGTCCACATCTGAGTCATCATCATCTTCATTTCAGCGAACTTAGGTTGATGATTCTTCAATTCCTTGATGTCCTCTATCATGGCTAGAATTTCACTCGTAAGTTCCCCTACTTCTTCCTTTCCCGCCATTGCCTCTTGCGATTAGGATCGAGTTGTCACCACCATGAGAAGACCCGATCCCCTAGACCAGCCAAGATGAATCCTTACAAATCTGCACTGTTGCCTTCCCCATCCCTTCAGATCTAGGGATTTTACAGCGATCTTGCCAACCCAGATTCAACTGGCGAGAGATCTACCCAAACCTTCATCCAATTCGACCGTAGCTCCAAGAATCGACTTTGCTCTGATACCTTTATCAGGCCCCAATTTGAAGCAAGACAAAGTAGTAAAAAATTTGTGAATCGGATCGAGGAAAATTTTGGGGAAAATCTAACACCTAGGGTTCTAAGCTACTTTACCACTAGAGAGAATACTTTTGTGGGTATATTTCTTGCTTTCCATTCACGCAGACTTGGGTTATATACCCCCAATTAGTCCATGGTTTGCATTAGTACAAATATCAGCTCGGCAAGCTGTAAGTTCAGATTATGAAAGCTTAATGACAAAAGATGACAGCTACAGTGGCCCACAGTGCCGTCTGAAGTCGATTCTAGCCATCAGATTTCCTTTATGTCTTCGCTCCTTGTATGCGAGCCGTTGTTCGCCTTGTAAGTGAAATCGACGACCCGGCGGCTGACATGCAGACTTTAACTCTGAAGCTTTCTCCAAAATCTTGCTGAAGAAATGTGCCTGACAACCCCTCTCCACACAGTGGCGAATCCAGAATGAAAAATAAGGGTGGACTGAAAAGTTATACATTCTTATGCTAAATCATAAGTTTTTTTAGAATTGTTGGCTCTACAACTCAAATGACTAAACTACTTTGTAAGAAATATAGTTTTGTATTCTTGTGCAATCAAATTCATAGCTTCATACATGAATAAAAGCAAAGTAAAAAGAGAGATACAATGGAGGTACCTCGCTAATAGCAAGTGAATCCCAAAAACATGTAAATATGGTTCCGGTAGATAATAATCTGTACATCAAAATAAAAAAAATAGTAATGCAATAGCAAATTGTAATTAATTACTTAAATGATCATGAACATTTCAAATAAAAGAACCATATCACTAGCTTGAATCACGACTTTCACAAGGCAAATTCATTCTGTGATTTTTCATGCCTTGGAAGGATTTTATGATTGCATCATCGTCAATGGAGGCAGAGGCAGCAGCCAACAGAGCACGCAGAGGCCCGCACTGGGCTCAGCTCCCCACCGTGTCCCGCCTCCTCTTCCCTCGCCTCCCGGCCCGGGCCCCGCCTCCCGGCTCCCGCGAGGTCAGCGACGGCGTGACCCCGCCCGGCGCCGCCTAGTCGCCAGCCTGTCCTCATGACGGCTGCGACCCCGCCTCGGCCTTCCTCGGCCCCTCCGGATCCGTGACCGGCGCCCCGCCTTGGCTCCGAATCCAGATCTCGTCGGACGCAGCACGGGTGAGCAATTGATTAGGGATTTGGGTATTTGGGGGAACCAGGAACGGGAGCTCGGGAAGGGAACGGTCAATGGTGGGGATTTTGGTCTTTCGGATTTGGGGAAATTTGGGAGCACGAGAACAGCTGAACAGGGCAACATGTACTAGATGTGTGGGCAGTGGGCCCGTGGGCCTACATTTCTACTTCTTCGGCGGTTCGGCTTTGTTTCTTCTCCCCTGGCTCCGTGCTCTTTCTTCTCCTCAGATGCTCTTTCTTCTCGTCGTCGTCGCCAAATGATCGATCGCCATAGGAGGGCGGGGGAGGTTCGGCAGCACCGGTGGAGGTAGGATTCACCGATAAAGCCTACCCCATGGATTCGCCTGCATGCACGACTACACCTCCCTCCACCACGTCCCCAGCCGCGGCGATCTAGGTTAGAGTTGCGTCACCTCCGGCTGTGTGGTAGCCTCCCTACACCTTGTCCCTCGCCCTGCCAACACCTCCGTCCACCCCACCACCACCGCGCACCGCCGCCTCCACCCCACGCGCTGCCCTCTCCATCCACCCCACGCAACCGCCAGCACGTCAATTCAGCAAGCCTTTAGATGAATCGCACGAATGCCACTCCAGTTCACACTCCCAACTCTCGGTTTCTTCCCGCCGGCATGAACAAGCTAGTGTCATCGTTGTCATTATGTAAGTGCTCTGCCTCACTTTCTTAATCCCATCTCAGTTTAGTGTGCTGTGTCAAAATTGGCTCCTTGTTTGGTTAATTTTTCAAGGATGTGGACATAGTTGAGAAGTGAAGTTATGAACTCTGACCTATGCGCTTGTGCCGGAGAACTACAGGCTGATCAGCAGCATTTTTTTTTTAATTTTAGTGCTTTTGAAATCAACATCTGAGTAAACTAAATGATATGAGCAACATTTGTATCGTGTGTGCTTTTTCATTGTCAATGTAACCATTTAAATTCTGAAAGTCTTTCTGAGTTGTAATGTGAGTTGGCAATGGACAATTGCCCTCCTTAATGCTTGTCCAGTGATACAATCTCCAGCAAGCAAAAAAAATTTAACACTTCTGATATTTGTGCAAGAAACATACCCATGGACGTGATCTAGGTTCACTCTCTGTCAAACAGAGATGAAGCGTTAATTACAACCAAGTACATCCCTAAATGATTTTAGTTCATTCTGTCATTGGCTTAGCAGGTTTTAATGGATGGCTTCGTCAATTTCAGACTTTCAGTGGCACGAATGATTTTAGGCATCCAATCCTATTTCAAATCAATTCCATTTGATTGGGGAGCTCTGTGCACAGCTTAAGTGCTCAACTAAACTAGACGTATCATGATACACCTAGCTCTGTCAATGAAATTCAAACTAGTTGTCGGTCTGAATTAGAGAAACTATGAAGCATGATTGCAATAAACAGTCAACCACAGAATCAAATAAGCATGGGAATAGAATATATAAACAGTTTCTAAGACAATCCAAACATGTTTGCGGTTCTCATGACACGTGCTAAATTCCCATAACATCACATATCAAAAACCTCAAAACATGAGTACCTCTTGTACTGAAAACCTAAAAAACATACACAAGCCTTTGGAAGCATAAGCGAATTTGCTAACCAGCTCTGTGGGGGGTTTTTTTGTCTGCAAAACAGATCAAATGGATTGAGGCTCACACACTTTCATCCAAGCCACACAATTTAGATCGCCTTTTGCACTTTACCACTGAGTTAAGCTTTTGCACCGGATATGTTGCCTTCATTTTCACCACAAACAAAACATCAGACATCACTTAAAGAAGAATCCTTACATTGTTGCACAAGCGGTTTGTTTCTAAGTTTCACCAATTAGTAGAGTTGTCGGTCAGAATTACAGAAGCTATGAAGCATGATTGCAATGAACAATCAACCACAGAATCAAATAAGCATGGGCATAGCCTGATCCAAAGAGGTTTACGGTTCTCATGACATAATGCTAAATTCCCATAACATCACATATCAAAAGCCTCAAAACTTGAGAACTTGTACTGAAAACCTGAATGACATACATAAGATAGTCTTTGGAAGCATAGGCGAATTTGCTAACTGGGCTCGTAAGATAGTCTTTGGAAGCATAGGCGAATTTGCTAACTGGGCTCGGACTGCTCAATCGAACAAACTGAAACCCATGTCATCATCACTCTCTTCTTTAGCCTCCTCCTGACAATAGTCAACCAAAAAATATTTGTATGTTATTGAACACAGTATTAACTGTGCAAATAAAAGTGTTGCCTAGATGTATGATAGCTCACCTTCTTCTCCTCAGCAGCCGGGGCAGCAGCAGCTGCACCACCACCAGCCGGGGCTGCGGCAGAAGCTACCGGAGCAGCACCACCACCACCTACAAACGAAATCAATACACTAGTAAACACATGCTTGTTTCCAGAGCAGAAAATTAAACCATCAACAACAGAGCAATGCAACAACCAAACACAGAAGAAATCTCCATTTCAATGTAATGCATCCAGCATTGATAGTACAAAAGCGCATGAATAATTTTAACTCGATTTCAATGTTGTAATGCATCCAGCGTTGAAAGTACAAAAGCACATGCATAATTATAACAGAGAGCTAATTCATGCAACCCAATTACTAGGCAAATAGTACAAAAGTTTCACAATAACAACCGCAATGAGCAAGCCTAAAGCTTTCAGCTTCCAAATGAAATAGTAGAGATACTAGAACGATTACAAACCAAACATACGGCTAAGGCACAAACAACCCAAACATAATATCGAATTATGTAACTAAATTGAGTCAATCTTATCGACTGCACCAATAATCCTACAACAAGTGCTACAACCATAATTACTTGGCATGATCAAAGCAACCACTTTTTATAACATACCTAAATTAACAAAGGGTAACACGCAGCAAGTAACAAACAGAGCGTGTACAGGGAGCAAAGGAAGGAAGGTATACCGGATCCGACGGACAGGATGAGGTCGTCGACGCTGCGCTTCTCAAGGAGCTTGGCGAAGAGCGCAGGCCAGTAGGACTCGACCTTCAGATTGGCCGCCTTCACCAGCGTCGCGATCTTCTCGGGCTGCTCAAGAAACGCCCAAGCTCAGACAACAAAACCAACCAAGAAACGCACATAGATAGAGAAAGAAACCGGGATAGAAGGACGAACGTACGGTGATGGGGATGCCGTCGTCGTGGAGGATGAGGGCGGCAAGGGTGCAGGCGACCTCGCTGGACGACATGGCTGCTTCTTCTTCTCACCGGAACGGATCAACGATCTCTGCGAGGAACCACATGGCGACGAGATTAGATGCAGCGGCGAGCGATAGTAGGAGGCGGCGGCGCGCTTACCAGAGGGAGGCGCAGGAGGCAGGGGGCTTCTAGGGTTTGGGAGGCGGCGGCGCGGGTGGGATTTTATCATGGGATGGAGGGAGGAGTTTGGGCCGGACTGGGCCGTTGCGTGCGCTTTCGTTCGGTTCCGCTCCGTTTTCTCGAGTTCGGATCCGATCGGTGCTTGGGCCGGACATACATTGATTATACTTGTCCACGGTGCAAACGGAGCGGATACAGATAGATATTATTTATCCTATATTTTTTTATATTTTTTGTTGGAGTTGGAGTCAGACACTGCTAGTGCCGGAAACGAATACGAATGCAGATATTCTCAGTTATGAATACGGAGCGAATACATGCCGCTCCAAATATAGTAATTCTTGGTTACGAATATTTAGTCAGATAATGCGTAAAAGCAAATTTCACATAATGACAGGGACAAGTTAAGCAACTAGTAAATTCTAGCTAGCAAAGTAGTAAGTAAATGGTAGAGACTAGTTAAACAAGTAGCAGCTAACTAGCTACAAGCCACATAGTTCAAAAGTACGAATTGTCCATAACCAACTAGTCAGGTACATAAGTACATCACTAGTTTATTTAACTTCATTACATTTACATCACATGATAAGTTCACAAACGTAGATCTTGTCTAGCAAAAGCCAGCATCGAACCATCTCTAACCATGTTTCAGTGGAGCCTGAACTCTGAGTCTCAACTCTGAACCAAATACAATATGGTATCAGTGGTAGTCTTACACAATTATGGGCTGTTCTTTTTCAGCTTTTAGTTTTAGTTTTTGGCTTTTCTACAGTAACTAGATTTTAAACGGAGTATCTTTTCAAGATGGGGTCTACTAGTTAATTGTAGTACATACTATACTGACTTATTTATATTGGCAAAAGCCGCATGTGAGTTTCAGTTACTCTGTAATCTCTCATACAAACAGCCTAAAAGCCACAAGCCGCAGCAAAAAAAAGATCAGGCCCTATATTTTTTGTCAGAGTCGGACACGGATAGTACCGGATACGAAAACGAATGTAGATATTCTCAGTCACGAATACGGAGCGAATACATGCTGCTCCGAATATGGTTATTCTCGGTTGCGAATATTTAGTCGGATAATGCGCAAAAGCAATTTTCACATGATGACAGGGACAAGTTAAGCAACTAGTAAATTCTAGCTAGCAAAGTAGTAAGTAAATGGTAGAGCCTAGTTAAACAAGTAGCAGCTAACTAGCTACATGCCATATAGTTCAAAAGTACGAATTGTCCATAACCAAGTAGTCAAATACATGAGTACATCACTAGTTTATTTAACTTCATTACATTTACATCACATGATAAGTTAACAACGCAAATACTGTCTAGCAAAAGCCAACAGCGAGCCATCTCTAACCATGTTTCAGTGGAGCCTGAACTCTGAGTCTCAACTCTGAACCAAACACAATATGGTATTAGTAGTAGTCTTACACAATTATACCCTGACATTCCCAATAATGCTTTGTAGGATATTATGTGCAATGGGAAGCAAATCCATGACAACTGAAGAGTCAACTTTTATAATCAATTTATATCAAGTTGGAACAATACTCAGGTATCATAGTAGTATCCACCCTTATGTTTGTGAGAGGGGAGAAGGGAGAGGAGGAGATCGGCCTTGGGTACTCACCTTTGTGTCATCGCATGTGGCCAGGGAATTGGAGAAGAAGCCAAGAAGGTGCGGCGGTGGTGATGTTGGTCTATAGGGGTGAAGAGGTGAGCGACGGCGATGTTCTGTAGGGGGCGGAGGTGAGCGGCGGCGTCGGTCTGTGGGGGAGGAGAGGCGGGCGACAACATCGATTTGTGGGGCGGAGGTGGGCTAAGGCGGGGCCGGTCTATAGGGGCGGAGAGGAGCGGCGGCCGCCTGCTGTTTCGTTTGGGAGGAGGAGAGTCGAGTGGATCTGAGTAGATGGGCACCGCGCCGTTTGCAATTATGCATAGCTCGGAGTCGGCGATATTTTCAAATCGTTACCAGATAATAATCCAATAACTATCCGGAAAATACCCGGATAGCTCCGTATCCGTCGGATAATGACTTTTCCAAATCCATTTCCGTATCCGACAGAAAATATCTGACCTCATTTTCGTATCCGGCAAAAAACTTGGATATCCGAGAATATGCTCCGAATTGTATCCAAATTAAAGTGGATAGATGGGCGGTCGGGAAATATCCACTCCGTTTGCACCCCTAGTCCTACACTACACAAATTCACACATCCACAATCAAAATAAAATCCTAATTTGAGCAACAATTAAAAGGCGTATCAACATGCTTACATGCCGGAGTTGCACGATAGCAGGGCGAGAAAGCGAGGAGGTTGAAGCATGTGTGTGTGAGAGAGAGAGAGAGGTGATTAGGATGGAGTAGGTTGATGCAGTGTAGAATCAGTAGAGGAGATCGAGAGCGATTGAGGGAGGCAGCCAGAGGGGAGAGGAGAAGCTGCAGGTGGAGGAAAGAAAAAGAAAAAGGAAAGCTGTGGAAAAAACATAAGAAGAAGAAAATCCACAAAAGTTTATGAAAAAGTTCTAGAAAATAATTATTGTCCATTTAGTCATGTCCAACCACTGGTAGTCTTTTTGACCACTTGAAGAGTCTGATCAGGTTTCACTCAAACAATGTGATAAGGTCGAAGGTTTTGATTGGGATCATCTTCATGTCCGTGATGGACTTTGTGCTGACTAAAGTCAGATGTGCTACTCGAGACATATCCGACTACAACTCTTTATTGTTATCTTCTAAGACTCTGTAGCAAGATTTCTCCTCGGGCCCGCTGCCTCACGGACACGAATTTGTATCAACCCAATTGGACTCCAGTCGTGTATGCCATACAGCCTCGGCGTATAAATACTTCCCCTTACGCGATGGAATTTCCTGTAGTAAGACTACAATGCAACCTCGCTTACATGGAGAAACAATGGGAGAAGATCAGCCAACAAGCAAGGGTTGCTGCAACCCGCGACGAGCAAAGCGAGCATGCTAGGAAGCCACCTCCCCGCAATGACACCCCCGTAGCTCAAACCCGTACCACGATATTCTCACCGAGCATTCATCACAAGACCCGCCCAAGGGGGAGACGCCACCTCTTAGCTAGTGTGGGAACACGTGCAAGTTCTTTTATGTCCAAGCACTGGTTGAGCCTAGGCATGCGTTACTGAGGTTTCCCTAACTACGCTTGGGACTACCCTAGCCGGCGCTGGGACATGGGGCGGTACCACTAGCGGTAAGGACTGGTTACAGTATATTCCCCCTGCATTTCTCATTGAAAGCATGCAGCGAGAGACGTAATCTCATCTAGAGGCGTGCAAGTGCAGGGAGCGCGAGGCTTGCAAGGAGGAGCATGAGAGAAAGCATGAAAGGGTGGCCAAGACCAGAGCAAACGACGAGGACTACAAAGCTGAACTCGAAAAGAAGGCAAATGGCCCCGGTCCACGCAGTAGATCAGGCAATTATGTGGTATCCCCTAATTCATGTAACACACCGCTAAAAATGGTTGCCATTTCATATACCTCGGCCAAAAATGTTTGTCATTTCATGCGCATGGCCGGGGAAGCGAGATTCTCGCTTAATGTTGTTTGGCCACACGTGAAGATTCGGCACACCCTCAACCGCATTAAGGCCCCCTGACCGCATTAAGCGAGAATCTCGCTTCCCCGGCCAAGCGCATGAAATAACGTCCATGCGCATGAAATGACAATGTTTTTGGCCGAGGCACATGAAATGGTAGCCATTTTTCAAAAAACCCTAACGCATTTTCAGAAAACCCTGAAACCCTAATTGAAATAACTGCCCACATCACGTGCAAAGAACCCTGAAACCCTAACTCAAACGGTTGCATGCAGCACGCAAAACAAACCCTAAAACCCTAACTGAAACAATTGCATGCATCATGCGTAACAAACCCTGAAACGCTAACTCAAACGCTACCTACATCACACGTAACAAACCTTGAAATCCGAACTCAATGGATGCCCGAAGCGACGGGGCGACAGATGTGCGGAGGAGGGAGGTAGGGTGGTGGCCTAAACTCTTCATGGGTGTCTCTTAAGAGTGTCTTTTATCTAGAGTAATCATGTTGTGCTAAACTTACTATAATCTAAGTCACATGAAACCATAAATCCCTACTACATTGCATTCCAACACGCGAATCACAACAACACTCACAACACTACACCTTCCAGATAACGACCAACACAAAAAAGAAAATAACACACAACATTAAGTTTGTCTTGCTCTCCAATCTATCAAAACAATGCCTCATCTCCACCATTTCTCTACCCCCATCACAGCTTTCTCCTCCAGAACAATGCCATGCCTAGTGCTCATTTTATCTTCCCATTCCTAGAATCGGCAACCGCCTGGGCCATCTTGCAATTCCATCAACAAAAAAAGGTTTCCTAACATTTGGAGAATGATTGGAAGTAACCCAAACTGAACTAACTCACCGAATAAAAGGGGCATTTGTAGTAATGGTGTCCAGGATTCTTGGTCGTCCCTAAGATTTTTTGTTTCACAAGCTTGTTACATTTTAGGCAAAACACTATGGGTGCCCACGAAGAGGCGCTCACTTGGCTCATCTCGATGTCTGGGAGAGCGTTAGAACAAATAACGCAAACTAGATGGCATCCCTTTGGTCACTCTCTCGGTCTCTCAGACTGCCTCTCGTAGGTTCAAACAGATGCGGCCTCAGCTGCCTCCTAGGACTGTTTTATTGCAAACTACACGCATAGGGGGCGCCAGTGCAAAGGGGGCCAGCCACGTGTACATGAGCGAGGCAACGAGTGTCGAGCTTCTCACATCCAAAAATGGATGTCATTTCATGTGCCTCAGCCAAAAACATTTGTCTTTTCATGAGCATGGGTGTCATTTTATGCACATGGCACGGCAAGCGGGATTCCCGCTTAATGTAGTTGGGGGCATGCAGAATCTTCGCACGTGGATGGTGACCACACACTTCGTGTGGTCGAGGAGCGCGGGTGGTGGCAAGTTCACGCGCATGGGTGCCACGGGAAGTGGCTAGGTACCTCCTACCCCTGGTAGCGTGGAAAGCCAGTTCTTACACCCCGGTAGTGCGGAAAGTCGCCACCCCCACGCCCAGCCTGGTTCCTGTGCCCAGCTGGCCCCTTTCGCGAAAAAGTAGCCGTCCAAGGATGAGTTGGTCCGAAAATTGAAGGCTCCACAAAAAAATTTTGGAAAAATTATAGAATCAAGTCCACTATGTAAGGATCCTTCAAAAAAAATTATAATTTTGAATCTCATTTTTTATATTAAAAAATTTCTACAAATGGTAACTTAAATGAATTTTTGAGTAAAATTCAGATTGGATAAAATTATGAAAAAATTGTACAATCAAGTATGCCATGTCGGGAGGCTTCACAACAAATTTTGCAATTTTTTGAGCCTTGCATATAATTGTATTTTCCCAAGACTTACGGAGTATTCTATGTACTCATCTTGTAGTCCATAAAAATATCTCAGAGGAATATGAAGATGTCGAGGGAGACTACGACTATTTTGCTTGTGGCTTCTATGAAGGATTTCCTGAAGTTCTAGGTCACGCATTCCGAGTCAATTGCCTGTGGCATATTGATGGACTATATTTGGAATTTATTTCTTTTACTTCTACTTTGAGTTTCTAAGTCTGTGAGGTCTTGTAACCTTATTTGTAATAACTGGACATAAGGTCGGTACTCTTTATTATTGAAATAAAACGTTGTTAGTTATGTAATCTCCACTATTCAACTATATGCACTAACTTTGCTATGGGACTAGTGTTGTAATACACAGAGTGTTCAGATTGAGAAATCTGATCCCGATAGTAAGCCTCATGATAGATACCGTGCAAAACATAAGTTATCTACATATATAATACGTCAAGAGCATTTTGTAACTTCTTCCACATGTAGTAATTTCACCGATTGTACATCTGTGGTTTTTTCCGTAAGGATTTTTCACATTAAATCTTTGTCTCGTGCTCCTAATTATTCTTCATTGTTTTATATTTTGCCACGCACTTTATAATAAGTGGTATCAGAGCTTGGTTCTTTGGCCGATCAATCTAAGGCACACTCGACATGGTGTCAATGAAGTATGACCTTCTGTTGCTAGATCGTGATACAAGATTTTGACTCTAGCATGTCAAGACACGAGCTAGTCTGACATAGCTTAATTTGGATGATGTGTTACTGGGAATCGATGAGATGCCTACTGCATGATCCGTTGAGGAGAAGCAAATGAGAACTCAAGTTCGCATGCAGAACATTTGTCTGTTCGGGGCAGACCAGTTGATAGGTCTTTGACCAATTATTCCAAAGGCAGATCCTCAATTAGATACAAAGGTCGTTCGAAGTCAAAGACTAAGAAGTCGTACTGCTATTGCAAGAAGGGTAGATACGATATCTCCGAGTACTAGAAACTCCAGAATAAGGAGAAGAGGAATAATAATTCCAAGAAAAATCAACAAGATATAAAGCTAAGGCCGTCATTGCCACAAAAAAAGGTTCCAGAGGGTATATTCTTGTTGCCTTTGCTGGTGATTCCACAACAAACGATGAATGGATTCATGATTCAGTCTACACTTTCCACATGAACTTAAACCATGATTTGTTTGTTATTTATGAGGCTATTCTGAGTGGATCAGTGTTAATGAAAGATAATATTACGTGGAAGATTGAATGCATCAGTTCTATCCAGATCAAAATGTTTGATGGCACCATCAGAATCCTGTCGGAGGTCTAACACATTCCAAATTTGAAGAGAAAATTTATCTCGTTGAGTTCTCTTGATGCCAAACGGTATGAGCTTTCAGGTAGAGGTGGAGTTCAGAAGATCTCCAAAGGCTCTCTTGTTGTGATGAAGGGTGATATGAATATTGCCAACCTATATCATCTGTGAGGCACTACCCTAGTCGGGAAGGCTGCTGTTGTCTTGACCAAGTTGTCCGATGATCATCAGATAAGTTTACGACATATGCGTCATGGGCATATCAGTGAAACCAGCTTAAAGGAGTTGTGCAAAAAAAGTCTGCTCAATAGTCAATGCATCGACTAGTTAAAGTTTTATGAATATTGTGTCTTTGGAAAAACAGAAAAGGGTGAGTTTCAGCTCTATAAATCACTCTTCAAAAGGCAAATTAGATTATACTCACTCTGATTGTGTGGTAAGTCTCATATTCCATCTCTTAGATGCATAAATTATATGCTGATCATCATCGATGACTAATCTAGAAGAGTTTGGGCATACTTCATTAAGCACAAGTCTGACGTATTCAAGACATTAAAAGAGTATAATATTATGATTGAGAAACAAACTGGCAATCATGTCAAGAAACTCCAAACCAATAATGGCCTAGAATTCTATTTGAAAAATTTGAAGCCTTATGCCAATCAGAGGGCATTGTAAGGTATTATACAGTTCCGAGCACACCTTAGCAGAATGGTGTGGCCGAGTGTATGAACAAAACTATCATAAAAAAGTGTGGTGCATGCTATCCATGTCTGGTCCATCAAAAAATATTTGGCTGAAGCCACTTCCATTGCTTGTCATCTGATCAATCGATCACCGAACACTGCCATCAATAAGAAAACTCTGATCGATATGTGGTATGGTTCTCCTATAGACTACTTGAGCATTAGGATTTTTGGTTGTCCTCTTTATACTCATATTAATAAAGGTAAGCTTGAGCCAAGAGCCATTAATTGCAACTTCCTCAGCTATAAGCTTGGAGGTAAACACTATAAGTTGTGAAATCCTGAGACCCGAAAGGTGGTCGTGAGCAAAAATGTTACTTTCGATGAGTCTATTCTATTCAAAGGAATTATGACCAGTGATGCTCCCATTGAGAAGCTACATAAATCCAACGTGCAGGTAGGGCACATTATTAATTTAGGATTTCACCAAAGGCCGATAAGGAGAATACACGGGATATCCATATTCAATCTCTGACTAGTAATGTTCTAATAGAAACTTATCGGAACCATCAATCCGTTGCAACTGGTCGGGAAAGGAAGAAAATCCATCCTTCTAAGAGGTTAATGAAGCCAATACTGTGGCTTATTGTTTGAACATGGCAAAAAATAGTGAAGACATTGATAAACTTTCAACTTATTTAGAGACCGTTAACTCTGATGAATTAGAGAAGTGGATGATTGCCATGCCTAAAGAAATGGAATTCCTTGGGAAGAATTTCACTTGGGAGTTGGTTGAGCTCCTGATTGAAAAGAAACACATACACTGCAAGTGGATTTGTAAGAAGAAGGAAGGCACATCTCCAACTGATCAGTTCAGTCATAAGGCAAAGCTCATTGGTAAATGATACAACCAAATTCCTGGTGTTGACTTTATTGATGTTTTCTCCCTGGTCGTGAAGCATAGTTTCATTCGAAACTTACTCAGTATTGTAGCTATGCATGATTATGAGTTTGAGAAACTAGATGTTAAGACCGCATTCTTACACAGGGAGTGTAACATCCTAAAATTTTAGCTTTTATTTATGTTAGTTTTTCTGGAATTTCTTTTTTCCTTTTCCTTTTTATTTAAACCTAGAACTAGGAAAATGTTTCCTATGTTTAATTGCAGCCCAATAGGATTTATTTTATTTTTCTTGAGTTCCCCTTGCTTTGTAGTATTTATGAGAATTTTCCTGGAATTTTTGGCCCTCATTTGCTATTTTCTAAGCCTTCCTTGGATTATCAGCTTTTATTTAAAACGAAAATGTATTTGAAATTCCCTAAATTCTCTTGGGTCAAAACTATCTTCACTTCTGGCCCATCTTCCTTTTTCCCTTCGCCATGGCCCATTCTTTCTTCGCGCGTGGCCTCGGCCTACCGGCCCGCAACACCTGGCCAGCCTACCGCGCGTGGCCTTGGCATACGCGGGCCTGCCTTATCGACGCACCCCTCTTCCATTACTGCCCACCCCCACCTGTCTGTGTCTGTCTCTTTCTTTTCTTCTTCTTCCTCCCGCCTTCCTTTCCCTCCGCACGCCGCCGCCATCGACACCTTTGAGTCATCCCTTCCTTTTGTTTTGGCTGCCTGCCTGTAAGGAAACTCCACTGCCCAGTCGTGAATCGCTTGATTTCTGCCATCACTTTCCTTCCCCGTGCTTCCCATTTCCTTTCTACCCACTCCCCGATTCTGCACCATTGTGACTCCAGCAAGAAATCCGCACACCGTGCACCCCCTCTTAGACTACAATACCTCTACTCCGCATCGCACCAACTCGCACCACCCCTTTCCACGTCCAGAGCCCTCTCCTAAGTGCCCGAGCTCCCCCACGTTGTGCGCTCGCCACTCCAACCCTCTACATAACGTTGTGAGCTCCTCCACTGCTCTGAGCCTCCCCAAGGTCCGCCGTCACCACGAGAAGCCTCCCCAAGCCTTCGCTAATGACGTCCACCGCTTCGCCATGAAGAAACACCATTGGTACATCATCGCTGCCGCAAACCAAACTTCAACCACCGTCTACACTTACCATCAGCCACCTCCAACCATCCCTAAACCTCACACCAAGTGAAATCCCCTCCTTGTGCCTTCCCCTTGCTTTTTCGACCCTCGCTGACATCTGCCATGTGCCGGAGCGCCGGTGAGACCTCAGTCTTCACGCGCCACCACTGGCCGATGTGCCACATCATCACACAGGTACATGTGGCCTTCACCTGGCACCACGTGTCCCGCCACACAAGCCAACCACGCCAGCTCACCCATGGTCCTGGTCCACTATTGACTAGGCAAAGATAGTGGACCCAGTCCATGGACACAGGCCCGTATGTCAGTGTCTCCACCTTTTTCTTTAGGAAAATAATTCAACTAAAATTCTTAAATGCTATGTTGACATCATAAATTCCTTTTCCTTTATAAAAATATATCCAAAATTCTAATAAATCCCTCCTTTTCTTTTTCTTAGTTTTAAAACTTCCGAGAGGTGTTCTCTTGTATCCAAGCTTCAATTGAGCCCATTATTTTTTTCTAAATTTATCTAAAATTCTAATCTATCCATTTATACCTTCCTTTTTAATTTGGAGTCTATTTGAATTTTATTTAAATTTAGTTTGTTTGGATTATTTTCAAGTGTAGACGTATTCGAGGAGTACTACTTCAATGACTCTCACCAATCCGTGGAGCAGGGCAAGTTATGCACCTTGATCATGTTGATCTCACTTTGCAAATAGAATTGTGTTGTTTAAATTATTATGCACGCTTATGTTTATATAATATATTTCAATTCCAGTTTTAAATACTTAGTTAAACCTACTTGTTGTGACCACATTTGACATTGAACACTTAATGCCTTGTCACCCTAGAATAAAACTCTGGTTAGTACACTGATATTAGTTGAAAATTTTTGTAGTAATGCTTAGTCATGCTTAGAGATAATTTTAGGTTTGGGATAACTTTTTCACATAAAATGGTGATTGTTAAAAATATATTCTTTACTTTAGTGAGTCAAGAAGGTGTATGAAATGTTTAAAAATAAAATATAAAATCTGGTTTAGACTTAAGGAAAATGGTTAGGTGGCGAGTGCTTGCTAGCACAATGTGGTTGCTTGGTGGCACAACTTGGATGCTTGGCACAAGCGATATGTGGAAAGTCTGCCTAAGTCAATTAAGAACTATTATGTGAGCTACTACTATAAAGCCACATCATACTACTATAAGTCTGCTATGGGACAGATCCGGCTAACTAATTTGTGAGGTCCCAATCTGAGTCTCGCTAGGTTGAATGTGAGCGTGGCATAGGCCACAATAAGTTTCACACGATACAAGAGGGGGCACCGATTTAGTGTATTCTTTATTGGGGTAAAACCATAGTGGAGGCTTGACCAGATTGATGGTTTTGCATTGTAAAGACCTTGTGATAATCATTTAGTCACATGCTGAAGGAAGCGTATTATGGCCGACATTATAAGTTGATTATCTCTTATGGGTAATGTTGTATCACCTCTGCAAAGTATATAAACTATCCTAGATAGCTATGCCCACAATTATGGGAATGCTGAGTAAGGTTTTTCATGGATTAGACTTTATTTTTAAAAAATTGGATTATATGGAAATGTTAGAATATTTTTAGAGAAAGATGGTCCGGATGGGATATCCGTCGTTAGGTTAGTGTTAGGTTGGACCTGTACTAATGGTATTAATTTGTTTAAATTATTATTTTTACTTATTGTATTGAAATTTAGCAATTTATATTTATTTACTGTATTATTTCAAACTTGGCTTTACACTCAAGTAACCCTATTATGGCTTTACTTGTTGCTCTTACATTAATAATATATTTTCCCATGTTACTTACATAGTATATTTTTGTTTTCACCCTTGCTTAATTCTATTGCTTAGAGGAGGACGTCTTCGACTACGTGAGGATCAGGATGAGTAAGCCATGTCTTATTGTCATTTGCCTGTGGATAGGCTTGTTGGGTTTTTTCGCTTTATTTATTATATGCCGCTGTTATTTACCTTATATTTGGCCTATGGGCCATATAAATGTAAAACTTGGCCATAAGGCCGATACTCTTTTTATTAATAAAGTTGGTTATTATGTATGTTATGTATTTAGCCCAATTCAAGCCAACCCCTTTGGATACCATGAGTTTAGGGTCTTAAGTCAATAAAGAACATTGCTTGTGAGCTATTATTCCCTTATCAATAGCCGCAAGGATATCTTATTGCTATTACTATTAAATAAAGTTGCTTTTGCAAAAGTTTCTCTCTTATTTGGAAGTTTCCTTATGTTTTGTTTGTGGGATGGACATAAAAACCCATCTTAGTTTCTTCCTACCTTTCTCTAATCATTGGAAGCATCAAGCAGATGGTAAACACAGGAGCAATGGCAATGGCAACAGCAGTGGCAGCAACAACAATGGAGCTCAAGGAAGTCAAACCACTCCCATCCCTCCACCACAACCTGCTAATGATCCTGATTGGGCCTAGATAATGGCCAACCAGAATCAACTTATTCAACTTTTGATGCATATTATCAACAACCCCGCTCAACCCGTTAATCTACCCCCACCACTAGTCCATGCTCCATAGTTTAGATTATCAGAGTTCATGAGGATGCGTCCCCCAACCTTCTCTAGCAGCACTGAGCCAATGGACGCAGATGATTGGCTCAGAGCCATTGGAAAGAAGCTAGAAATCATCCAGTGCAGTGACTGAGAGAGAATTCTCTTTGTCTCTCACTTGTTGAACAGAACTACTTTAGTTTGGTGGGACACATTCACCGCCGCTCATGCCAATGCATAGGCCGTCACCTAGGTTGAGTTTGAGCATAACTTCTGCAAGGCTCATGTTACTGCTGGCACCATTACTCTTAAGAAGAGGGAGTTCCTAGCTCTGTGTTAAGGAGGACGTACAGTGAACGAGAACCTTCAGAAGTTCAATCAGCTGGCACGCTACGCGCCAGAAGATGTTGCTACTGATGAGGCGAGGTAGGAGAGGTTCTTAGAGGGCCTCATTGACAACATCTCTGTGCAGCTGCTCTCCAATGAGTACTCTGACTTCCATCAGCTTGTTGGCAAAGCCATTCACCAAGAAGGCAAAGCATGTTGAGATAGAGAACCGCAAGAGGAGGATGGCCATTCAGAAGGTTAGCCCAGGAGATTTCTCCAAAGCTTATGGAACTCCACCACAATCAGGTAACTTCAGGCCAGCAACAACCTAGGCGTCTTTCAAGGCCAACCACTTTGCTCCTTAGGTGATCTGCCACCTTCCTGCCGGTGGGCTAGTACAGAAGAACATCACCCTGTTTGATGGAGTAACTTGCTTCTACTACAAGGAGATAGGGCATTTCGCTAAATCCTGCCCCATGAAGCTTCAAGTTGCAGCTAATGTCGGATCATCAGGAGGATAGAACTCAGGGCAAGCCTTCAAGAAGCCCCAAAACTTTGTCAAAGGACGTGTGAACCATGTCACCTCAAAGGAAGCTCGGGCCACATCGGACGTCATGCTGGGTATATTTATAGTGAACTCAGTACGAGCATCAATTCTATTTAATTCTGGTGCTTCACATTATTTCATTTCTAAAGCTTTTGTGGTTATGAATGTGTTGGGCTCAATTCCTCGTAGCAATCTCATGATAGTTCAGTCTCTAGGAACAGATATGAGAGTAGGGACCTTGTGTCCAAAAGTGGATCTGCTCATTGAAGGAGTACCATTTCTAGTTGAGCTACTAGTTTTGACTCCCAAGGATTGGACGTTATTCTTGGTATAAACTGGTTATCCAAAAATAGGGGACAAATAGATTATATCACCCGATCCATTACCCTCATCAATGGTCAAGGAATAGAAGTGACCTTCAAAACAGGAGTCCTGAAGTAGAAGAATGTACCCTTAACCACCTCTAAAGTTTAGAGGAAGTACTAGTCGTTCGAGAATACCTAGATGTGTTTCCAAATAACTTACACAGAATGCCATCGGATAGGGGCATTGAGTTCATGATTGACTTAGTCCCTGGTCCGCTCTAATTTCAAAGAGATCTTACCATATACCAGCTAATGAGTTATCTGAGTTGAAGAAACAGATTCAAGAACTTGAGGATAAAAGCTATGTTAGACCATGCTCATCACCTTGGGGAGCACTCGTTCACTTTGTCAAAAAAAGAAAGATGGTAGCATGAAAATGTGTATGGATATTTAAACGTACTTATCATTGTTTTAAATAGCGTATAGCAGGAGCGTAGCAGCTAAGTGTTATTTATAGTGGATAATAGATATTGAGGATATAGCGGGCACAGCATACTTAGCTATATTTGTAGTAATACAAAGTTAAATAAATTAGTTTTGAAGTAAAATGACTTACCTTGTATTCGGATTATTTGTTTGTGCATATCTCAAGTTTTATAGTAATGATTTAAAATGGCAAATGGCAAGAGTATACAATAAATGAATCATATGAAAACCTGAAATGTACTTGTACTGAATCGCCGCTACACACCATACACTATAGCGGCCATAGCAGGTTGTCGCCGGCCATAGCGGGCCGTTGCAGTGCCCCAATTGTACAAAATGCTACACATAGCTATTGCGTAGCGGCCACTACCCCTTGATCGCTATATTGGGGCTACAATGGGGCTATATCGGACTATTTAAAACAATGGTACTTATGCATTTGAATATTTTTATATGCAGCTTGATGCATGCATTTGAATATTTTCTGAATGCAGCTTGATGCATGCGCACATCGTTTCTTTGATGAGCTATGGGAGCCTAATGTACGCTTGGCAAATGGTCACCCATTCCCACCTCCATTCATCTTCAAGCATGAAGTAAGTGAATCAGAGAAAACATAGGCTGTTTAATCAGTGTATTGCTATCACATCAGACAAGGGTGTCCATTTGTTAACTTGAAATGCACGCGTGCACCCTCTTCATGCTGTTGTGCTTATGGGTTTTGCATTCTGGTCTGCAGCTAGCAAATGCTTCATCAGATCTCAACAACGGGCTCATACCGAAACATGTTCGATGGCAAGCTGGCCTCAGCTTTTTGCATGCTGGGGGCTAAATATGCACCACCATGCTCAACCTTTTGTCCTATTGTTTTGCTGATGGGTGAAGGTGGTTTAGATGAAGGCAGGCCAGATGATTCCTTAGACTTTATGTCAGATTGCAGCATCAGAAGTACGTTTGAGCACCGAAGAAGAACAACTGTGTCATGCATGCTGGTTCATATGTTAAGTTATAGGCGATATGAGTATGAGATGGTAGAATAGTTGAATTTAGAGCAATTACGTGTTCTTACTTCAAATACTTATTCGTTTTGTTATATTCTTGCTGCTATACAAAAATGACATAGTTAGCAACCTAGAGTAGCTAAATCTGAGTGTTAGCAAGAGAATTGAATTAGAGAGGAATATTATACCATAATTTCTTCTCCCTTTCAATCTGAGAACTAAATAAATTCCATGCCATCTTAGAAAGTCAAGCAAGGAAAGTGTGAATTATAGAACAGAGGTACTAAGGTGGCAAGAAATATGATTCGCTAAAAAAATTGCTTTACCCCATTCTGCACCAAAGATTTCCCGGACGAGTGATCTGTGGCACTTCCGAACGCGTAAGTGTCGGACGTACCCAGGAACGAAGTCCTAGGCGTACTCAGGGATGAGCCCTAAGCGTAGTCCCAAATGCGTAGTTTTGGGCGATCTTGAGAACGAGTTCTCAGGCGTGCTTAGGCGCGGATCTCCAGGGTAGTGTAGGTTGCACTTAGAGGCGAGCTCCGAGCGTGGTCTTGAACGCGAAAGATTTGGGCGGTCTCGAGAACGAGTTCTCGAGCGTAGTTGGGCACGTAGTCCCAGAGTAGTATAGAAATTTGGTTCTTATTTGATATCTCTATGTTTCTTGGCTGTTAGTTGCTGATGTATGATGTTATGTGAGAGAGAAAAAAAATTAGATCATGTAAGAAAGAGAGAGAAAGAAGTCAATCTAACTACTTAATCCTAATCAGCTCTTTCCCTAAAATATTGTTGATCTAGATAAAGAACATCTATAGGATTAATGCATGTGTACACATATTTTAGAGCATTTCTTTTAACCGCACTACATGTATATATATTTTTTAGATGGTAGGGGAACAACAACCTTTTTTGTCCCACTCAATGTCACTTTCAAAGGTGGTAAGAAGGCAACTCTTTGACTCCGATCTTGGTGAGGTTGTCAACCCTACAATAAAAGAATAGGAGATACCCCAGGGGATTATCAATTTCGGTCGTCGTGGGTGGAAATTAGGTTCTTCATTTTTAGGTCTTTATTATTATCCTCCAGCACCTTTGCCCCGACTTGACAAAGCGGTGACCTAGGATCCAGGATGGTTGAAGAAGGTGTCGACTTGGAGAATCATGACATTGAACATATTTCATCTCCAACTGGGTATGTTGAATGGGGAACCGAAGTCCTAAGAAACAATTCTTTGGTTCTAAAGGGGAGTAAGGTTGATGTCGATTACATTTATAGTGCCATCTATTGTTCTCTAAGTGAATATTCCATTTCACCTTCTTTGCTGAGGTCCCTGCTAGAAAAGTGGAACCCCTAGATAAACATCTTCCTTTTCTGCTGTGGCGAGCACACCATTACCCTTCTCGACATGCATCAAATAGCTGGGTTGCCTTTGGATGGAGACATGTATGAGGAATATATACCACCGACCCATGAACTTGACCCATCCTTACTGCTATATCCCAACTTCTTGTCCCATCTATTAGATGTATGGAACAATCTCGAAGTGGGCAGTAAAGTTTCTTTCCAAGAATGATGTGACTATTTTCATAACAGCAGGGATGATTCTCTATCATTCTCTTACCTTCGAGATAAGCGCATCTATACGATAGCTTTTCTCGCTCTTTGGCTTTGTCGTTTCGTGGTTGTTGGAGGTGGACCACACATCCGCCAAGGTGTATTAGTAATGGCATCTTGGATATCATTAGGGTTCCAAATTTCCTTAGCACCACCTACCTTATGTTCCTTGTACTATTCTTTGAGGTTGATCCGCACTCACCCTATTGGCCCCTCCTACTCGAAGCGACCCTAGCCGGTGCATTTTGTTATAGGTTGGATGGGTGTGTATTTAAAGAATATCTTTGGCAATAAGGTGAAAACACCCTATTTTCCTACTTATAAGCATACGGTGCAGAAGCTAGCCATGGCAAACACTATATTTAGGACTCCTAATCATTTCTGTCCTAAAGATGGACATGATTTTCTTTTAAAATTTACCAATATTTCATGTCATCCTTATGATTTTGTAGAACCCCGAGGTGTGAGTCACTGAAGAAAGGTCTTCATGATCTTTGCTCGCTGTGGTATACTTCCATGGAGGCATGCCACTATGTCTACTGATTTGTGTATCATTGAGCCATACGATCCCGACCGTGTGGCTCGACAGTTTAGATTCGATCAAGTTGTGCCTTTCCCACCCTTGCTGAGTTTGTATACGAAGGACGACGTCAGGATTGCGTATACTCATTGGGCACATATATTGCGCTTGGAACGAGTAGAATTATATCACGTCCCAGATGATTCTTGAGATGGCAGCTCTTCAGTGGCTTGGGGTAGGCCGACAAGAGGAGTATGGGCTAGACCACTAAACTACTTCCTGAGCTAGGCTGAAATTATCTAAGATATACACTAGGAAATTTTTTACGTCCTAGGCTGAAGCCTAGGTTGCTATGGACCTAAATCCGCCCCTGCTCATACCGTCATACTATTAGTAAATGCAGCACGAAGCATTTGGGCGGTGCTGAACAGGCGCTTCCTACTTCATAAAAGGTCCCCTTGAGCCTGGAAGAAGAACAACTTTTGGTTACTGATGTTCATGTTTTTTCACTGAAGCCATCTTCCATCTATAATTAGTCCGAACATTTATTTAAGTTTATCTTGTGCGAAAATTAATTACTACTTTCGGAAAAAAAGTAAAAAAAAAAGATCACTAAGATCTCTTGTGGAACTTGGGAATATTCCAATAATCCTATAAAGATTAAACTGTTTCTAGTGAAATTGTTGTATTCCAAACACGCCCTAAAGATCAGGGGGAAAGGAAGTTCAGTTTTCTCTGTCCAAAGCATATCCAGGCACAACTCTTACATACCGTCTTGCACGTCAAGAGGAAGCAAAGAAAAATCAGCATGCTTACCTTTCATCAACAAATTAATAGTGGTTTGTTGAAAGCAATATGAGGATCGAACATTTAGAGGTGTTATCATTGCTGTAACCTCATCTAATATTTGACCATGTGGATGGAAATCCTTAGCAGCTGGAGCTGAAAACGGCACACAACCAAACAAGATCAATTCCTGCATAGCAAACCACTGTGAGGAGCAGGGCTCACTGTCTTTCCATTAAACAGGACGCTGACTATTGTGCAACATAACATTTATGAGTAGTTACATGGCATATTGACATATCAAGATGCATTCCATATTTATGGTCATGGATAGGTACTTTTGAGCTGTGATTTTTGTCTTAAAATTTTAAATTCTAATTGTTCATAAAAGAGAGTATGAAGAGAGATTTACATGTGATTTTTGCCGATATAGATGAATTCGATATAGTGTCTACTACAGTCGACTTCTAGACCTGATCTTAAAAAACACAACGTTTAAAAGCTAGGTACTACTGTATAAACAAAAAATTATAAGCTTAAAAGAACTGGGCCTGTATATTTGTGTAGTCTTTCCGGAGACATTCTTTACTGTCAGTTGAAAACTCACTGGTCTTAACTCCGACGATTGATTGATTGAGTTGGAGGAGTTTGGTTTGGTTCTTAAGAATATAAGATGATTCCCATCATTGCAGATAGAACCTAGAACTGCCCTATTTAAGTCATCGGCTCCCTCCCAAAGAGCTTGATTTTGATTTTGGTTTATACGAATTAAAGTAACTAATTTTTAAATATTGTATTTTTAAGATAGGATTAATAAAAAAATATAGTAAAAATGTATTGAATTTAGCTGTACTGATTAAAATCATATATGACTATTTTTCTCTAATATTGTCTCTCGCAAAAAACCTGAATTTTAAAATTTAAACCATAAAACATAGTTCAAAAGAACTCACTATCACGTAAGGATTACTTGGCCCTATCTGGCATCCTGTGCTAGCTATGGGGATAAAGGTGCAAGGAGTAAACTGTAAGAAAAGTAGGGATTAGTATTGTCCTATTTTCAATCATCGCATGCTATGTTTTAGCCTTTCTGGATGGGATGCAATGTTTTTGTGCACTTGCAGGTGTTGCTTCCAATTGATGTCACTTAGGGCAGGCCTTCGCGACCAAATCACGTCCACAAAATGATCACTTCACGCTAGTTAGCTACATCGTACCTAAGCATCCTTATCTCCCCAGCAGAAGAGGAAAAAAACCCAAAGGATCGTAGGGAAGAATCGGTGGCACACTGCATGCAACAACCGGCCGGAGGACGAAGACTGATGACAATCATAATGGGAATTAATCTATCATCTAGAAAACAAAAAGAGAATCCAAGAAAAAACTATTTGAGCCCGTTCGGTTGGGCTGAAAAGCTATGACTTATGGCTAAAATTACACTGTAGCGGCTGAAATTTCACTGTAGCTGAAGGTGGCTTATTTAGCGTTATTAAATTTAAAAAATTAAAATAGAAAAAATATGCTAACTCATCATGGACAACGCAAACGAATACGGGAAAAAAGAACAGGAAAAAAAATTCAAAAAAATGAATACGGGAAAAAAGAACAGGCAAAAAAAATCAAAAAAACTAAAAGTTCAGAAAAAGATGAAATTTATAAATAGTAAAAAATAAATCAGAAATTAAAGCAGAAACGGACGGGCCAGGAGATTATCCCCTTCAACTCCATTTATATCTCCATGTGAGCCTTTCTTAGAAGGAAAGGTTGAAAACTAGTGGCATTTATACAGTTAGGTGCGGAGGCATCTTCACAATTTTCTCTCCACATTTAATTGTAGTGGTGTGACTTGTACATTGCATTTTCAAATATTTTATCTAGAAATGAAATGCAATTTTCGGTGGCATGACAGTCTTTTTGGGTGGTGGCATGGCATGATAGTTTTTCCAAAAGGAAAAAAAAGAAGTCTTGTTCAATCAGAATCAGAAAGGGACCCATCCAAAAGCACATCCATTCCCCTGCATCCATCCACACATCAGATCAACAGTGAATTTTCAGATTTGACAAATGCCAACCACTCGAGCCAATGGGACCGCTCGGGCCCAGATTTATCGCAAGGCCCGCAAAATTGCCCCACGCAGACACTCCATTTTATGATCTAGGTCTGTTCTTTTTAACTGCGGTTTATAACTTTTAATTGTAGCTTATATCTTTTAGGCTATTTGTACAAGAAATTACAGAGTAACAGAAACTCACATATGATTTTTGCCAATATAAATGAAGTCAGTAAAGTATGTACTACAATTAACTAGTAGATCCTATCTTAAAAAAATACTCCCGTTTAAAAGTTAATTACTATAAAAAAATCGAAAAGCAGCTTTTAAAAGATGAAAAGAACAAGGCTTCTACACGTGCACGTCACGAGGAGACATCGTGCTACAGCCCTGGTTTTGCCTTCGGCCTCTTTGTGACTTTAACAGTGATGTTTTTCTTTCTTTAAAAAACATTGATGCTTTTTTTATATAAATTAATGTCTTTATCATTACTATTATAAAAAAAATGAGATGGTGGTTCTTCCAACCGTCCTATTCTCAACTTCTCACCACTCTTCACTTTTCAACTGATCAGAGTAGCTCTTTTCCATAGCATAATTCTCTATATATCCAATAAATTTCATTGCAACACACGAGCAGGTAACTAGTCTATCTAAAATATTAGCCTTTTGATCTTAAAAATACCATGGCCTATTTTGATAGATGCTGTTATTGGAGTTTTCGGAGGAAACCGTACGTGCTATTAATTTTTTTTCGGAGTGTTCGGTTACAATTGGTGTTGATGAGGATTAATCAATCTATTAAAGAACTACCTTAACACATAATCAAAACCTTTAGACTAGTATTATAATAGCTTATGTTATAACACGTCCCGAATACCCCTAGTCGATGAATCACTTTTCATCTACCCGACCCGACGTATGGGTCTCCTATGTGTCGATGACTTGTGTGGTTCCTGAGACTCTCTCTCACCGACAACAACCGATCAACGGTTATTGTCAAGCTTCTCTTACCATCAACAACTGCTTACACATACGAACGGAAGGAATGTACAAGGCGACTGTTCATGCAAACAATTGACACCTTTTTGGCGCTATTTAAACATTACCAGGGGAGACAACGAGAAAATGAATGGAGAACAATATCGTTTTTTCCGCATTAGCGCAAGTAGCATCTTTCACTACTACAGAAAGGCTAATACTAGACGGCTAATCACAGACGGTTTGACTGGCAACCGTCTGTGATATTTTCATAGACGGTTATTAACATGAACCGTCTGTGATAATTGAGACATCACAGACGGTTTTTGTTAATAACCGTCGCGAACTTTCGCAGACGGTTCTTAATATGAACCGCCTATACCATCGAGATAACACAGACGGGTCCGTTAAGAACCGTGCGAAAGTTCCTGACGGTTATTAACACAAACCGCCTCGTGAAAAGACAGATAATAACGACGGTTCCTCGCAAGAACCGTCGTAATATCCATAGTCGGGTCGTGACCGGCCGACATACCCGACTTCTTGGTGACGACTATCCATCGCTTCTTCCCACTTCTTTTCTTGTGGGAGAAGTGGGAAGAAGCGATGGATAGTCGGTCACCAAGAAGTCTGTATGTCGGCCTACCGCTCACCAAGAATCTGAAATGTCTTTTTGAACTTTTGTAGGTGGGACCCACCATGTCAGCGACGGATTTAATAGAAATAGCTCGACCTCAGGCGCGTGAGCGGGGCTCGAACGCGCAGCGAGGGAGCGAGGAGAGAGAGATCGCACGATAGCCGTGTGGTTCACTCGGTGTTGCTTACTCTATAAGGGTAATAATCCCTTTGAGATATCTCGAAGGCGGGGTTGAACTATCACGACGGTTGTTACTTATGAACCGTCTCGTGATATTTAATATCACAGACGCGGTATGTATTAAAACCGTCGTGATAATCTGAATTATCACGACGGTTTTTATTACAAACCGTCTGTCATAGTAACAACCAATCAAATTCATACAGAGACAGGGGATCACAAAATAAAAGGCAAATTTATTAATTTCAATTTTATGCAAATTTATTACAAATGTCGCAGAGATAAAGAGATTGCCAGATTCTAATCTTCTGGGCTTCGTACGCTTCTTCTTCGAATTTGGGACATGGAGGAGCGCCCGCTGAGTTCTCGAACGCCGTTAAGATCGTCCTTGTCCTCTGCACTTCGTCCTCCAGCATTGGCAAATGATCATTAGCGTACGTCATAAGCTCGTAGAGGATAGCATGATAAGATTCCTCGAATCCGCCGTTTTCGCTGGCGGCAATGCTATCCATCTGTCTCTCCATTGCCACAAATGCTTCCTCCGCTTTGTGCACATTGTAGAGAAGAACGAGGTTAAGCGCGGTTTCCCTTTCCTGAGCAGCAAGACAACACCTCCGTCGACGGCGGATGATGAGGTCCAGCTGACGGATGGAAGCGAGTCGAGGGAGGAGAGCAGGGCGTGAGCGGAGGAGCTGCTCTAGACGTGGATTGTTGGCCGACTGTGTCAGATTACGGCCGAACAACTCAGTATGGATAGATGAGAGGAAGGAGATGAGCGAGAATACTAGAATCCATATTAAGCGGTAGCTAGCTAGTAAGAACGATGCGTGATCACAAGAACGATGACGTGAGCAAAGATGAGTGTACGTATGTAGAAGACCGCGCGCATATTTAACCTTCAAAGACAGACGGTTCAGATATTAAAGAGACGCTCAGATAACGAAGGAGATACGTTACGAAACACAAGAGATACGTTCGACTTTTCATTATCATAGTCATTTATCGCAGACGGTTTTAATAAACAACCGTACGTGTTGTCAACGTCGCAAACGGTTTTGAATAAACAACCGTCGTGAAAAGTGGTTATCTCGACGGTTTTAATAAACAACCGTCAGGAAAGTCGGTTATCACGACGGTTGTTTATTAAGAACCGTCTGCGATAACCAGCTTTTCACAGACGGGTTTTAATATAAAACCGTCTGTGAATTATCACACACGGTTTGCAATAAAAACCCGTCGGTGATAATGCCACGAAGCATTTAATGCGCCTTTCAGCCGCCTCGTCTTCATTTCGATCCGGATCTGTGGCCCTCGCTGCGCACTCGAGCCTAAGCGATTTGAGGCCGATTATTTTGGTGGGAAGAGGCGAGATTGAGCTTTGAAGATTCATTCAATTCATACTTTCCTGCGGTGGCTAGCTCTAGATATGGTTAGTAAGATAATTTATTTTTCTTTAATTGCATTACAATTTAGATTTAAGTAATTGGTGAGTGTTATTGAAGATGGTTAATTTGTAAAATTGTTGGTTATATAATAGTTGTTGTGTTTATAATATGAATTGAGCTAGCAAATTAAACCTCAATATAATACATGTGACCGGTATATATGTATTAGTAATTAGTTAAGCTAATTTTAATCCGAGTTGTTATGTATGTACGTAACGAGGACCGAAGTCGGATGTATGCCGCGAGCCGTGTGAGTGAAGAGTATATTAATGGCGTGTCCGCTTACAAGAGCCGCCGAGGAGGATATGTTCAATAAGGGGTGGAATATATGTATCGTCCATGCTACCGATCGAGAATTTAAAGATGTTTAAGAACCGAGGGCAAATTGAAGCGCACTTGATTCGGAGGGTTTCAAAAGGGTTATACGTGTTGGACCGGTCATGGCGAAGTGAATGATCATATGTCACGGATGACATCACCGGTGAAGTGAATGATATGCCACGGATGACATCGCCGGTGAAGTGAATGACATGGCGCGGATGATGTCGATTGTGGTTCGGATACGGATAGGTTGCACGATGACAACTGGATCGGATGCTTCGCGATGTAGAAGAGAATTATGATGAGAGAGTATGTTAAATTCGTGGCTTGATGGAGGACTCGGAGAAACCTTTGTTCACGTGTTGCGGTCAAAGTACACGAGGTTGTCACCGTGCTTGAACTGTTGAAATTAAAGGCAAGCAACGGTTGGACCGACAAAGTTTCACGACTGCTTGGGTCTTTTAGCGGACATGCTTCCGGAGGAAATGAGTTGCCTAAAACCACGTATAAAGCCAAGAAGGTCCTTTGTCCATTGGGAATTGAAGTAGAAAGAATACATGCATGTCCGAACGACTGTATCCTGTACCGTAAAGAGTATGAAAACATGCATGTATGTCCGGTGTGCAACGCATCCCGATACAAACGTAACAATCAATCAGATGACGGCGAGGGAACAGAGGTGAAGAAAGGACCTCCGGTAAGGTGGCATGGTATTTTCCTATAATTCCCGTTTGAAAAGGTTTTTGCAAATCCAAAGGAGGCAAAATTGCTGCGTTGGCACTCGGAGGAGCGCAAGAAAGATGGAATGCTAAGACACCTTGCTGATTCCGCCCAATGGAGAAACATCGATAGGAGTTTTGCAGACTTCGGTGCAGAACCAAGGAATATAAGGTTTGGACTGAGTACAGATGGAATGAATCCTTTCGGTAGCATGAGCAGCCGACATAGCACATGGCCCGTGACTCTCTGCATCTATAACCTTCCTCCTTGGTTGTGTATGAAGCAAAAGTATATTTTGCTATCGATACTTATCCAAGGGCCAAAGCAACCTGGGATGATATTGATGTGTACCTAGCACCATTGGTGGAAGATCTAAAAGTACTATGGAACGAAGGGGTGCGGTATGGGATGCGTACAACGAGAGAACTTCACTTTGCGCTCTTTATTGTTCGCACCATAAATGATTATCCCGCCTTGCTAACCTATCGGGCCAAAGTACGAAAGGTGCCAAAGCTTGTACTCACTGTTTAGATGGTACCAGAGTGTGTGGTGAAACACTCACGCAAAACCGTCTACATGCGTCACCGTCGGTTCCTTCGGAGGGCTCACCCATACCGCAAGATGAAGAAACAATTTGACGGAGAGAAGGAAGACGGTTCAGCTCTAAGACATTTAAAGGAAAAGAGGTTTATAATATGGTTAAGGATTTAGATGTTGTCCTCGGAAAGGGACGCAAATTGAGGGCTCGTGAGAAAACACCGGAAGAAGAGATCAATATTTTGGGACTTACCTTATTGGGAGTACCTAGATGTTCGACATCGCATCGACGTCATGCACGAGAAAAAATGTATGTGATGACTTGATTGGTCTCTCATCGAACATTCGTGATAAAACAAAGGCGGCGTCAATGCACGGCTTGACTTGGTGAAATGGACATCGGGCCCGAGTTAGCACCGACATGCAATGACAATGGACGAACATACCTTCCCCTGCGTGTTACGATCTGTCCAAGGTGGAGAAAGCAGAATGCGTGGTGCTTGCATGGTGTCAAAGTTCCGTCGGTTACTCGCAACGCCAAGAAACTTGTTTCGATGCAAGAATTGAAGTTAAATGGCATGAAGTCTCACGATTGTCATGTGTCGATGACACAGATGCTCCCTATTGCAATTAGAAATATTTTACCGATTAGAGTCCAGAGACAATTATGAGGCTATGTTATTTTTAACACAATTGCTCGAAGGTCATCGATCCCGAAGGACTAGATGCTCTACAATACGATGTGGTGATGACTCTATGTCATCTTGAAATGTATTTCCTCCTTCGTTTTCGATATCATGGTCCATCTCATTGTTCACCTTGTGTGGGAGATAAAATGTGTGGGCTGATTCCCACGTAGCATGTACCCATTTGAGAGGTTCATGGAATTCTCAAGTCCTACGTGACGGAATCGTTCTCGACCGAGGGCAAGATCGTCGAAGGTTATGCAAGCGAAGAGGTCATTGAGTTTTGTGTCGATTATATGGCTCGATTCAACCGATAGGTGTGCCTCAATCTCGTCATGAGGGAGGTCAAGGGTATCGGAACTATCGGAAGGAAATCAATCACCCGGATATGGACGCGTATACTCAAGCCCATTTCACGCCTTGCAACACATGATGAAGTGGCGCTTATGTTGACCAAAGACAAGGATGTGCTGACAGCAATGTAATCCGGAGCGCCAGATGTTTGGATCATGAGGCAACACAAGACTCGGTTCAACCAATGGTTGAAGGACCAAATCGCTAGGAGCTCGCAAAGTGAGTTGTTGACATGGTTGGCAAAGGACCAATATTTCTGATTGTGACATGGCAAGGGTATGATATAAATGGGTATACATTCTATACAGGATCGGGATGTAAAGAGCACTAACGTATCAGCGGTGTCCGTGATAGATGCGTTCAGATGCCGATGGGTTGAGAAGCTCGTACTATGGATTCATAGAAGAGATTTGGGAGCTCGACACGTGCTTTTCAAGATCCCTTATTTCACGCCGTTGGGTGCATCGCCACGGTGAAGGTTGACAATGCGGTGTCACTACCGTGGACCTCCAACGTGTCGGGTACAAAGACGAACCATTCGTATCGCCAATCAAGTTGTTCAAATTTTCTATGTAACCGACCGGCAAATAAGAAACGACATGTAGTTCTTCATGGAAAAGGAGAATTGTCGGAGTAGAGAATGTAGTGGATGAGGAAGAATACAATCAATTTGACGAGTTACCTCCTTTTGGAAATGGCATAGGGTCGATGATGAACAACGTGACGAAACTAGTTACGCACGCACCGATCATCATGAAGGGCTAATTTTAAAGGAACTAAGCAAGTGGATTGAGTCATACACCCAATTGTTCAAAATGTGTGATATTTAGGTGAATGTTGAAAATGACAATTCATGTATGTGATGTATATGTGAATTTGCATTTATGTATATAACAATGCATGTATGAGATGTATATGTGAATTGATGTTTATCTGAGAAAATGTGTATGAATGCTGGTAGGTGATGTATATGAATCGGTAGGTGATGTATATGAATCTTTGGTAGGTAACTTCTGACGGGTTATCCTGCGGTTCTCAATTAATAACCGCTGTGATAATATATCCTGACGGTTATCAATTGAGAACCGCTCGTGATCAAATGAGAACCGCCCACCCCTCAAGAGAAAAAATCACCCTATAGGGTGAGATAAAACGAGCGGCGGGTTGGCTACCGTCGCTCACTCCTTCCCCCGGCTCCCTCGGCGCGCGTTCGAGCCCCCGCTCACGCAGCGCCTGAGATTGAGCCTTTCTTTTATTTTTTCGAGACTGACCGGTGGCCCCACCTGTGAGGACGACATATCACAGACGGTTCTCAATTAATAACCGTCTGTGATATATGTTATTACAGACGGTTATAAACTAATAACCGTCTGTGATAACCACCCTTCATATACACTGGCCGGCTAGGGTTTTCTGCGTTCCCGTTCTATTTAGCAAATCCCGATCTGTCGCGCACCTCCGTCGCCGCCGTCGCCGATCTGCCCCCCGAGCCCTCGCCGGCCGCCTCCCCGAGCCGTGCCCTCGCCGACGCCTCCCGAGCCCTCGCCGACGCCTCCCGAGCCCTCGCCGACGCCTCCCGTGCCCTCGCCGACGACTCCCGAGCCCCGCCGCCGCCTCCCGAGCCTTGCCGCCGCCTCCCGAGCCCTCGCCGCCTCCCCGTGAGTACGTGCATTTGCATATGATTGGGCATGTTGTTGAAGTTGTTGAGCTAAAATATGCTTGTATGTGCATATGAATGTTTTTGTATGCTATGAATGTTTTTGTATGCTATGAATGTTTTTGTATGCTATGAATGTTTTTGTATATTATGAATGTTTTGTATGCTATGAATGTTTTTGTATGTTATGAATGTTTTGTATACTATTTGTCTGCTATGAATGTTTTTGTATGCTATGAATGTTTTTGTATGCTATTAATGTTTTTGTATACTATTTGCATACTATTTGCTGCTATAGCCTTTGTAACCTTTGCGGAACCCATCCGCTCAATTTCTTTGAGCATCATGTTGTATGTGCTTATCTTATGGTATGACACTTTCATGTGCTTATCTAATAGACCCACAAATTGAGCAACATGTCATCCGCGCATTCTTCAACATCATCGCCGGAGGCGTCCGCTCCAAAATCAAGACGCCAAGGAAGAGGGCTATCAAAGAAGCCTGAGGGCCGATTTACCATCACACAAGTCGATGTATCGGGGTCCTCTCTTTCCTCCCAAAGCGAAGCGCATGGAGAAGAACGATCGGAATAGTTGCACGACAACGAATTGAAATCACATTCGATTCGTGGAAGAGCGTGCCTGCGACTCGGAAACGTGAGTTGATGACAGAAATTTTGGCATCGTTCGAGATCCCAGAAGAACACCAAGACGCCGTGCAACGACAAGCCTTGCTAGGGGCATGCAAAGCATGTAAGAACTTCAAGAGCACGCTTGTCAAGGACTACGTGGAGAAGGACGAAACACCCTTTCAAAAATACCCATTCCTGGAACCACAATGGGAAGAGTTCTAGGCGATGAAGACAACCAAGAGTTCGAAGTACAAGTGCGGCGCACAAGGCCCTCCAGGCAAAAAACACACACCCCCACAGACTTGGCACAGCTGGGTATGCGGGTAAAATCCCGCAGTGGAGGAGGGAGGACGAACAGGCAGCCCTGGCGGACATCGCCCCGCCATTTGCCAATATCCCGGATGACCGCGCTCGAAATTGGATTAGAGCAAGGTCATCTACAACGACATCGGGATGTCTCCTTCGAAACCCCGAGACCAACAAGTGTCTCGGTAGCTTGGTAAGATATCGATCGAACCACGTAGCTTGTAATTACTCCACAACTTCGCACAGTGAAATGACATGTCGTGCTCTTGCAGGAAGCGTTGATTGTTGAATCTTCCCAGGGGTCATTCCATGGAACAAGGGAAAAAGATATACTCTCCGCGGCCCTGGGAAACAAGGAGCACCCGGGTCGTACGAGAGGCCTTGGGCTTTACGTTCCATGGAAACATGGTTTCGAAGATGACTCCGAAATGTATCGGCGTCGTAAGAGAAACAAAGCCGAGCGTGACGCACGGCTTCGAGAAGAGCTCAAGGCTACTCTAAGAGAGGAGATAATGGGTGATCCGCCGATAAAATCGAGATGAGGTGCGAAGCAGACGGAAAATCAGCAGCCGCCCCGCTCCTATGCTAGCTAGCCCGCACAACCATCCGAGTAGTTGCGCGTCCAATCCGACGCAAACCAAGGCCGATTTTACGTGGACGACATCCGGTAATAATTATTATCTCTCGAATGCTTGCTCCATTGATAGGCCTATTCGATGAGCTAATTCAGATCGTTATGTAGGAGCCACGGTGCGGCTCAAGTGAGATATGCCTCCGTTCCCTTGTACGCTTGGGGCCGTGCATATCGGCCAGTATCGGGGCGTGGTGCACGGTCAAGCTTTAGCGCCAGCTCGCAAAAGTTCATGTGGATGGTGTGCATGTTAATTTTGAGGTCGCCCTGCCATCAAGCCGCCCAACGACGAGATCGTGGCTCTAGGGCAGGCCATTGGAACATTCATCCAGTGGCCTAAAAGCGACATCTCCCTGGAGGCTTCTTCACCGGTGGCAGGACCAGATCTACGGGCACTGGTGCCATCTCCACCGCAAGACTTGTCTCCACCACCGCTAGCTGCACCGGTGCTATCTCCACAGTGCTCTTCTCGCCGAGCAACTTGCCCATTGCTACCTTTAAAGTCGACTACAGTAAAGTCGACCCACACCGAGGCAATAAGGGCGCAAGGGCGCAAGGGCAAAGCACGAAGACCGATGATGATATTGGCCCGCACCGCCATTGGCCGTAAATTGCGTGCTTGGTGAGCCGTTGCTCGAGAAAAAGGGCCTCCAACACCTACCAATTAGTTGCCGCAATTGCACAAGTGGTACATGGAACAGTCCAATAAGCCAGAGGGCGAACGGAGATCAGGTATCACTGTCAAATTCGCGTTGGAGCATTTCCATCACGATTTTCAAGACGGTGTCTTCGTGGTCGCCGAGGACTTATTCGATCTTTTCACGCTCAACGCCTCGACGCCTCACTCATTCGATCCGGACGCCGTAAGTGTGCACGATCACGATCTCCGTTCATGTCATACCGATAAATGCCATATATAATTTGTTGCTTTCGTGTGTGTATATGTAGACACGTGCGGACTAAAGCTAGAACATCCCGGTCATCAACGGTTGGTTTCTTGGACCCACACATGGTCGCCAGTATACCATCGACGAGGATATGTCCGTCGTCGAGAGGTACATTGCATCGTGGCTGCGGGCTCAACACAATAAGGATTATATACTTATGCCCTACAATCAAAACTTTCATTGGATTTTAATAGTCATTGTACCAAAATGGAACAAGGTATATTACCTTGATTCCTTAAGTAAGAATAAAATGGACTTCACGGTTGTCGCCCGAGTAATCGATAGGTAAGTTTATTTCTCCATACATACCTATATTGTACTCTTTCTTTCATTCGAATGACTAATGTTAACTTTTTGAATCACGTAGGGCGTTCGCGATGTACGTTGAAATGGGGGGTGTCTCGAAGCAAGGGCCAAAGGCACGAGACATACTCGAGATTTGAAGGTATTCGCTATTACACATTAATTAATCCTATGCAGCAGTCAGTATTAATGCCTCTTGAATTATTGCTCATTCTATTTTTGCGGTGCCACCGGCGGCCACGGGCAACACATGTGGATTCTATGTTTGCCACCATATGGACCTACTCCTCGATTCCTCGAGGATCACCAATTCAAGGTTTATCAATCTTTCCATATTTACTTCATGCTTATCACGTTACATATATACGCACATTCATATCCCTATCCACAGTGCGTACATCCCGTCAACCGCATTGGAACAGCCCGATATTTCACGAATTCGAGGAGAGTTGGCGTACTTTTGGTGGCTCAAGTCATAAAGTCGGAAGGACAGTTTCACCTGCACCATGAATTTTATTGCATTGTAATGCGATGTAATGGATATTTTATTTCAATTCAATTGATTCATTTGCGAAGTGGATACTTTATGTTTGTGAATGAAATGTGATGTGTATTGGATGTTTATGGATGTCTTATATACTTGTTCACCGCTTGTTTCAGAGGGCATGGCTAGCATTTCACGAGGCTAGCCAATAAATAGGAATAGATTTAGGGTAGAAGGAATATCACGACGGTTTTAACTAAAACCGTCAGGATATTCGATAATCGACGGTTTTAATTAAAAACCGTCTGTGATTATCATGTACCACACACGGTTTTTAACTAAAAACCGTCTGTGATATAAGATAATCTCAGACGGTTTTTAACTAAAAACCATCTGGGATTATCAGATATCACAGACGGTTTTACTTAACAACCGTCTGTGATTATCACCATATCACAGACGGTTTTAACTAAAACCGTCGTGATTTTGAGCTATCACGACGGTTGAAAACCGTCGTGATGACCTCGTATTATCATCGACCCATAAATTCAGACGGTTCGTAAAACCGTCTGTGATGACGTTTTTGAACCGTCTGTGATGACCTTTTCTGTAGTAGTGTTTCCCTTGTAATTGTTTATCAAAAGCAAGTTATAATCTCATTATAGTTATAAAAATCATCTCATTTTTTCTATTCATCTTTCTTTAAGGTTTGGATTTTTCTACTATATAATTATAATATCGATGACTCGATCGTCGACATGTGTCCTATGATAGGATACTATGTCCATACTCCTCTCGTCCAAGCTTTTTATTTTATACCTTTAACTCATAATGACAGCCAGATAGCATCTCTCTCGTCCAGAATACATGCACGCGCAACCTATGAACACCTTCGACGACTTTGGATCACTTGGGCCTGTCCGACCAAATAAGCCTGTCTCATTGAGGTAAGTGTTTTTTTTTTCTCGAAGAAGTGTAGTCGGTCAAGGAGTTATCCTTGAGGCTTAGAAAGCAAGACGTCACGGATTAAATTCCGAAAAATATATAATAAACCACCTAGCATAAAATAAGTTGGATTTAAACCACAACGTTGGCTTCGGCCGGTTTCACTGAGCTACATTGAAACAACGAGAGCAATCGATCACTCCCTTCATATGTCAACATATATCTTGTACTCCATTTGAATATTCAATTTTTCCATTAGGTTTTGTTTAGGATATCTAGAATTGAATCAATCGAAGTTGTTATAAAGCACATATTGCGTGGAAATCTCTAACGATGACTTTAGTGGACACATCATGCATATACTTTTAAACTATCATATATATAAAGAAGATTTTCGATTGAGAACATGTGAATGTCATGCTTATATATAGAAGTACAAGTAAATAAAAGTAGAACAAAGGTCGTGTGCTACCCAACAACTCTTGACCATAGAAGGAAATAAGAACATGTCAGAGCTAACAAAAATTCACCTTGTCGCATCAATAGCTACTTGTATATTTTTCATGTGATAGATTATATAAATTCATTCTGGTGGTAACATGAATTATTGTATATATGTAGCATGGTTATCACAAATACAATTAAAAATTCAATCAGATGAAACTTTTTTTTGAGACGCAATCAGATGGAACTTTAGTTTAAGTTCGACCTATGAATGGCAGGCAAATGTTTGCTAGTATGTATGTCTGCGCTTTCCAACTCATGTTGCGATCTCAAAAGGATCCCAAAGAGCTATGGACATTCTTGTCAGCGATAAGCAAGTAGTATACATTATGAGTACAGTATAAAGCTGGAAATATATATGAAATTGTTTGGATCTATCACCACAACACTAGCTATATATTCGAGTAGCCATCACATGCAGTCATATGCAGGTGGATCGAGAAAAACATGGGTGGATGGGTAAAATTAAAGAGCAATGAAAAGTTTATCATAAACAATTCAGAAACATCACCATAGACAGTTTTCTGAACTGTCTGGGCTTATGAGTCAGTAATACCCTAAAGGCATTACAGACGATTTTTGAACCGTCTGTGATGACTCTTATCACAGACGGTTCTTAATTGAACCGTCTATGATAACAATTATCACAGACGGTTCTTAGTATGAATTGTCTGTGATAGTCTATTATTACAAACGGTTCTAGTTAAGAATCGTCTGTGATTGTGTTCTTGCAATATCATAAATAAGTATCATTCAGTTCATCAATATTCTCTAATTGCGCTATAAAACAGTGTAATCAGAGAATACAAATGAACCAAAGCATACCTATTTATGATTGCGTCATATCTTTGGTGGCTTGTTGTTTAGGCTGTAGATGCTGTTGTTTTGTTGTTTTGGTATGTTGTGGTCGTAAGCCGTGGTCATATGCCGTGGTCATAAGCTGTGGTCGTATGCTGTGGTCATAGTCACGTGGTCGTAAGCCGTGGTCATATGCATCTAGTCTGTTAGCAGTCATGTGCATCACATTAGCAAATTCTGTTAGCAAATAGAGGAAACAACCTACAGTGCAAATGGAGACAAGTTTAGAGAGCCGAGAAAGTAAAGTGCAAGTGCTCTGAGTAAAGTGGTGAGGGGGATATATCACCGGCGATGCAAGTTTAGGGAGGCAAGATTTACATGGCCGAAACCCTAGCTATCTAACAATTTCGTAATTTCATATCTAAGCATCAAGGAAGAGAGGGGATGTGTGGGGGATATATAACCGACGATGAAGAAGAGACGGATGGCGGCAACGTCACCGTTGTATCACGATGGGGATGCTACACAAAACACTCTTATGACAAGAGTGCCTTATACAGTGAATAGTGACGTCACAACCGGAGGCGAAGGAGCTTGGGAAGGTAGTCGGCTGATCCTTCTATTTTTAAGGAAAATTTTGGCGAGGAAAAGTGGAGAAGTGAGAAGAGAGAAGAGGAGTGAAGGATAAGTGAGAAGAGAGAAGAGGAGATGAGAAGAAAAACAGCTAAGCCTTCTATTTTAAAGAGCAAATCCAGCAAGATGAGCGGGAAATTCAAATTCGGCGAGAGCGGGTAAGTTAAAATATTATCACAGACGATTCGAAAAAACTGTTTGTAATAAGTACAGACATCACAGATGGTTTTTGTTTCGAATCGTCTATGATGTATCACAGATGATTCGGAATAAAAATCATTTGTGATAAGTATAGGGCATCACAGATAGTTTTTTCCATCGTGATGAACTTAGACAGTCAATTTTGTAAAACAATCTATGGTAACTTTATCACTGACAGTTTGTGTTGAACCGTCTGTAATGAAACGTTCAGAATGATTCTTTTTATAGTAGTAGGCATAAGCCCAAAGGTGGTTTTTACATATAGCTAATGTACTATTATCGCTGTCAAATGTGTCTTGAGATTGACGTACACTTTCAAAACTTAAACAACCATCATATATTCTAATAATTGAATATCCTTTGCACGAACTTTGAGACATTTTTTAGGATTAAGATAATGCATGTATCCACATATACACGTTGTTTTGCATTTTTGTATTAACCCTAAAGAAAAAAATTAATCTCACACTCACAATTTGATTTATATCTTTCAAACCGAGTTTAAATGTGGATCATCAATTGCATGCTACGTACGATAGTTCGTGACTTGTACAGTCTTATTAGGCCCTGTTCGTGATTAGCAAAACTCCGATAAAATTGCCGCATTCCAACTTCCAAGAGGGTTGTATTTGTACAACAAGCAATGAATATGGTAAAATAGATACGGCGTTCAGTTTGAACAGGCAAACCGCCGCAATAGTACCGAGAGCACGGGGTTCAATGAATTTCATGTAAAAATAATGTGACAGTGATCCTAGGTCCTCACATAGATCGAGTCGGTGGTGCATACCATCAAGCCATGTGCTACGTACAGTCTCCTCACCGAGGACACGAGAACACGCACGACAGCTGGAGCTGCAACTGTGGACAGGAGCGAAACCCACACCTCGAACTGGACAGATATCAATCTGAGATATAAAAAAAATATTAGTTTACAGTTTAGATAAATTTATTCTATCATGTGTAATATTTTTATGATCCAGTTCAGATAGTCTAGATTATTTTATCACTAAATTCGAAATATAATTAAATCCTGAGTCCCCGCCACTAACTGTGGATGAACAGTAATAAACTATTAGCGCACGCAGTGCTTGTAATCTAGCATGGTTCTGATCCTAAGTAAAACACATTCGTTCCACTAAGGGTTTTTTTTGTCTGCATCAATTCCTTTTTCCTAATCGATTATCATACACGCCGTACGTCGGCTTTTGCATGCCCAGTTTGGCATCATGGCATCCATGCATGCATGAGCTCAGGATTCAGAAAAAGACGATCTGATTATGGGATAAAAAAAATTCTGGGAGATCCTGCCATTGCACTTGATCTCTGATCGGCTCCGCAGAGAGAGAGAGAGAGGCGCCAAGGAAGAGAAAGACGCGTGTCAAGTGGGTCCCACTACGAGGAATAACGGTTCCATGAATTCCGAACTGTTCCTAGCTATTAGATCTTAAAAACCGGCTTTTAAACAAAGTAGTTTGTTAAAATAATTTTTATAAGTCGTTTGTAAGAGTTATTGTAGAAATTATTTTGAACAGAGTCACTTGTCAACGCGAGTACCTTTTACATCTACAACAATCAGCTAAAACAAAAAGTCATAGTACTTTTAAACAGAGCATAGTCCAAGGCATCTTTGTTTGTACGGCCTGGTAATTTTCAATGGAAAATGGTTTACACGCTACACATTTTAATTTGTAGTATATATTTACAAACATTTGATTTTTAACCTAATTTCACTCGTGATCTACACGGATAACTTTTGATCTACACCGTGTAACAGATGTTATGTACAAAAAAAAAATAGCTGATGCGTACAGCATTGCCGTTTTTCTATGTGCTTATCCCGCTCCACGCCCAATCTTTTCAGAAGGATCCAAGGGGCTGTTGCTTATGCTAGCTTGAGATTTCCCACGAGCCAATAATTTACTCTGCAAACCCTAGGGAAAACATTAGTCTACTAACAGTGCGATTAACTCTCCGTTTAATACAAATAAAAATTTCCTGGTTTCTATAGAAATTAAACTGTTTCCCATAAAATCTCTGTATTTCAAACAGGACATAAGGTTCATTAGGTTCTAGACATTATTTCACCCTAGGAGATGTCAGGCTACCATAGGTCGCCCTAGGAGATGTTGGGCCACTTTACGAGTTTAGTGGTAGAAACATTGGAGGAACTAAATTGACCGAAAGAGTAGGGGTGCAAATGGGTTAGGATAATCTTGATCGACCTGATACCGAATCCAGGGAAAAAAAATAAAATATCCGGTCAGATTCGGTAACGGTACCGGATATTGCTTGTCAGATTCGGTAACAGTACCGGATATTGCTTGTCAGATTCGGTAACGGAATCAGGACGGTTATTATCCGACCGAATTGCTTCGGTAGCCGGATACTCGGATAGTTACCGAACGGATATCCGGCACCCCATAACCCTAATATTAATATACCGGTACCCCCAGCCCCAAGGCGGCCGCCACACACTTTCTCAGTTTCTCCTGTGAGGCCGTGACCAGGCCCCAAATCTGAAATCCCCCAATCCCCCATTCCTCCAGGCGACCAGGTAGAGAATTCGGCCAAGCGGCTCTGGCCTCCACGGCTCCACTCCGGTCACGATGCACCGCACGCCTCCACAGTTACTGGTGCTGCTCTACTCTCCCACACTATTCACACACACCTCTCTTTCTCTCGCCAAGCGCCACCCCCGCCCCTGACCAATGCCGTTGTGGAGAGAAGGCGGCGCCTCCCCTTCTCGCACCCACCACCAGGTCTTCCTTCTAGATCCCTCTCCACCCTCACCGTTAGAAATTTTCATATATTGATGCATGGATTCTTTAGCCTTTTCCTTTATAATTTCATGTTTGGGTAGCAGCCTTTCCACTTGTGCTGATAAGATCTTTTGGAAATTTTACATTCTTCTATGTTACTTTTGCTCTATTTTAGAGTTTTGTGATACTAATTCTTGTATTTAGCTGCTTGACATATGCTTTTTTGCTTAGGGCTCGTTTAGTTCTTGACCTGCCCCAACCATCTAATGGGAAGATGAATATGAGATCAGTTCTACTTTGTTTTGAGCCGCACGTCTATGAAGTATCAAGTAATTTGGCCTATGAACTTGAAAAATGCATAAAGATGCATATTAATTAATACAAAAACTGCTAGAAAACTGTCAAATGAATTTTTTGTGTATGTTTTTTCTAGAATAAAATGTAGTCCATGGTAAACTTTAGATTATTTTTGTTGGCACTTATTCTTGAGTGCTTTCTTGTTAGCAAGAATATTATACATACGACTTGTATATAGTGTTGTAGTAATCTAGTCTCAAGTAACAAATGAAATATTACACAAAATTTCATGACTACCTGTGCCATGAGGTGGAGTATTGAAAAGAAGTTTTTTCCTTATCTTTGGACAATGCATCTGCAAATGAAGTGTGTGTAAAAGATGTCCTTGCTGAAATTAAAAAGCAAAGTCCGCTAATATGTGATGGCATGTTTTTTCACGTGAGATGTGTCAATCATATATTGAATCTTGTTGCTAGAGATGGTTTGTAAGAAATTGTCTCTAAAGTTCAGAATATTAGAGCATTGTAGTAGCTGTAAAGGGATCTCCGCTGCAGTGGGAGGAATTCCAAAAGTGTGCATCTGAGTGTGGGTTGGATACAAAGATGAGTCTCTCACTGGATGAGGCCATGGTGCAGAATGCAAATCAAGGCTAGTAGGTATAGATCCAGGATAGGATTGTGTGGATAGTTTTTGAGGATGCAGGTCATGTGTTTGTACACAATTTATACAGGTTTGTTAGTACATGAAGAACAAAATTGTATACTTCACAAAGACACAAGCTTGTTTGGCAATAGGAAAATCCATGTAGCTTGTTTATCTTCTGGTATTGCACTGCATCTATGGTCAATATGATAAAGTAGAGTAGTAAACCTCCTCAATGTTCTACTACTAAATGTAACATGGAATTTAGATCAAATCTTCCATATGAATAGCTCCTTCGGTCCTTCCTATATATATGGGACAGTTATATACTAACTATAAATTTTTCTTGGTCAAATCAGGAAAAACTAAAAAGAGTAAGCAAGTACTTACCCTGTAAAAGGAAATAGCCTCATTATCCGCTGATGGATAACCAAAGTTCCTTGTGTTGTCATGTACTCCATGTCAGTGTGACAACAAATGCTGCTGCTATGAAGTCCATACAGGGACAGAAGGACTGATGCTTGTTGTAATAGTGTTTCCACTAAGTATTTGTCTTTTTATTTTATAAATGGGATTGAGTTTAATATTTCTTATTTTCCAGGAGCGCTGGCTATCCCCCAAGGAGACCATATTCTGATAATCTGATGTGCGTGCTATGCTTGGAATTTTGCAATAGCAAGACAAAGTTAATCATGTCATCCTATATTCATTTGAGACTGACTGAATGACTGTTACGAAGGTTTACGAAGCTTCCCTGGAAAGCTACAATCATATGTTGAACACTTGAACTTGTTTCTTGTATTTTTGTGGTTAACTAGTTATAGAACTTATGTTATGTACGAATTTACTGCTTATGCCGTTAATCGTTATGTTGAATTTGTGTCGTGTTAGACTGTTGGTTAATGAATTATATATAAATTTACCACTTATGTTGAATTTGTGTTGTGCTGAAAATTTATGTTAAGTGTATCATTTTGTATGCGTATGATATCCGTCTATATTATCCGTTGTCCAATTCGAGTCTATCAAGTATCCGCCCCAATCTAACTGTTTCCAAAAATCCGCATATTCCGAATTTGTATTCGTATCCAAGCTGGCCGTATTCGATACCGAATCCAAGTAAACAATATGGGTTAGGATATGCTAACGGCAATATCCGTCCGAATCCGATCCGATTACACCCATACGAAAGAGTTCCCGGGGAATGGGCCAAACTGTGATACCTAGGCCCCGCTTGGCCACACTCAACTTCAATTTTTTAGGTTTCAAACCAATTTTTCCGGCCAAATGAAGCCCAAAAATAAACTAAAAATTTGAAGCCGAGTCCAAAATGAATTGTATATTTGAAGCTTGGATTTTATAGCTTCTCTTGAGCCTGACTATAAAACCAAAACGAGAGAAGTCGAGTCCGGCCAAACGGCACCTTAATTTCCTACAGGGTGCTGAGTATGGTAGACCAAAACTAGCTTTAACAAAATTCCAAAGCTAACGATTGCTGTCAAGAATGTTCCCTTTGGTAGGAGCTGGTCATGTACAAAAGCCAAGGATTCTCTTGTCTCCCTTATCATACTAGATTGTTAGTATTCTCTTTTTTGTAGGTTCTGGAATTGATGGGATGGAAAAAAGAAGCTAGCGGTGTATAATTTTACATGTGATATTTTCATGATTTGACTACCAAAATTTGAACCGCAATATATATTTTGTATAACATAGACTCACCACAGTCTATCATGACAAACAATACGAGTATTCATCTACTCCATAAGGCTCATTCACTACCGGGTTCAGCAGCTTTGCCGAGTGCCGGTGGCACTCGGCAAAGCACGAGAAACACTCGGCAAAGTCTTTGTCGAGTGCCACCCACGGCATAGCTCACACGTCATAGTTTCTGACGGCAAAGAGCTCTTTGCCGAGAGCTTTTCATCGAGCACTCGGCAAAGTCTTTGCCGAGTGCCGAAACGACCCTCGGCAAAAAAAGGACAGTGGACGGCGAGAACACGGTGACGACGTCGTTTACCGAGTGCCAGGACGGAATGGCACTCGGCAAAGCTTTAAACTTTGCCGAGTGTTATGGTAAAGACACTCGGCAAAGCCTTGCATTTTGCCGAGTGTCATAGTAAAAACACTCGGCAAAGTTTAAAGCGTGCGAGTGTTTTACCACAACACTCGGCAAAATCACAACACTCGGCATAGCACGTTCCCGAATGCCCGAACGTTACTTTGCCGAGTGTTTTACCATGACACTCGGCAAAATCACAACACTCGGCATAGCACGCCCCGAATGCCCGAACGTTACTTTGCCGAGTGTTTTTACCATGACACTCGGCAAAGCCTCCCTTTGCCGAGTGTAACACACGGCAAAGTGGACAAAAACTGACTATTTTAAATGTTTATTGCACCCCACTCAAACAAATCACAATATCACAAATATATCAACAAGTAATCACCACAAGTAATCACATATATCACATATAGTCCACAATATGTCACATATATCACCACAAGTCACAATATATCACATATATCACCACAAGTCACAATATATCACATATCACAAGTCACAATATCACATATAGTCACAATATATCACATATCACATATATCACATACACCACAAGTCACAATATATCACATATCACAAGTTAGGACACTCGGCATATAGGAGCTTTCCGGTAGTGATTTGAAACGCGGGAGACCTAACCTTGCCAGATGCATACACCATGTGAAATCGTTGCGTTGCGTGTTCTTTTCCTCCGAAGCTAGCGACTTTTGACTTTTGCTATAGTACCTAACTTTCAAACGAAGTATTTTCTTAAGACGGGGTCTACAAGTTAAACCATGTATATATTAAAAGCCTAACATCTGTACCATCCAAAATCGCAAGTGAGTATCTCTCTTCGTAATCTATACCGTAAACAGCCAAAATTCAAAAATTTCAGCAAAAAACTATAAGCCGCAGCCGTACCAAACAGGCCCCATATTTACCATAGCCACCCCCTTCAAAACCGTCGTCGTAAATGTACCTACTGAGATGGTAGTATGCAGCTCTCATGTACCTATCAGAAAAAGGTGATGCATAATCCTTTCACAAAGCGAAACCCTAGTCATGTCTAAATATTCTCCCTAGTAGGAACAAAACTAGTGCAACGCTGTTTTCCGATTAGTCCCTTTGATTTTTTTTACGAGTTATCATGCTATAAAATATATGGTGATAATATGTTTTATGAGCTCCGAAGTTCTTTTTTGGGCGGTCCTCAGCCAATTCGTCGCAGCCAGATCCATGACCAAATTTTGTAACGGCACAAATCGGAATTGTTAAGTGGACAGGAGGAAGCAAAGAAACCCTCACATAAACGAAGATCCTCATTCTAAATTTCGGTTTGGGGTGCTAAATATCCTTACATAAATATCAGTCACCGTACATAAATATCCACCTACCCTGTCTACAATATTCTTTTTCAAGATCTACATACTTTTTGCCTATTATCTTTACTTTTGCCATGCCATTTCCCCCAAAATTTATGGTGGTGTTTAGATAACACTCGAGTGTTTTTTTGTGGTTCGGAGAACTTAGATTTTTTGGAGGGATGTATATATGGAACTAGAGAGGTTCGAGTGTTTTTTGTGGTTCAGAGCACTCACATTTTTGGGGGGTGTATACATGGCAGAAGAGAGATTTAAGTGTTTTTTATGATTCGGAGCACTCATATCTTTTTAGAGGGGTGCATACATAGGAGAAAAAGCTAAGTACTTTGAGCCCAAAAAAATCACTGAGTGTTGTTTAGCGCTTTCCAAAATTCATTGCAACTAGCGCGTATAATACACTCCTACTTGATATTTAAAACTGAAAAATGCTTCAAAAATGCCATTTTTTGGCTCATTCATCTATGAAACCGGGAATCCGAGTCCAATGTTCTGTAAAATAAAAAAAAATGGCCTAAACCCGGAAAAAATAACAAAAGAGAATAATCATGCCGGTGTGCCTCCTTCCTAAAAAAACATCATAAAATTAAAAACGGAAACACCTCCCCATCTGTACCCCAGACCACTTGAATAATCACTATGCAGTACATGACAGCATCCTTAATTATTCTATTAATTAATCTATTCCATTGCATTTCCATTTCCCCCCTCTACTCTATTCTCTTCTCTCCTCTCCACAGGGAACCAAGAGCTGTGGTGTTAGCTAAGCTAGTGAGGAGTGGGAGTGAGAGAGCAAGGTAGTAGCAATGGAGACGCCAATGGCGGCCGCGCCACCGCAGCAGAAGGTGGGTGAACTCGCGCGGAGGTTGGCGAGGCTCCTCCGACGCAAGCGTTCTCTGGCGGGGGCGGCGGCTGGAGTGGCGCATTCTGTGGCCGGTGATGAGTACGACGAGTCGCTGGACAGCTCCATCAACTCTCTCAGCAAGCTCAAGCTGTCCGGGAACCTGGCCGCGGCTTACTCTCTCGACGTGTTCTTCAGGAATGCGGCGGGGAAGAAGGGCGCGCCGCAGCCGTCTCCGGCGCCGGCGGCCGACGCCGCCGGGCATGCGTTCATCGCGAGCCTCTTCGCGGGGGTGTCCGCGGTGAAGGCGGCGTACGCGCAGCTGCAGCTCGCGCAGCACCCCTATGACGCCGAGGCGATACAGTCGGCGGACGCCGCGCTGGTCGCGGAGCTCACCAAGCTCTCCGACCACAAGCAGCGGTACGTCAGGGACCCCGTCGGCGCGGTCAAGGACGCGGCTGCGGGGCCTGCCGCCCTCGCGGTGCACGCCGAGGAGCAGCGTCACCTCCTGCGGACCTACGATATCACGGCGCGCAAGCTGGAGACGGAGCTACGTGCGCGGGACGCCGACGCGGAGCGCGCTAGGGGCGAGCTTGCCGACGAGCTCCGCGCTGCGCTCGCCCTGGAGGAGCGTGTCCACCCGGGACGCACCCTTGCCGCGCTCGACGACCTCCACCTCTCCGGCCTCAACGCCACCCACTTCCTCACCGCTCTGCGCCACACCGTCAAGTCTATCCGCTCCTTCGCCAGGTCAGTGCTCGACGAAATGCGGCCGGCCGGGTGGGATCCCGCAGCGGCCGCCGCCGCCGTGCACCCTGGCGTCTCCTTGCGCCACCCCGGCGACGCCAAGTTCGCGCTCGAGTCCTACGTTGCGCTGAAGATGTTCACCAACTTCCACTGGAGAGACTTCAGCCTGAGCTACTTGCAGGACCGGGGCTCCTACGACCGGAGCCGCTTCTTCGAGGAATTCGCGGAGCTCAAGACGGCGCCGGCGGCCGCGTTCCTCGACGCGCGGAGCTCGCGGTGGGCCGCGCTCGGCAAGTTCTTGCGGGACAGGTACTTGTCCCTGGTGCACGAGCGGATGGAGGGGGCGTTCTTCGGGAGGCCGGCGCAGCGCAGCGTCGTTAGCGCCGGGGCGGCGTTCCCGGAGACCGCTTGGTTCGCCGAGTTCGCCGAGATGGCACGACGCGTCTGGCTGCTTCATTGCCTGTTCTTCGCGTTCGACGGCGGCGCGTCCATCTTCCAGGCGCCCCCCGGGGCGCGGTTCTCGGAGGTGTACATGGAGAGCGTCAGCGACGCGGACGGCGGCGGGACAGCGTTGGCGCCGGCCGGGGACCGCGTGGTCGGGTTCACCGTCTTGCCGGGGTTCAAAGTCGGCCGGACGGTGATGCAATGCCGGGTATACCTCTTGCGCCCGGTGCGGCAGCCGTGACGACAAAGACAACGCATCGCATTTCCCGGCCTTCTCGGACACGTACGGCGGAAGCCCATTTCAGGCGGTCGCAAGGTCTCCGGCCGGCGGCCGGACAGACTGGGGGTTTAACGGTGGCAGGAATGTACGTGGGCATGTTGCTACTTACGTATGTATCTACCAATGGATGTACTGATGTAGTAATATAAATCATAATATAAGTTGCAGTTTTGGTTATGATGAATGTTTTTGGAACATCGATCGGTGCTTGGATTGCATGGTCCAATTCACCGCCTTTTTCGCATGTTCATGAGCTGATCTAGATCAGAAATGTGTGTGTACATTCCACTTGATCTCGGCCAAAAAGGCTGAAAAGAGATGGGTAAAAATGTGTAATGTACATTCAGGGAGAAATGGGGAGCGCATCTGCACATGGACCCCATATAGGCATGCAGAATGGATCTGAAGTAAAGTTGGGACAAACAAATCTACATACTTTACATAAGTGGTTTCTTTTCGGCTGGTGCCGGTGGTTTTTGATTCTAGTATAAATATTTGTGCGAACGAACTGGATACCAATAAGCTGATAAGCCGCTTCAAAAAGATATCTCGATAAGTCTTTTTGAAAAAACAACGAAAAAATCGTTCTATTTATTTATTCAGTGAAAACTATAAGACATAAAATAAAAAAAACTGGGCCATAGATTTGGTTGGTGTAGTTGTCATTGCCCACTCGTGGTAAAAGAAGTGTGGCGAGTGCAGTGCTACGTGATCTGATCCGTCCGATGGTGTCTTGGAAGTCTCAGATTGATCGCTATAGAGCGGTCCACCACCCGCATGTGCTGCAGTACATCGAAAGAGGCTAGGATGCTCGAGGGAGATCCATGTATCAAAAGTATTGCGGCGCGTGCAATGGTTACACAACTATTGTCAACTGTGTCCAAAGGTAAGGCCATTCTTCACGTATGTCTTGAGTTATCTCGCATATGTCTAAAAATTTTAAGGGTCTGTCTGGTCAACTCCCGGATGTTTTTTGTCCAAAAACATACAAAATTTCCACCGTTGGATTAAAAACAAGAGAGTGTCTATACAACATTCGACTGTTTTTGGAGATAAAACTAGTCAGATTTTAGGACGTTAGATGGTGATCTAACGCTTCAGATCTTTTTTTGGAGGGGGTACTTATATGAGATTTTTTTAGAGAGGTTACTTATATGAGTAGATCCATTGGATAGAGATCCAACACTCTCAGATCATCTGATTGTTTTTGTCTTTAAAAATCTATAGCACTTCTCTAAAAACAAATGGCTCAGATGAAGCCCACCTCACCTCCTGTTCCCCCTATCACGATAACGGGCCAAACGGGCTAGCCAGCTTTGCGGTTCTGGATCTGTCACAAATATGAGTGGGTGTGCAGACCGTTATCGTTTTGTCACATTTTCTCCTAGCCCACGTCTGACCCAGATCAAGTACCAGATGGGCCACACATGTCAGACCAACTAAGAACAATAATTCAGCCCAAAAAATAGTGGGCCGGATGGACCTACATGTTAGTCCACGTGAGAAACAGTAAACGCTCCGGGTTATGGGGCCCACACACGCAAGGAGAAAAAGTGTGAGGGCGATCGATCGATCTTGCATAGGGAGACAAAACAGAGAATAAATAGCTCTGGAGAACAAACATCAAAGGGAATAAGAAAGAACAGGAGTAGAAGAAGGAATCATGAAGGAACAACTAGATTTTAGAGGTATTTACCCCAATTCCATTCCGATTTCTGCCCCCAATGTAGCTGAAAAATTAGATCTAGAATTTGCGTTGTGTTCTCTCTTCCCCAATTTGATCTAGAATTTGCTTCTCTTTCATAGGTTCTCTTTTTTCTGAACAACCAGAAATTCATCTCGCGTCGATGCTACTGATTTGAAGTTCAAAGCCTAAGTTCCCTTCAGTATCATAAGCTCTGATCAACAATGTCCCCGTTCATCAAGCATTGCTCCAACAAACCACACAATCAAAATTTTCTAAGACAACTCCGGGCACTACATGGCTGACCACTAGCTCCATGATAAATGTATTGGTACGTAGTATATTAGCTGGGTTGGTCAAACATGCACTGTCAGATATTGGTCTAAGGCATTCTGGAATACCTGCACCATGGAAAAAAAAACATTGGTAAATGTGCTAGGTTGGTATTAACAAAGAGTAAAGCATTAAAATGCTTACACTCATTACAAAATAATTTCAATTTAGAGTTAGCATTGATATTTCGATGCATACATGTACATCATTCTGTAAGAACATCCAACATTTACTTATCAACACATGCGATGCATACTTGTACATCATTCCATAAGAACATCCAACAGTTACTTATCAACACATAATATGCATACATGTGCACCATCCTATAAGAACATCCAACTATCACTTCAAAACACATGCTATGGAATATGATCAACAATATCTTTATCTCTTTCTCTTTTGCATTTTACCGGTAATGCAAAGTGCGCATCCATCGATGCACACCCATGCCTGTACCATCTGGTACATGGACCAATTGCCCATACCCTGTAAGTATGGGTACCTTTAGCCCGTCATTAACATGACGGGGACCTTAGCAAATGCTTGGTCATCACATGACCAAGTTTTCAAAAAGCCAACATGATGCATATGTATGAATGTCTCATTTTAATAAAAACATGCATCCACAACAATTTTGCACAAGGAATACTCATGAACTCCATAACTCACAAACAACCATGAACATTACTGGATACGCCTTCATCACAACCATGAACACAATTGCTCACAATATAAATCAAACATTGACATTCTATAATATCAATGTAAACCATCATTATACTTGTCTTAACTGCGAGAGAACGAGAGACGTGCAGAAGGTGCTGCCCCCGGGACCAGTCCACCACTTGAATGATAATTATAATATATGCTAAGATAACAATAGTGGACCTTAGACCAAATAAAAACAATAACGAACTAGCAAAAACGTCTAACTCGGTTTCAATCCCCAAATCCTACAGGTCGTCCTGCCCCCCTCTGTGGACAGTCAACTTCAAAAATTCATATCTATTGGTACAGGAGTCCAATAAGATGTTCTTAGACTTTCTGCAAAGATAATTAAATTCTTCAACTAAACCTAGTTGGTGAACCTCCCTAAATCGGCCAACTTTTACCCGCACAAGATAGTTTTTTAAAACATTAATTTCACGTCAGGTTCTTTGGACAGAGTATTAAAAATACCATAACTTTCATCATGAGCGTCCGAATCATGATTTCTTGACCTTTTTGGAAAGCTGAGACAATTATCTACAACTTTCATAATACTGAGCTCCTCTAATTCTCCCGTTTTTTAATCGCCCAACCCACTTTACCAAAATTTGACAGAAAACTCACAATCTATAGAACAGTCCCACTAAAAAAAATGATAACTTCTGCTACAGAGATCCAAACAACGCGTTCTACTACTCCACGGAAAGATAGCGACGTCCTCTACAAAACTCTAGGAGACGTCCAGAGCTGAGTCCCCACGAGACTACCCCAAAACGGCCGTCTAACGAAATCTGTCCTGGCAGATCAGAATACCGACATTGCTACAATATTTAAAATATGCATCTAATTGGGGGAAAACAGAGGTTACTCTTGACGAACCGCTGAAGATCACGATGAACACCACACGATCTCTTTCCCCCTTCCTTTTCCCTTTTTCCCTTCCTCTTCTCCTTCTTCCGGATCAAAAACACCTCGCTGCGATTGATCTCCTTCCTCCGCTCGACCGGCAGCAAATGGTATCTTCTTCACCAATAGTAGGGGGCTTCAATGGAGGAGGGGGTGCTGCTGGAGGCGCAAGGGGGAGAGGGAGGCGGCGGCCAAGGGAGAAAGAGGAGGGGGCAAAGTGGGGTGGCGGCTAGGGTTGGGGGGCGCCTCCTCCCCTTTTTGGCCGGCCTCCACATGGGCCAAGGTCCAGGCCCAGGTTGCCTGGATTTTTCAGAAATCTATCTCTAAAAATTCTTGTTTAATTATTTTCTATATGGTCCTTCGCTCCAATTAATCGATTAACTCTCGAATCGCTTTTGGGGTATTACATTCTACCCCTCTTAAACGGAATTCGACTCTGAATTCTATCCTCGCTTACACCAAGGTTTAATCACAGCTAAAACTTAATCATATTAACACGCACCTGTTGTGAATAATTCTGGATATTGCTCACGCATGCGAGACTCTAATTCCCTAGTGGCTTCTCTTTCTGTCTGCTGCGACCAAAACACCTTGACATACTTTAAAGTTTTATTCCTCAATGTTTTTTCTGATCTTTCCAGAATTTGCACTGGCTTGGACTCAAAGGACCGATCCTGTTCAAATATTAACAGTTCTAGGACCCAAGGCAGTCCTAGCAATACACCAATTTCTAAATCCTCACAACTAACATATGCGATTAAATATACCTCGGGTTATCATTCTCTTTGGTACCAACCCACACAGCCTACACAACAAACGAAACTCTTGTCCCAATTCTCAATCGATCTCTTTACCTTAACAAGAAGCACCTCCTTTAACCCCGGATACACAACCGAGCTCGTTGTAAACAACCTCTTTTACAAACAGAATCTAACTGAAAATAAAGGATTCTCATCACAACCACGCTCCACCAACTCCCCACCAAAAGAATCAAATCAAAAATCAAGGATTCAACATGAGAACCTCTCCACATTCCAAGTAGGTAGTTTGTAAATTAAACAACACATAAGTCAAAAGGGAATCACTCCAAAGCCAAACCCTTCCCTTGTTTTTTTTCGTGAATCGGAAAAACCACACATGCCAACATAAAGTCAACTCAAGCCACAAAAGACTTTTGCTATCATCACATAGCTCAAACAAGAATCAAAGAACATTTTACTACCCGAGAAAATATTGTTCTTTTAGGAATAAACTTTCTCTTGATTCACAAGATTCCAAATCATCACACACCACACTAACTCATTTCTCTTAAATTTGGCAACATCAACACTATGCTCAAACCAAGTGCATCCACCACACCTTTGTAGAGAGACTCTACTGACCTCACAATAACATACTCTAGCTAACTCCTCTACCAACAAGGTTTCTTTGATAAATAATTTCTAATGCACCACATCATTGTTTTCCCCCACAATCATTTCACCACAATTCTTTAAGGATAATCAACTTGAAATTCTCAGTACACACACTCATTTACTACACCCAAAGGTTACTATCAAGGTGCATCACACTATTTAGAATCCACTTGTTCCACTATTCCCATACAACATCATTAGCCTCCAAGATTCTAGCATAGAATACCAAACCAAAATTTTCCATCTCCAGAGCTGTTATATATGTACTTCGATATAATTGATACGAAGACTCTCGATTTCGATGACTAAAATTCCCACAATCAGACATGCTCAATCATTAACAATCACATGAAAATATATTCTCAACCTAATTATCTTTAGAAAGATTTTTAACTCCTGGAGAGTTACTCACTGAAGCCAAGACCTACATGGCAACAATTCAACAATCCCTACTATTCCAATAATTCCCATAACGGTTAGACTTTTTCGTAATTATAATCTCACTAACTACACCACCATAATCCTCCTACTAAACCTTGCAATGTACCCAATCACGATACTCCAATAAAATTGATCAAGATTTTCATACTTTTGATAATTCTAATGTTCCATCAAAATGAACGAAACATTCTTGAACCACAATTTTATTATAGGTTTTTCTAGTTGCAACAATATAACTTGTTAACTCCAAAGAAAAACATCTTCTTTAAATCAAATCCTTACCGGGAATTATTCCAAGGAATCAATTTATCACTCCATGAATTCCAAACAACTTGACACTCACAATCTCACCAAAATCAATCCCATAGCCACACCAACCAGTTGCCATACATATCCTAAAGGACTTGTAACCCAAATCGGTTACCCCTTTCTTAGAAGAGACAAAAAAGAAGTAAATTTCAACACATAGAAATATATTACCAGTTGCAATAGACACCAGACCAAGGGAAATAGCAATCATCTTGGAAAACAAAAGATAACATCACAGTTGAAGGCACATGCCCCTCAAGAAGTAAATATCAAATCTCAATCAATAAGAATACAATATTGCCATTTAAACTCAAGAAATTCTTATGCGGCGAAAATAAGAAGTCAAGGTCACCTCTATAAGTTACACAACTTGACTCCAACCTCAAATACTTTTACCATATTCTTTCTTTTAATAAAGAGAACAACTTTCTTCGATTACAGTATTACCTTGACAATTTCAACAAAAGAGATTTGAAGACCACAGCTCATTAATCTTTCAAGAACTAATAAAACTTCTCAACGCGTCATTTTGCTCAAAACAATTTCAGCTACCACCTAAGTCATGAGGTTCAAAAGATCGCGTATGCAAATCCCAAATCTTTTGATTTAAATATTATCAAAGAAGTTATCAAATTCTTTTATTTATAGAACATTCAACATTATCATCACAACCATGTACTAACAATCATACTAGCTTCAAAATAATACACTCTTAACAAGAATCATCATATCCTCATATCCCTTGATAAACTTTTCCCAAAAGGAACACAATAAATCACTTCATCATGTTTCTATTATCTAAACAAGATTGCAATTACTTGATCTAGGAAAAGCCTAGTGCACAATCTACAACATTGAAACAAAACTCTTTTAACCAGCTGGTACTAGAATATGGAAATCTAAAAAAACGTTATGAGCATAGATTCAACATTCCACCTTACGTTCAGCAATCAGAACGAAATATCTTCAAACTTTAATAATGTAAACTCTATAAGACAAGGTTTTTCAGGTCAATACATCAACCTTCATCTATTTCTTTATACATATTTCAACAATTTAGCATGGTGAAAGATAGATGAACCTAGCAGTTATACATGCTTATAAGTATCTAAATAAAGGATAGATTAAAAGTTAATATTACTAAGGCAATATCCCAACACCTCCTTACTTAATCATCTCGAACGGTCAGATTAGTTACCGAAGACAAAAATAATTCAATTTACCCAACATGATAAAAATTTAAACAATGATAATAATCATTCTAATTCTTTTTGCACACTCCTCAAAACTCCATGGGTTCCAATCTTGTATAGACAAATTCTTAATCACAATTCTTCAAGAAACTATTATAAGACGTCATCAAATTAATCAACTACACTTCCGAGGATGCTAGTTGAAATTAATTATGCACCACTCTAACATCTCAACTTGTTAAATCATACCTTATGAATTAATTTACAAGATTATCACCTCCCACTTGAGCATAGCAAAACATCACAAATGATTTTAACACTCTTTCAAAAAAGAGAGGAATTAAACTTCAACATGCGAAATAATCCAAAGAAATGCATAGATCCAAAGCTTTCCCATGTTAACGAATTCGCAACATAAAACTTTCATTAATAAAAATACCAAGCGAACAAATGAGACATGTTTCACAACAAGACAAAACTCCCACGAAGAGACCAACCATGCACATCAACAATGTTCTCAAGTAGCAAAAGCGTCTCAATAGTCTGAAAAACAATAATTGCTTCAAAGAACAGGTAGAGACCAATTGAAAACCCTCAACTGCAATCCCAAGATAAATTCATCCTCCACCACAGGATAAAAATTGACCAAATTCAACTTAAGGAAGAGAGAAACTTTTCTAAAGAACTCATTCCTAACCTCTGAAACTAAGTTGCCCAAAGAAAGATCCTTCACCAATCCAATACCGCGAATAGTGATATATCTTGGCCATGCCTATGGCCGCACCACGATCTATATCTCTCGACATCAACTATCGCCACACATAATAATCATATAGTCAAATCATAGGCACAAAAGAGCATCTCATAGCATAAAACATCAATACAACGTATTGGAAGCGTAAATGCAATGTTTGACCCATCCCATCGTACTGTGCACCAGTGTGTCAATTTAATAATTCAATTACCACAGACCTAATGCCCTCTTTGATACCAACTGTAACACCCGAGCCAAACAATGACCTGGAATACTACCAAACTAGTAACGTAACAAGGATAAACTAAATACGTCTCACAAAATTTCGGCAGAATCTCCCTTGAATAGTTATCTATACCAGAGGGTTCAGCAAGCAGGATTAATAAGACGGGGACCTCAGCAAATGCTTGGTCATCACATGACCAAGTCTTCAATAAGCCAACATGATGCATATGTATGAAGGTCTCATTTTAATAAAAACATGCATCCATAACAACTTTGCACAAGGGATACTCATGAACTCCATAACTCACAAACAACCATGAACATTACTGGGTACACCTTCATCACAGCCATGAATACAATTGCTCATAATATAAATCAAACATTGACATTCTACAATATCAATGTAAACCATCATTATACTTGCCTTAACTACGAGAGAACGAGAGACGTGCAGAAGGTACTGCCCCCGGGACCAGTCCACCACCTGAATAATAATTATAATATATGCTAAGATAACAGTAGTGGATCTTAGACCAAATAAAAATAATCATGAACTAGCAAAAACGACTAACTCGGTTCCAATCCCCAAATCCTATAGGTCGTCCTGCCCCCTCTGTGGATAGTCAACTTCAAAAATTCATATCTATTGGTACAGAAGTCCAAATAAGATGTTCTTATACTTTCTGGAAAGATAATTAAATTCTTCAACTAAATTTAGTTGGTCAACCTCCCTGAATCGACCAACTTTTAGCCGCACAAGTCAGTTTTCTAAAACATCAATTTCACGTCGGGTTCTCTAGACAGAGTACTAAAAATACTGTAACAAAATGAACATACATGGTTGCTTACTTATATATTTTACTTAACCTGATTTAATGTTTTGTAAAATGAAATATAGATAACTTCCTCCCTATCTCTTCTCTATTTCTTTTTTAGGGTATGCAATTTGATGCAATTGTTTTTGTCTGCATTTTCTCGTGCTGATCATTTATGAGAAACCCAGCAAAGGAGTTGCACTGATTTGCTGGAAAAGAAAGACAAGATTGGGAAACGGTCGATTCCAGCCTCCCCAGTGGAGTCCTTTTGTCCCATCTTTCATCTCTTCCTTTTGAGTTCATTCCTTTATCTTTTCATGAGGGGCATACCACCCAGCTGTTCTTGTTCTCCTTTTTGTTGCTGGGAGGAGGCCCACATCTACTCGATTTTTTTTTGCTACACGAGGCCCATCGCCTCATGTGATGATGCAGTGGGCCTCAAAAGGTCTATCTATTTTCCTCGATCTTTTTTCCTTATGATAATATCTACAATAAAAAGATAAAAAGTATCCCCATTGTCGGAAGAACTTGATAATTGGGATCATCAAGTCAAAACTCGAAAGCATCAGGGATTAAATTAATTGCTTTGTCATTTAATTGCTTTACAGGATCTACTTTTAAACTTTGGTGAGTCTAAAAGTTCGAAAACTACATTGGACTAGGCATAATCCTAGATTTTCTATAGTTTTTAGACAAACAACAACTCGAGATTTATTTAAATATTATAATAATTGTTTTTGCTAAACTAAAAGAACTTTTTGAGACCAGTATATTTTTGGTAGCCTTGACCTTAGATATATAGAGTGGTCGGGCTAAGGAGGATTATCTTAGTATAGTTGCTTATTATGTTAATGATGACTAGGTAATAAAAAAGAATTATAGGCTTTAAACTAATTGATGTAGCACAAACGTGTGAGAATATTGCAGAATATATTATCAAAGTTGTGGAAGATTTTGGTCTTACACATATTTTTTTGCAATTACTTTGGACAATGTTGTAGCAAACTCGAGGGCAATAGATATTCTCACTCTGCTATTTAGTACATGCATCTAATCCTTCTTGTTACATCAGTGATGCGCCTATCATATTATTAATCGTATAGTTAAATATGGTTTAAAGAGACTGGATCCATATATTAAACCATTTCAGGATGCAATATCTTTCCTAAATCATTCTAACTAACGAATAGCAGTATATAAGAATTTTTAAATTACGATGAATGTACGTTCAAGAAAATTTTGTTTGGATATGCTGGTAAGGTGGAACTATATTTATATGATGCTACAGAACCTTTTACCCTACAAAAGCATATTTTTGTTTTTATTCATACGCACTACCACAACCATGACGATAACACAATATTGACTGAGCAATATTGATATGTCACTGAAAATTTACTATCATTTTTTGAACTCTTTTATGATTCCACTATTTCTTTACCCTGAATATCTCTTATAATCGTATATCATATTCTTGCGATTGCGGGTCACTTGAAAGCTAATGAAAATAGATAGTATTACGAGAGGGCATCTGTGCTATGAAAACTAAATATTTGAAATGATAGAAAGAGATTGTATATTTATATGCATTTGTATTTATTTTAGATCCCAGAGCTAAACTTCATGGATTCACTCGTGTTCTTGGACTTCTAAGTGACGCTATATGGATAGATTATTCTAAATATTTTTCAGATGTTTGTACTAAATTGTTTAATATTTATCAAAAGTACAAACTAAATTTTCAAGGAATTCGCTTGCAATGACCTCCAACAGTACCCACCAAAGATAAGAAGAAAATTATGTGGGGCAAAATCTTTGGTGCATCAGATTCCTCCGAAAGATCAAATTCTATAACGTCAAGTACTGGAGCAATACACAACTACCATAGCAGTGGGGAACTATCCACCTTTATGGACAGCGATCCCATGGATCACCAGGAAGAGAGCTTCAATATTTTGGAATGGTGGCACAAGCATAAGATAACATATCCAGTGCTATTCATATTGGCACGGAATGTGTTAACTATTCTTGTCACAACGGTTTCTTTCAAGCCTGCTTCAGTCTTTTTGAATGAATATTGTAGACAAGAACAAGTCTAACGAGTGAGATGGTGGAAATACTTATAACAATGAAAAACTGGGAATAAACTGATTCGTGAGCTCAACACGCTGTAGAGAATACAAAGTTGCTAGACACATTCAATAATCTTTATCTAGACGATGACACTTAAGAGTATCGTTGTACATTATATCTTTTCTCATTTTTTACATATGCAACAGAGTTGTAGGCTGTATCTTTTTTCTTTATCAATGTTTTTTCAAGTTGTCTTTTTACTTAACAAAGATTTTAATGAGGCAGTCATTAAAATATTAATAAATCTATTATTACATTTCTACAATTAATTATATATTTTTTGAATTTTACATATTTTTGAGTTACTAAAATTTTCGAGCTAAAATAGGCTAGATAAGTCTCCTTGGTCCATCGGGCTAAATAAACCTAGACCAGCATGGTACGGCCTATGAGTTTAGTGGGCATGCCTGGGTCTGCGATTCAGCCCACGGATCAACACAATACGGACTGTCTGTGCTATCGCACTAAATGGACTGTGTCGAACGGCTCGTGCAGTCCATGTGGCCAGCACTCGTCATCAGAAGACGCCACGAAAGCATGGGGACCGGCTCGCCGATACACAGATAGAAAACACTAACAACGGAACATGTTAATTGTTGAATCACGCCGACCGTCCGTGTTTCTTCCAACATTCAACAACCAAGCCCAGCATCCACCGACCGGCCGTGCGTGCTAGTATTTGTGGGGAGCAAGCACAATATGTTGTTCATAACCAAAAAATCATAACGTGCGTTCAAATACGAATCAAACCTTATCATTTTTATGGCACACAATCTATACATTGCTGCACTAATCATTGGTCAAATTTTGCAAAGCTTGAATCTCAAATTAAGGCCTGTTCGGTTGAGCTGAAAAGCTACGGTTTTATGGCTGAAATTGCACTGTAACAACTGAAATTTCACTATAGCTGAAGGTGACTTATTTACCGTAATTAAATTTAAAAAAATTAAAAATAGAAAAAATATACCAGCTTATCACGGACAACGCAAACGAATACGAAGAAAAAAGAACCGGCAAAAAGCTCAGAAAAAGCCAAAAGTTCAAAAAAGACAAAATTTATAAATAATAAAAAATAAGTAGGTACAAGTTAAAGCTGAAATAAGCGGGACCTAAAATCGAGGGGTGGGGGATACCACGAGTCCACCACGTCAGCCAACCTCTGGACGCTGTAGCTATCATTGTCACTGCCAGTGACAGTGCAGTGATGAAGACTTTTGGGCCGCCGATAGCCACCCTCCTACTTCACCACCACGTGCTGCCATTCCTATGGCTAGGGATACTGTTGTTACTATTTGTTGAGATTTCTGTTTCAGGTGGTGATCATTTTGGCTTATTTTTGGTGGCTTATGGCTGAAAAGCATCAGTAGTTGGTGAAAAAGCAGCATGGTGACAGAGGCTTATTTAACATAATTAAATTTAAAAAAATTAAAAAATATAAAAAATATGTTAACCCATCACAAACAACGCAAACGAATACGGCAAAAAAAGAACCAGCAAAAAAGCTCAAAAAAGCCAAAAATTTAGAAAAAGACGAAATTATGAATAGTAAAAAATAAGCCAGAAACCAGAAGCTGAAGCCGAAACGAGCGGGGCCTCACTCTTACTTGTTTGGTTTTCAAAACAAACTACTAAGGTGGAATGCACACCTGCGCGAAATCATACCTAAATTATGTTTAAATGGTTTGATAATAACATATGTGATTGTGTTTTTCTGACACGTGTGGGAAAGCTCTATACATGGAAAACATATGGTTGCAATGTTTAGAACATTATCAATTTGATTCAATTTTCACGAATGTAAAATTTGGTTTTATTTGTATTACGATAGAGAATGTACGTATTTCTCATATGTGTGTGTGTATTGTATTGTATTATATTATACCTTTGGAGGAAAGAGTTGTCAATATTTTCTTTGTGTTGAAGCCATCCTTTCATCTTTACAAAAGAAGGCATCTTTATTAGATATTAATTTAATTTGCCAAATATGTATAATTTTTTATGAATTTTAAATAATCAATCGTAGTCATATTCATATACTTTCTTCCCAGACATTTGTACTTCTTTAAGATAGGCACTTGGAAGCTTGAAATATTCACATAACACCACTTATTATCAGACCACAACCGCGACCCGTTACATACCACTGTCACCGCCTGTCCTGCCATGGCTGGCACTGATGGTAGTCTCCTAGAGCATGCCCCCATGTCACGCCACTACCACGAGAGGGATTCCTAAGGTCATGTCGTGCTTCTGAGCCCACCATACCGACCAGTAGTTCGCCGGATTCCGCCGCCGGCCAGTTCTTCCCTGCGGCCACCACCCTCATCTCGCCCGTTTGGGTTGCTATGATCATCCCCATCCTCCACACCACCAAAAATGGGTTCCCTACCCCCGGAAACATAATGTGCTCACCGTATCGTCCCTGTTGCACTGTCGAATATTGTGTATAACACAGACGATTCAGTTTTCCGAAGCGTCTGTGATATACCGCTTCTTGGATCCAGACGATGAGCTCGATCTCACTGCACGAGGGAAGAGGGGGAGCTCGTGCTCCCGCCCTGTCGCCGCGGCCAACATGGTGAACGTTGGCGAAGGTGGGCGTGTCTTAGCGATCTCTGCACTCTGCTGACCAACCCATCTATGTGTGTGTTGGGGGTTGTTTCAAGGCAGGACGAGGGTGGGTTGAAGCCTTACGAAGCCCACCTGGTGGCTTTACTCCTGGTTTTGAGTACTCTATCTTAGTATTAAGAGATGGAAGAGAAGGAGCAAGGGAGCCTAGGATTAGGTGGTGGAATTTGAAAGGGGATAAGCAAGTTATGTTTAAAGAGAAAATAATTAATGAGACGGAGTGGAAGTTAGGTGAGAATGCTAACTCAATGTAGAATGAGATGGCTCATTGTATCACGTCAGTGGCAAAAGAAGTTTTAGGTGAATCGAGAGGAAACAGACTGACCGAACAAAAAGAAACCTTTTATCTTTCTATTATATATATAAATATGATGAGTCATGATCTGGCCTGGTCGACCCAATCATGACTATGGGACCTTTTATCGAAAAATGCATTTTCTCTCGTTTAGTACTTTACTTGTGTAAACTCTCCCTTTTCTTAGAGAAGCGCAGGATTCCCTTTCTTCCCGGAACACTAATACAATCGCACTTTCTTCCTTGTCCCGCTAACCTATTATTTTTTTTAAGAAAGAATTTTTAGCTTGAACTATCAATAATCCAAGAGTGGTGATTCCAATCTGTAACTCCAATTTCCAATACTGAAAAGCCAAGCCTACTATTCTTTTTACCGGCACTTCACGACTTACCACAAAACTAGAGCCGGCGGCATAAAACCTAACTCTGCCTTACGTAAAGTTGCCAGAGTATGATTAATCTCTGGATTTGAAATCACTGCTTATATATCAGGTATTGGCCATAATTTACAAGAACATTCTATAGTATTAGTAAGAGGAGGAAGGGTTAAGGATTTACCCGGTGTGAATTCCATCAGCATTACTGTAATACCACTAAAATGCAAAGGGAAGAAAAGCGAAAAATGAAACAATCCAAGGGAGAATAAAAGAAAATGAAGTAGAGTTTTGCCGTCAGACCCATCGGCTTTGGAATACCGAATAGCTCACAGAGGTTCCCAAACCGTCCGGGGCCGGTCGGCATCATCTCACATTTTGGGTTCTCATCATCCGGCAAAAAATCTAACTTACCTCCCACAGTAGAAAAGCCATCAATAGTGCAAGCCCAACCTTTGGACCAAAAGGTCCTTCAGGCAAACAGTTAGCCAATAGAGAGTTAGGGATAAGGTGAGGATAGCATAGACATTTCATAAGCCAAGAGAGAGGGGGTTGCCGACAGCCTTATCCCCCATAATCAAAGCACTCCACAAAAGGGCATCCATCCCCTCAGTCGCTCCCCACCAAGAACCAAGCAATAGAGCTAGTGCATAGCTCAGCTAAGGGCAAAGCAAAACTCAGCACAGGCCAGTACCTTCACAAGCCCTAGTCCCATTTCACCTCAACCAAGAGCAAGCCAACAAAAGCGAAGAACCATATTGCTACTCCATCCTCTAGCCTAGACAAGGAGTGAAGCCATGCAAGCCCATCACCACCCCCACAGCCACACAGAGTGGAGGTAAGGAAGAGGAAGCTTGAGGAAAGGTGCACGAGGTGTAGGGGAAGATGAAGAAGTCAAGACGACGGCTGTCGACATGGAGCCTTCAACGACCATCAGGATGCTCTAGGAGGGCTGGACGTCAACCCGACCGCAAGCCGACGATAGCCGGCAAGTGAGCAGGTCTTTCCCCACCTCCCTTTCAAGCTCACCAATGTCACAGCTTAGCACAACCCCCACATAGCACCACCATAGTGCACTAGTGGCGGCGAGCCCGTAGGAGTCGCCGTGCGCCCTTGGGAGGGAGAGCATGCTCCCCGATGCATGTCTCCCCATCCAGTCCCATCATGGCGTCCCCCGTAGGCGTTCCCAAGGCGTGTTATGGCCGTCGATCCTAGAGGTAGTGGCGGCGCCGGGTGGTGGCGCAGTCTCCCAAAACCCAGGGAGGCGGAGGCGCCTAGGCGTGGCGGTAGACGACGAGGAGGTGGCCGAAACCGAGCTGGCCGGCCAACTCTAAGGGAGTCGAATTGGGAGTCGAAGGAGGAGGCGGAGTAGAGGCGCAGCGCAGGGGGAGCTCAGCGGCCGGTGGCTAGCGGTGAGCTCTAGGCACCAAGCAGCCGAAGCTTGGGGCGACAGCCGGGGGCGTGCGGGAGGCGGCACCGAGTGCCTTGCCACGCGCACAAAGGGGAGGCAGTAGGGCACTGCCCCAGATCCAGATCGGGGTGAGGAGAAGGCCATTCGGTCAAGCAAGAGAGAGAGAGAGTGGTAGAGAGAGAAGAAAAGAAAAAGAAAAAATAAAGAAAAGAAAAGGAAAAAAATGAGGGTTTGGTACCTGCGTGATGGGTCATAACCCTGGGCATTTTTTATGCCAAAGTCGGGTTTTATGCGTAGGGTCGTCGCTGCTCTCTTAAGCACTGGTTTCAATATGATGTGTTGAGTCGGGTTGATGTTTGTACAAATGAAGGTCCTGGGTCAGAGCCGTCCATGCATCATCCCCGAGGTTAACTGGGCAAGTGCAGGGTAGAACAGTGGATTATAGTGAATGGTTGGTACTTTGTGTTTTCCATGCCATGTTCTACAATACTTATGATTCCGTGCTAATCATACTTTGATGAGTGCTGCTTATGATTAAATGCGAACATTGAAAGCACGTTGCATCACACATTGCACTCATACACAGACAACATGACCTACTTCGGTAGGTACTCCACGGGAGTGGAGTTTGGGTCCCCGTATAAAAGAGGATGAGGATTGAGTGGTTCATCAACGGGTGAATACTCCGTTATACCGATATAAGCTACAGTTACAGACACATCGCATCACATTGTATGAAAACAGAACAGAACAGTGTTACAGTTACAGATACATTGTATTGCATAAAAGTGACAACAGTGAAACAGTTACAGAGATAGTGACGTATAGTTCACATAAATGAGAATCATTAAAGTGGTGTGTTAATGCCACTGTTTTATCGTGTGCTTGCTGAGTCTCTAGACTCACCCTTGCTTTGTTGTTTTTTAGGTGACCGTTGAGGACGTCATGCATGGGCGAGAGTAGCACATGAATAACTCCACGTACTAGCAGCACTTCAAATATTAGCTTATGGTAGCGTGTTTAAACTTCTCTAGTATGCTAGAATAGTTGTTTTAAATGATATGTTGTAAGTGGTCGCAATTTTATGAATAAATTAGTGTTTGCTTAAAACAGTTAGCAGTTGAAAGAAAAAGAGTAATGCTATGCAATGATAGTAGAACTCTAGGCCCGGGTAGGCAGGGTGTTACAATTATATGAGATTGAAATAGAGAATAGAATGGAGTAGTAACACGAAAAACTTATATGTAATCTAATATTATTTTATTTGAATACTAGCAGAATATGATGATCGATCCCTCTATTATGGTTTTTCTGTTTATACCAAAGCCTCTACTTTAGATATTTACGCTGATGAAGGAAAGCCTTGTTAAAGACTACTACTTTTGACTTCCTTTTTCGTACTCTTCTTTCATCCTCCTTACCAGAATGCTTTTTCTGGCCCTGCTCATTTTGGCTTGAGCCTCTAATTTCTAGTTTATTTTCACTATTCATAAATTTCATCTTTTTCTAGCTTTTTTTTGCTTTTTTTGAGTTTTTGCTGGTTCTTTTTTTTCATATTCATTTGCATTGATGATGGGTTAATCTGTTTTTTTCTATTTTTGAATTTTTTAAATTTAGTTATGTCAAATAAGTCATCATCTGCTACAGTGTAATTTCAGCCAGCTACAATATAATTTCAGTCATAAGTTAACTTATTTCACCCCAATCAAATGGCACCTAACCGTGGCTTACATATGGAAAATGCCTTCGTCTTGAAGCTACCAATGCACACCACGGTGAAATCATTGTCAATTAATTGTTAGATTCCCCATATCACCCATAGCCACCCAAATCTTTTTTTGCCTCAAACTCTGCTGCCCTATCACTCCTAGATAAGTGTACTTACTCAGGTTGTGCACTTGGCTGAGCGAGATCTTCCCCTTTGGCATGAGAACCGCCTACCTACGCTAACATAACTAATGCAGATGGCGGAAGTTGGGTCTGTTCTTTTTGGCTGCGGCTTATGGCTTTTGGCTGCGACTTGTAGCTTTTAGGCTGTTCGTACGAGAGATTACAGAGTAACAGAAACTCACATGCGGTTTTTGTCAATATAAATGAAGTCAGTAAAGTATGTAATACAATTAACAAGTAGATCCTATCTTAAAAAATACTCCGTTTAAAAGTTAGTTACTGTAGAAAAGCCGAAAAGCAGCTTTTAGAAGCTAAAAAGATCAGGGCCGTTAGTAGTTCTCCTATCGTAGTATTATATGTCTCCCTCACGCGTAACCCTAAGACCTCAGTTCTGCAGGAAGGATATGATCCCAGCTTCGCCGCGCAAAACCGCCTCTTTGATAGCCGCGGAAATCAAACCAATGCAAAACTGTTATGTTGTTATGCTGCTCGTGCAATCAAAACTTATAATAGAAGAAAAAGAGTTCCCTCGGGACCCATCCTCTTCTCCTTCGCTTGTGTGACTATCATGAGAAGAATTCCATTCCAAGAAGTAAAATAACAAGAAAAAGAACGAGGTCAAGATCTGTTGTTACCAGTACCGACGAAATGGAGAAAGTGTCCTCCGGGAACGCAATCTACTACATTAGTTGGTGTAGCCAAAGAGAACCAATGTTTAGTAGTAGGCCCGGTTCACCAGTTCTACCACTGTTCGGCCTAATCGTAGTCAAAATCTGAGTTTGATCCTGGCTCAAACTTCGTTTTCGGGGAGCTGGGCAGAAGGAGAAGAGGCTCCTAGCTAAAAGTTGTCTTTTGAGGCTGGGAGGGTAACAACCTCAATTTCTATTCTTTGTTATCCGTACCGAACTTATCTGTTCCAAACGCGAGAGTCATTCTTTCGATTCAGTAGAGCGATAATCAAAATTTAAGGAGTATACTGGGCGAATTCTTCTAAGAAATAAGAAAAGTAGGGCAATAGTTGACTCTTCACACTTACCCCATCTCAGCTTTCATTGAAAATCGCGTCAATAAAATGAAAAAAAACCACCAGGTCGAGTTCGCTTCTCCCTTCCTTTTGGTGTTTAGGATGTGAAGTTGATATAAGAAGAGAGGAAAGGGGAACTGCGCTAAATGGATAATTTCATCCTGGTGATGGGCTATTCCAATGGGCATGCATCTGAGATATGGGCTTTGAGCGTAGGAACGCCCACCTTTACAAGAGCTCAGTTCTAAGATTGTTTGCGCGCAGGCACCACTACTATTCTTTCTTTTCTTGTTATGCATCCGGTCCTATAAATCTTTTTTTTCTGACCGGAGGAAGAGAAAAAGAGAGAAAGAAAAACGTCACTTCGCTCGCCTTGGGGGACCTAATTAGGAGTATGCCAGGCACTCTAAAATGCATGTTGGGTTGGGCCAGCAGGAAGACTTCGACTAGGGAGACGAAGAATGGAATTGAAGAAGGCAGCATAGTCTAAGATAACAGAATGAACACCAACCAACAAGTGGTGGATTTGGATGGAGTCTCGCAGAAGAAGAGTACGCGCGCTAGCGCGCCCCAAGACGTCGATCCATTTTCGCTTCTTGGCCAAGGTCGGTTCTTGAATCCTTCCAAACACCAACCCAATCTCCATTCCTTGATGGGAAATGAGCAAGAACATATGTTTATAAAAAACTAGTTATATGCCTGTGCGTTGCAACGAAATTCATTAGAATTTAGAGAATCATGCTATGAAAAAAGTTTGATCTGATAAATGGAAAAGTGGAAAGTAGTGAGAAGTTGAAGGAATAGGGCGGTTAGCAGAGAATGGACGTACGACCAGCAACTCATTTTTTATAATAGTAATGATAATGATATAGCCTCTATATAAACCTAAGCCCTTACTACCCGAACTTCTCACCTTCAAATAGGACTAACCGCCTGAACCCGCTTGCTTATCTTCTACGATCTAATTAAGTTAAGCAGTGGTTATTTTTTTAAGCGATTAGAACTTCTATCAACTACTATTCTAGCACCCAGCTGTTTGTGCAACTGGTCCACAATATGCAAAACTTGTAAGGAGCAGAACGGATTTATGTTTCGGGATCAGCACCGAACTTGAAACTCAACACACATGAAAATAAAAGAGGGAAGTTTCATAAAGCACCTGATTTCTGTGACCTACGGATTCCAAGCTGCCGTTCAACCCTTGACGCCCCATGAGCCATGGCAGATTCCAAACTTGGTGTAACATCATACTCAAACTGAATAAGGTTTGCTTCTGTTTCGAAATCCAGCCCATTGAAAGATGACGATATATGTGTTGTGGCAAAATTATTGGGTGATCTTATGGCTTGTGTTGTGGCCAAATTATTGGGTGATCTTATGGCTTACCGTGCATCTGGAACCGGTCATCTTGAGCTCATAGCAGGTTGGCTTCATATTTACCTTGTGATTTAAAGCTCGGTTCTGTTCAATCTTGGTGATTATTTGTGAATTTTTCTTGGACTCCTAATTGATAAAAGCCTATAATATCCATTTTATCAAGGTAGAAACTACTTATATGGGTAAGCTCAAAATGTCAACAAGTTAGTTGTCCTGGTTGTGGTTGGTCTGCTCTGTATATCGTCAACTTTTTGAGCAATATTTCTATGAACTTCATGGAAACTTTGATTATTTGATCTGATTACTAAGAAAAAAAGAGTGCTTTCATGGTACTAATATTGGTGTCTCAGATGATTTTTTTCAGGGCTTTCATTATTGCAGAAATCTAAGTTGTCCATAGTCATTTCAAAAGAACAGGCGGAGGCTCCTCAGGATCTCATGCAGGAGGCTATTCTCTTCCATCCATTTGCTGAAGCTGCCTATACAGTTATCCCCGGCATCCTTCACTTGGTCCCATTTCAGTGGTTTGCAGTACATTTTTTTCGTTTTCTCCTTGCAAGGCCCGCTGCTTGATTTTGGAAGGAATCCTCTTATGTTTCCCTGTGTTTGGCCAATAGACAAGGTGTTTTGACTCCATCGACTTGTGGCAGGTAAATTTTGTAAGCCTTCTTAAAAGACTTTGACATCGACAATTAGATCATGGCGTGTGGTAATGACTTAGGGATCGGGATGGTTATTTAGTAGTGCCTGCCGTTATCTGTAACATTTAGAAAATTCATGCTTGCTGAATCTGGTGCCTGTTAATTATTTGAGGCAAAAAAAAAAAAAAAAGAACAACGAGAGATGAACCACAAGATATCCTTACTAAGGCTGATACTTTCATTGATTTTTCTTACATAGAGATTTCTGTGTTACCATCCTTTTCATGCTGATGCGCTGCTTCTTTTGGCAACATCACTTGAAAAAAGTATTGGATTTTGATGGCAAAGCAACGGTCCGAGCTGTTCAGAGGTGGTAATACAAGCAGCAGAGGCTACGCGACAAAAAAGGTCGTGCATTGTCGATATTTGCTATCTATACTGATTTCAACATTTAGTTGGTTGATGTATTAATTTTACCATTCATGTATAAATTTTTTTTGGTTATATCTACCGAATCTTACACCTGACAATAGCCATGGGTTAATACCCTATCTAATATTTGTATCATTTCAGAGTAGAGGTTCATGGTTTGTAAGTTATTCTAAGATGGTTAAAGCCCCATTAGGTCTCGGACTAAAATGCAATTGTGCAGATTGTTCAATACATGTGCAAGTTTTCATTTCTACCTGTGTATTTTTGCAATATGGATAATGCATACGTTTCATTTCTACTGAATTATACTGTAAGAAACTTACGATGTATACATTTTGCTATTGATGGTGCCATTTCCTTTTTTTGCCTCATGAAGAAATCCTATGTACATTTTCAACTTCAGCCCGCCTGCTATGTACATTTTTGCATGCCATGTCCTGATAAACTTGTATGAACAGGCCGAAGAAGGGCAACGGTCTGAAGGCAGCAACATGACCATCGTAAGCAAGCTTGGTGTAACACCCCAGCCAAAAGAATGACCTGGAATGCTACCAAACTAACAACATAATAAAGATAAACTAAATTACCTTACAAGTTTTCGGCAGAACCTCCTTTGTTTATTGTCTAACTCCGAGGTTCCAACAAGCATAATCAAAGGATATAATTAATCGAAAGCAATATAAGCTATACTAAGTAGAACAGCTATAAACTTAATTAATGAGCGGAAGCAAAATAAGCAAGTTCTAGTTCTTTGTTACAAATTAACCTCTTAGTCATAAGCCAAATCTCACTTGAGCTACTCAACAAATAATCTAATTTCTATATTCCTCCCATGGTGAATAATTCGTGCAAGTGCAACAACTCTAGTCTTCCTTTAATCCCATGCATGCTAATCTCATAAAGGTACCTAAAACAAACAACAAACAACAACAACAAACAGAAGAGTGAGTCCAACGACTCAGCAAATATAATAAGTAATTACAAGAACAACCATGAACATCATCTCACAATTTAACCATCAATCATATAATGAACCATGCTATGCAATATGATCAACAATCTCTTTATCTCTTCTCTTTCGCATTTTACCGGTAATGCGGAGTGTGCATCCGTCAATGCACACCCATGCCTGTACCATCTGATACAGGGACCAATTGCCCATACTCCACAAGTATGGGGACCTTTAGCCCATCATGACATCAACATGACGGGGACCTCGACGCTTGGTCATCTCGTGACCAAGACTTCAATATATCGGCATGATGCATATATGTGAATGTCCCAATAAATAAAAACTTGCATTCACCATATCCATGCATCATAACTTCTCATAAACAACTTCAATTGCAGCATAATGCATATATGTGAATGTCTTAATGAATAAAACTTGCATTCACCATATCCATGCATCATAAATTCTCATAAACCACTTCAATTGCAAATACCATAAACAGTACCAACATGTCATTATCCCAACCAAGATCGCATACACTCATAATACCGATCAAACATCCACAAACCATCATTCATCAACAATCACACTATAAAATTTCAACCATCATTATACTTACCTTAACATGCGAATACGAAGAACGAGCGAAGGTGCAACCCACGAATCCGCTCTCCTCCTGAATAATAATTAATAATTACTAACGTAACAGTAACGGGTATTTAGATACAAAATATCAACAACCCCAATTACCCCAACAATTTATCTTAACTAAATTCCCAACTCGCACAAACTCCTCTCCGCTCAGCAAAATGGCAAGAACCCTTCTGCAGCAGCGCTGCTTCACAATTCGTATCTTTATAAATAATGATCCAAATATAGTAAACAATACCTCTCTGGAATCATGACTTAAAAACCTACAATTTTCATGTAGAACTCCTATTTTTATTCGGATCAGAACTAGATGTAATTTAATGCCCTAAATAGAGGAAACTTTCTGATCTGACAAACTGGGCAGCGAAACCAAATCGCGTCCCCACGACAGTACAGAGGTCTAAAAATCCCGAAAATTACACATGAACTAGAAATCTGAATTATCTACAACTTTCTCAATTACGACCCTAGCCATAAAAATCATCTACTATTTTTAAAATTCGAATTACAGTCGGACTGTAACAAACTGCCCGCCTGACGGACAGCTATATTCCGACACCGTATCTCCCAGATCCTACGACAGAAAAATCCGCAAAATTACAGCAGACGCATCTAGAACTCCTCTACAATTTTACTTTTGGGAAGAACCACAGGAAAAATCGTTTACTAGATCAAAACCGCAAAACAAGACGCGCTGCGCGAATAGATCTAGAATCAGCCCGCGAATAAACTCTAATCGGGCAATTAATCTATAATCCTCCATTAAAATCCGTGCCAAGAACCCTAATTATTCCTAAAACAGAGGGTTTGGGATGAGGAAAATTACCAATCTGAAGAATTTCCCAAAATTTCCCTCCTCTTCTTCTTCTCCTTCCTTCTCCTTCCTTCTTCTTCTTCTTCTCCTTTCTCTCCTTCTCCTTCTCCTTCTCCTAGGGATAAGGGGGGTGGCCGTGGGGAAAAGAGGGAGAAAAGGGCTGCGCCCAAGGTGGGCAAAAAAGGAGAGGGGAAGGAGGGGTTTATAAAAGGGGTGCTAGGGTTTAGGAGTGGGTATGGGCCCCCATTTGGGCTGGCTGGCCCAAATCGGCTGGCCCACCCTTCCGGACAGCCCAAAATATTCAAATGAATTGTTTTAATTTATTTAATTTATTTTACAATGTTCTACAATTTATATTTTTCCTTCTCGCGATTTACCGAAAAACCGGCGATTCCGCGATTGATTTAAAATCTTATGCCGTAACGACGTTCGGGATATTACACTTGGGTTCCATCGTCTCCTGCAGACAGACATGCAAGGGATCACCTCACCTCAGCCATCTCTCCGCCGCTCTCTCTTTTGATTTCTAGATTCCTTATCTGATTTCCTCAATGTTTTAGAATATGTGTTTCTACAAATATTGATGATAGGAAGCTGGCAAAATATAGTGTTGTTTTGTGTGTGAGTAAAGGTAATATTGTCTCTCTTTCTTTCGACCTATATCGCAGATTTTTATGTTTTCCTGGTTTTGCATTCAGAATGATTTGATGCATTTGAGGTCTTTCCTATCGCAGCCAGTGCCTATCGACAACCCTTGAACATTTGCTGGAATATTCAGATGCCCTGCAAAGATTTCTGGGATTTACCAAAGCCTAGAGTTTTACAAAATGTATGCTATCAGCTCTGTTGGGTCTTTTGTCAGCTAAAAAAAAACGGATCACAATTCATTTACCTCTGCGTTCACTTACTGTGCAGAAATGCCTGTCTTCAGCAATATACTTTGTCTGTTTAGTAGTAGCCGTGCATGTGTTCATCCAGTTATGATTTTAAAATACTAGTTACATGTCCGTGCGTTACAACAGAATTCATTGGATGTATAGGGAATCATGCTATGGAAGGGGGTTGCTCTGATTGGTTGGAAAGTGAAGAGTGATGAGAAGTCGAAGAAATAGAGCGGCTGAAGGATGGATTTTTAAAATTTATTATATAACATGTTTTAAAACTTACAGATAGTAAAAATTTTTAGAATATGCATACAATCATGTTCTAAAAGTTTTTAAATCTGTCAAGTCGGAGGCGGAGGATACGGGAGGAGAGAAGAGGAGGAGCATAGCCCATGCATTGGTCCGACCTTTTATACGAGAAACGGAAGAACTACCTACATGCAGATTTCACTACTACAGAAAAGGTCATCACAGACGGTTCAAAAACGTCATCACAGACGGTTTTGTGAACCGTCTGAATTTATGGGTCGATAATGATACGAGGTCATCACAGGCGGTTTCGAACCGTCGTGGTGTAATATCTGAGCGGTTCTTAACTAAAACCGTCGTGATATTATAATCACGAGCGGTTTTAGTTAAAACCGTCGTGATTATAAATATCACGACGGTTTTAGTTAAGAACCGTCTGTGATATTATATTACGACGGTTATTAACTAAAACCGTCGTGATATTCCTTCTACTCCTAAACCTATTTACGTTTATTGGCTAGCCTCGGAAAATGCTAGCCATGCCCTCTCAAACAAGCAAATCAACATGTACATATATACATCCAATTCACATCTCAATTCATTTCACAAACATAAAACATCCATTTTTATTAAGATTAGAGCCTACCATTACAATATCTCAAAACAACAAACAGGTTACACAACAAGAACAAAGAAAAGCAAAGATCATCTATGCCTTCTAGCCTCGATGCACGCATGAGTGGATGTCTTTGACGCCCACCATCGTTGGTGTTGATTGAGCGTCTGCGGTTGGCTTCTGCGGTGTCTTGCCTCCCGTAGACTTGTACGTCGTCGCAAGGAGGAGGACAACAAAGAGGAGAAGAACAACAAGGAGGAGAACAGCGAGGAGGAGGATAACAAAGAGGAGAACGACAAGGCTGGGTTTTGGTTATATTTATAGGGAGAACGACAAAGTGGAGAGGCGGAGTGCAAAATTTTTTGGCGCGGGGACGGAGAGGCAGAGCTATGATCCGTGGGGTAAGGATTGGTGGATTTCTATTGGCTAGGATTGGGTTGAGAAGGATCGACGGGCCTGATTACCACAGACGGTTCTATATAGAACCTTTGTGATGAATGAATATCATGACGGTTTATATATAGAACCGTCGTGAATTAGAGCACAAAATTTTATATACCGATGCAATATAAACAACTAGTCTAAAAGATAAAATAGCAAAGTTTTATATAGCTTATATATACTTATTTGAAAGGTTTCGATGAGATCTACAACTTTTAAGTTGAAGCAAAATCTAAATTTCAAAAGGAAGACTAAGAAAAAGGGCAAAAACATAAACAAAAAACTTGCGATGCAAGTTTAGGTCCAAAGATGGCCGATTTTTGGGGTCTTGGAGGGCGACTAGCACAAGCGGGTCGTTTTTTTTGGATCGGGCTCGTCGTTAGCTTTCCAACGAGTACAAGAACGTCAAAACGGACACCGTATGCAAAAGTTATGCCCGTTTCTTGAATGTGTCTCAAAACTAAATCATACTTGGACTCAAGCGGAAAATATAAAATTTTAAGGAATTGCAAGGCGGAAACATATCGCGAGCGGTTTTATTATAAAACCGTCGTGATATTCTAATATCCGACGGTTTTATAATAAAACCGTCGTGATATTCAGATATACAGACGGTTTTATAATAAAACCGTGCGCGATATTCGATATCACGACGGTTTTACAATAAAACCGTCGGATATCTGAATATCACGACGGTTTTATTATAAACCGTCAGGATATTCGATATCACGACGGTTGGCGTTAAGAACCGTGCGTGATACTCCTTTTCCTGCTACAAACACCACGACGGCCTTCAAATTAAAGCGATGCGTGATAGTGTACATCATAGACGGTTTCACAAAACCGTCTGTGATTTGACGTCTAGTATTAGGCTTTTTGTAGTAGTGTTTGGACGGTTGATCTTTGATCGGATGGCTGAGAAGAGAGGAGGAAGAATGGATCAACCACCAACTCATATTTTTATAATAGTAAAGATTGTTATAGTACAGTTGAATCATTTCCTACCACAACCAGCGCCTGTCGACAACCCTTACACCTTTGGTGAAGTATTCGATTCGAACAAAAAATGGTAATTGTCAAAGCCTACATCCCCCATCCTACCAGTTTGTTTAGGTCTATATATGCTAAAAAAATGGTTTTGAGTTCATTCATTGCCATTACCTTTGGTGTATTCACTTACTATGCAGAACAGCTTATGTTAACCATTATATATTTATTTAGTTTAGCGATTACCTTCCGTGTGTCCATTAAGTCTGATTCCACCGGTACGTGAGATTCAACGGTTTCCTCTATGATCCAGAGCTTCACTTTGTTTCCTTCTGATGAAATAAGACGCTCAAGGGCTGTAAAGTACTGCTTTTCCCTGCAAACTTGCAAAAGATATATTCAGAAACTTGTTGTGTACTTACTCTTCCTATATTTTGTTTGCTATGAAAGATTAATACTTTACCCATTGGTGATATATTCGACCTTCTCGAGTCCTCGGGGTTACGGAGTACAGTTAAGGACCATGTCTCAGCATGAAGCCAAAGACATCTATATATTGGTTCACTGATCAGCGTATCCTTGAGCCACAAAAGACTGGCGCACCATCCACAACCGATTCTAACGCGCAATCCACCCTAGTGTAGCTAACCCATGTCGACATGTCAATTATTTTTCCTTAACTAGCTGAATGCCCGTGCGTTGCTACGGATTTTAAAATTTTATCACACTATATGTTCTGATAACGGGTGGTAAAATTTTTTAGAACATGCATACAAATATGTTCTAAAATTTTTAAAAATCCGTAGCAACGCACATGCATTTAGCTAGTTGATCAAAAAAATAAAGAGACGCGAAAGTAAGTTACTGCATTTGATCATAAAATTAAGAAATACGAAAGTAAGGTATTTATTTGGCCATACATTTTCCATATAACAAAACTGAATGCCTATGCGTTACTACGGATTTTAAAATTTTTATCATATTATATGTTCTGAAACTAACGGATGGTAATATTTTTTAGAACATGCATACAAATATGTTCTAAAATTTGAATAAGCAAATCCAAAAGGAAATATCTATTTTAGGACTGAGGATTGGGGAATACTTTAGTCTGATAGTTGTGTGTGGTGAGATACAAGCATAAAGAAGCTAGTTAGAACTGTAGAACTCTCAAACAGTATGTATTTCATCCAACATTTCTTTAAAAGTACGATATTATTTCACCAAGCATTTCATTTGAGAAAACTCCCTTCGCGAAACTTAACACAAACTACAAAGACTCTGGGATATCCCAAGCGATAATTCATTTCTGACATGCAATCTATGAGGCTTCAGGAGGAAAGAGGTAGTTATTAATCCCTATATGATGTAGCAAGAAGATAAAAACACATTCAAAATGGAATTGTGGAAGATGAAATACTACACATAGCATTGGTATGCCTGAAAAAACAGAATGCTAACACCTAAATCTTTCACGCCTAAATACATTGTAATTCCCTGTAGGATAGGCAAAATATTGCCTTTTACCTTTATAGCCAGCAAAGGCAGTAACACACATTAACATATAAATTATTGTTAGATGGAAAAGAGCCCAAGGTTCAGCTTAGGCAGTTGCACAGGGAGGGCAATCAATGACTTGCAACTAAATAATAAACAATGTGCTAGGTAATCTCTGACAAGTAATGGAGTAATACATTATAATATCTTGAACCTTAATTAATCCTAGATGTGGATCTATTATCCCTAAAGAAAAGGGAAATATGAAAGCTAACCACATGACCCATATCTAGATCTGAGCAATCAACAATGTAGAAACTACTGAAATTATCAGCTTATCTGAAACAATATGCAGACTGATTTCTCTCAAGATAACAGATCAACAAACTTCTGTAGCTGCATAGTAAACATCTACAAGGTAGTGCAAATACATGACTCTCCATGCCTTCATGGAATATTCTAACTGAAAAATGCAAGGCCAAATAAAAAAAATTAGCTTCCTGCATTCACACAAATGACTTTGGTTCTAGATGAAGGACTTACCTAGAAGGAACAATCAGTGCCCTGACTGCCCTCTTACCAAGATGCTTATTCCACTATTGGGAAGGCAATATAGCTAGAAAAACCATAGAACAAAGCCTCCACATAACCAGCAACATATTAAGTGACTTGAAATAAGAGCATCGCTAAATAGCTCCCCAGTGGCTGCATCACACGCAACCGGCATGCCTATAACCAAACCTTACCTCACGCCTAGAAACACACATTGCAGGTAGCATGACGCCAACCAAAACAAAGCACAATGGCTGCAAAACCTAGCTTGAAAATGATACAAAAATGATAAGCAAACGTAAAGAACATAAAGGGCAATCTAAATGAAAGATTGGTGAAAGCAACATCAATGTAGCCGTCGTAGCCCCGATGGAGCCCATCTCCAGCCAAAAAATTGAGCGGATTTTCATAATTTCATCTAAACATTAAAAATTATGTGCTACGACCAGGAAGCTTGGGGCTCGGGGCTGCCACGGTAGACCTCGACCTCGACGTCGGGGGGCACGCTGCAGAGGACGCCGCTGCCAATGGGCAGGTCCCGCGCGCAAGACGAAACAGCCCGAGGCGGAGAGAGATCCGCGCCGCCTCTAGATTTGGGGTTTGGTGGGGCGGTGGCGCCGAGGGAGGGGGCGGCAGAGAGGAGGTTTTTCTGGGGGCGGTTGCGTAGGGGAAGGGGAGGCGCGGGGGAGGAGGAGGAGGAGGAGGAGGAGGCGGGGTGGGAGGAGCAAGGCGGGCGGATCGGAGGAACGGGGGAGGAGGAGGCGAGGGCGGAGCGGAGGAGCGGGGGTGTAATATCCTGATCGTCGATACGACGTATGTTTTCAATTTAATTGCGGAGTCGCCAGTTTTTCGGTAAATCGCGGGAAGAGAAAAATAAAAATTGTGAAATAGCGTAAAATAAATAAAAAAAATAAAAAAATCTCTGAGTGGGCTGCCTGGAGAATGGGCCAACCACCTTGGGCCGAAGGCCCAAGGGGTGGCCGCACCCCTCCCCCCTAAAAACCCTAGTCACCCCCTCCCTCTAGCCGCCATCCCTTGGCCGCACCTTCTCCCAGGGATTTCGCCCCCATCATCCCTCCAAAGCTGCTGCCCATTGGTGCAAAGGAGAAAGAGAAGGAAGAAGAAGAAAGGGAAGAGAAGGAAGAAGAAGAGGAGGAGAAGAAGAGGAGGAAAGAAGAGGGGTGATCCCAAGGGATCCCCTAGGTAACTCTCTCTTATCTCAAATTCCTCTATTATTGCTGAATTTAGGGTTCTTAGCCTAAGATTTGGTGGGGGATTAGCAATTAGATACCCCGATTAAGGTTTTCCTGCTGTCTGTCTGTAGATCAATTCGCGCAGCGTGTCTGTTTGCGCAGTTTAGATCCATGAAACGATTTTTTCTATGGATCTTCCCAAAAGGAAAATTGTATAGGACTTCGAGACTCATCTCCTGTATTTTTTTCAGAATTGTTGGCTGTGGGATCTGGGCGTAGTAGGGTCGGGAGCCTCGCTGTCTGTCAGGGGTGCAGATTGGGACAAATTCCTGTTCAAGTATGATTTCGGGGTAGTAGATGATTTTTATGATTTTGGTCACAATTGAGAAAAATATAGGGAATTGAGTAATATAACTTCTATACAAAAATCATAATATTTAGATCCTTGTACTGTGGTTGGGACGCTTTAGAATCTGGCTGCCCAGATTGCCAGAACAGAGAACGTCCTCTGTTTTGCGCATTAAGTTATACCTTGCTAAGATCAAAATAAAAATATGTGATCTACATAAAAAGTGAAGGTATTTAAGTGAGGAATCCAGAAATATACATTTATTGTAATTGGCTTAATATTGTCAAAGATACAAAAATATTAAGCAGTGCTGCAGTTGGTAGATTGAAGAATCGTTAAGCGGAGAGGAGTATGTGTGGGATTGGGGTTCTAGCGACGTCTTTACTTCTTAAGTCGTGTTTACTATGCTGTAGCATTGTGCTAAGAGGTATTTTTTGGACATGTGGTTTTGCTCCTGAACGCACGTGATTTGCTTCGCTTCGTCGGTAGAGGCAAGTAAACGTAGCGGATGTGCTACCGTTTAACTCGTTATTCTTACTACTTGCAATTTACATGATTGTCGTAATTTGATATGTTATGCCATGGTTGCATGCTTTATAAATGAGGTTATGGTAGCAATTATTGATCAATTGATATGTTTGGATGAATATCAAATACATACCATGCGGAAGCATAAGTAAAATAGTAAACTTACACATGGGCCGATTAGGCCGAAATCAGTAAATTGCAGCAGCGGAAGAACGAAACACACAGGTGGGACCTTCAGGGCATGCCCACAGGCAGCCAACTGGAGGTTCGCGACCTAGTCCTTGACGTCTTCATCTTCTTTACCATCAAGGCCAAAATATTGCCGATGCGTAGTGATCCAATTCCTGATTCTGAATTTGTTATGAGAGCGAGTGTGAGCACACTAACCACCGTGCTCCACGAGCCAATACACAGAATGCAATTAAATAGTATGCATGGCTAATCAAAGGAGAGGCTGTGGTTTTTTTATTTGCCAGAAATTGCTCTTAGCACTATTCTTATGATTTAATCATGGTGTTATTATGATTGTCTAGAACTCCTAACGGCGAGTGTCATCATTTATTTAATCCACCGATTATACACTTTCCATTTCGCAACCCACCATTTCATTAATCCAGCCATGGGTGTCTGATTCTCACATAGTCCTAGCTTCCCCATAAATTTATTCCTCCAACTCAAGTTTCATCAGAACCGTATAATCCCGATATCAGATCCACCAATTGCCAATTTGTTAACTATGCAACTTATTTATAATCCAATACCTTCACTTGTGACCCACCGATCAGATGATTTCCATTGCATCATTCCAAATATTCAATAATCGAATCGAAGTTGAATCGAAGTTACCAATTCCGTACGTGGGTCGGTATATCCACCACCAACTCATAAATCCAATCTTAGGCTCATTATTCAATAATTTAATTAGCTCTTCATTCTAGTGAAAATCTGGTGTCTTTTATTTTGTATCCACCGATATCTGTTGTGTCATAAATTCCTAATAATCCAATCTTGCGATGGCTATTCATCAATTCTTCACCTCGTAATTTCTAATAATCCCCTAACGTAAATACTTTCATATTCCACCAAAATCATTCGTATTAGGACTTCCTAACACTCCAATCATTTCGGTCATTGATCCAAACCATAATATGTTCTTCTAATAAGCAATCTTATTTACCATTGTATGTCTCTTACTAATTCACTAGTTTACCTCTACCAAGACTATCAGTGATCAAGTCTACGACTCACTAGTATACCTCCACCAAAATTATCATTGATCAAGATTTTACTCCAGTACTAGTTATCCTTTCTACGAACACCCTAGAAATTCAATTCATCCTTCTAGTATTTGATCAAATCCTATTGATCACATTATTCCTAACCTCTTCCAAGAAATTCATATTATTCATCCGCATCGTACTCCCGCAATTTCCCTTGCACTTTCTCCCCAAGAATCATTTAAATCATCTATCTGGCCTATCAATCCATTTAGACTCCACCAACTTAATTCTACTAAAATCTTCACTATCGTTCTCTTTTTATGATCGACACGAATCCACTAACATCTTATACATTTTTACCATAACAACTATCTCCTTCTCTACATCTCTATTTATTCTTCTTTCCCTTTTATTTAATGATAAGTATTATCATCATTTAAAAATATAATACACAGAAATTTCCTGAGACTTAGCAGTTTGAACAAAAATATAATGTGTAAGAGAATGCATTAACAATAGCGATTCAGATTCCATCCACCGTTATATGGCATCTGCACCATATGCTTAATCCTTCAGCGTTATAGCCGCTTAACTTATCTCTGGGGCGACACCCAGGGCAACACAAATCAGGGCTTTCCGCGGCCCTCCACTTTTCCATTTCCACCCACAAATCATTTCTGAAATAGAACTATATCTGGTTAAGTTCCCATGTCCGCCCTTGACCGTGGGCACGGCTATTCGTATAGTTTTGACTCTGTAGAGTTTGTACACTTTCACCACAAGAGACAATCAACTCGTTACCCCACATGATTCCGTAGTCATGCAGTTAGCAGACTATCACAGTGACTTTTCAAAATATCTAGTCTCTTTTGTCATCTCACCTTATGGGAAACTGCCCACTTGCGGTGGGTCCCATCTATGCACAGGATGTTCCCCACAGCTACTAGCGTTATTCGGGCTCCACTCCCCTCAGCGCTAGCACGACTGGGAAACTTCACCCTCCACTCGGTGTCCCTTTAGGCCTTCTCTTGCCCTTGCTTATCCACTTCTATCCACTACTTGTGAGATGAGTCCGGGGGTGTCGATAAATTTACTTAGCCAAGTTGTATTTTACAGACTTGTGGTTGCACTGTTTTACGTGGGAGGTCATGACAAGATTCAGTCATTAGTGGTATCTAGGCGGTTCTACCACACTTCATAATTTGTGCTTCCTTTGCACCACACCACCCCAAACCATCCGCCCGGATATTCAAGCAAATTGAGATTTTTGGGAGCATAAAATAACCATATCAAACATATACCAGTCATTACCACCATGACTGTCCAACCAAATTTTCTCATGATTAAAAGTGATGTTTGGGGCATTTTGGTGCCCCTGAATATCTATGCAGTACTAAGCATGTCATATAATTACGGAGTTATTTTCAAAAGGTTACTATCATAATTTTTGCTAGGGCGACAAGGTTCGCATAATAATATTAAAAAAGGGGGGTATAATATTAATCAAGGCAAACAATAGGTATATAACTAGAATCTTGAATTAATCATGTAGTTGCATATAAAATAATAGCATACAATTTGATAATTTAAACAAAAGTAATTTGCAGAAAGTATAGGTTCAACATGATCAAAATATTGACTCGCCTGGCGCGGTTTACCGCGGTCTTGAGCTCACACGAAGCTTTCTCGTTTATTGGTTCTGAGCTTTTGGTCTTGTTCTTCACTTTGCTCTTGATCGCACTTGACTCCTCGATTCTTCAGGACTCCAATTTCTAAATTACGTGCTAAACGACTGAACACAAATAAAATCAAATAACTCAAAAGATCCACATAAATCCAAATGAAATCAATTTAGCTGTGTTATGAGTTAATGGGTGATTTGAGGCAAGGTTGGTGACAGGGTACGTTGACTCGCTGTTTTTATTACTAGCCTCCTTTTATTATTTTTGTATTTATTTAGGAAGTTCCATGAGTTGGGTTGGACCTATGATTTGAGTATTATTTTGACGAGCGTTAATTTCCCAGGGCATACACTATACACACGATGTATACAATTTTTAGCTTTCCATCTTAATTTTAGAATCTTGGCTTATAGCATTTTGTGGTACGACATTTTATGCATCGTTATCACTAGGCTAAATTTAATTTGAACTAGGATCTATTTAGACGAGTCCTAGCTGGTTATATACATTTGTGCTCGATGTTACTATCTATTTAAATCTAACGCTAGGAATTAACTAATACCACCATTTTTATTTTGTCTATACTTTAGTTATTATTAGGCTTAGCTTTATTTTTAATTTTAAATTTCTTTACCTAGGTAAGGTTTATCATATAGGGTCATATTTTAATATTACTATTTTAATTAAATCTACTATGGAAATTTGTTTAACGATGGTATGTTAAATGCTAGTGCATACATTGTAATTAAGGGTTATCTTTTTGGAGTATTTAACCAAGGCCATATTTATTTATTATTGCTTTGAATTAATAGTTAGCCTTGTAGATGATTGTTCAAACCATATTAATCATGCATACATGAACTAGTTCAAATATTAGTGGCTCAATATACAAATCATCTAATATCCAAAAAGGGTCCTAATTGCTTGGGGCACAGAGATGGTGGTTATGTTTTAAACCATGCCACAGTTAATTCTATAACATTTACTAGTATGCCACGGTTTAGGATTTATTTCTTTAGACCATCCTTATTTGTTAAACTATCATTCCATGGAAGCATAATCCTTAAACAAGGTTTTTATTCAATTCCTTAACATGCCTTTAATAGTTTAATCTTGAAAACAAATACTCAAAGCACATTAGTTCCTAACATATGTTGTTTGATCTACGATTAATCATTTATTAAGCTCATCTTTTTCCCGATAAATTTTAGTATTACTTGTGGATTTATCTCATATTTTTCTTGATTTTAATATTACTATTTTAATTAAATCTACTATGGAAATTTGTTTAACGATGGTATGTTAAATGCTAGTGCATACATTGTGGAGGACAGCTTTAGCGGGACGACCACTCCTGTTCAGGCCGCAGACTGGCTGTCCTATGTGGAGGACAAGATGGAGGCATTCGAGGTGGTTGCCTCCGATCGTGTTCGCTACTTGGCGCAACTTCTGAAGGGAGAGGCTCAAATCTGGTGGAAGGGAGTGCAGTATGCTCGCACGGCTGCACTTGGAGCGCTGTCGTGGGCAGAGTTTGTTCGGTAGTTTGAGAGGAGGTTCTACCCAGAGACCTTTCTGGACAAGATAAAAATTGACCTGAGTAAGTACATGCAAGACAAGCAATCTGTGGCAGAGTATGAGGTGGGCTTCAACCAGATAGTCCGCTTTGTCCCACATGTGGCTCGGGATGATGTGGAGAAGGCCAAGCAGTTTCGTCAGGGGCTTAGACCTTCGATCCGCCACCTGCTGGGTGCTTTTCCGATCATAGATTTTTCGTACCTTGGTGGAGTAGGCTTTGGGGATTGAGATGCAGCAGGCGTACACAGAGGACATCCGCAAGGCCACTGGAGGAGATCAGCCTCGAGGCCATAGCGAGAGGAAGGGCTTTTCTAGAGGCCCTGTGCACAAGAAGGCAAAGAGTCGTCGTCACCAACCCTACCATGGTAGTACGAGGCAATCCAGCTCTACAGGAGGGAGCTCTCTGCAGTACCACGCCACAGCGAAGCCCGGGCTGGGCTTGGTGTGTTTTCGCTGTGGAGACCCGCATAGGCGGAGCGACTGCTCTTGGAATGGGCAGTGTACTATCTGTGGACATAACCACAAGGTTGTGGTGTGCAGGCAGAATCCCAAGGGGAAACTATAGTGGGAGTTAGCGCCCACACCTTCAGCAGAATCTACCCGCCCTGACGGCACCGTGCAGATGATGGCTGTGGTTCCTACCCCGCAGTTCTTGCCCACGGTCCCTGCACCGCGATACCTGCCGGCGCCTTCAGCACCTTCATCGCTCGTCCCGGCGCTTCCACCTGGAGGATACTGGGTCCAGCAGCCTGCTACGCCTTGGCGCTGTACCTAGTGGACCTGCTACGACTTACCGGCGCGGAGGTCCTTCTTCTTCAGCTGTTCCTGCGGCATATTCCATGCATGCGTCTGATGGCAGGGATCATGGAGATGTGGTGACAGGTACCTTATCTGTTGATTCTTTCGATGCTTCTGCACTTTTCGATTCAGGGCTAGTTTCTCTTTTGTTTCGGAGGTTTTTGTCTAGCGGGCAGGTCTGTCCGTGCAGTTGGTTGGGAGGGCAGTGTTTGTTAGTTCCTCTAGTGGGCTTATCTCCAGTGCCTATATTTGCCCTGGTTGTGTGGTGGTTCTGGCAGATGAGGAGTTCGTGGCGAATTTGGTGGTTATACCCCTGGAGCCTTTCGATGTGATCCTTGGCATGGATTTGCTCACGCAGTATCAAGCTATTATCTCTTGTTTTTGGAAGACAGTCACTTTGCGGTCTCCATCCGGGCGTGAAGTTGTCTTCCAAGGGAGTGCCCCGCAGTACTCTCTCTCGTTGCTATGCCAGTTGTTTCCCGATCGGCGAATGCATAAGTCAGGTTTGCTGTGGGCCATGGTTGAGGGTCACGAGGCTGTGTTGAGGATAGAGGATATACCTGTGGCTTGCACGTACCCGGATGTGTTTCCTGTTGAGCTCCCAGGCCTGCCACTAGAGCGGGAACCGGTCTTCTGGATAGACCTTGTTCCGGGTACGCGGCCTATTTATAAGTCCCCGTATCGGATGGCACCTCTGGAACAGGTGGAGTTGAAGAAGCAGTTGGATGAACTCCTAGCTAAGGGGTTTATTAGACCGAGCACGTCGCCTTGGGCTGCTCCGGTTCTGTTTGTGGGAAAGAAGGATGGCACCAAGAGGCTCTGTGTGGATTATCAAGCACTTAATCAAATGACGATCAAGAACAAGTACCCATTGCCTCGTACCTGGATTCTTTTTTGGTGGTTTTCATCGATGATATTCTGGTTTATTCCAAGACGGAGGAGGATCATGAGTTGCATCTCAGTCTAGTTCTGGATGCCCTTCGGAGAAATAAATACTATGCGAAGCTGAAGAAATGTGCTTTCTGGCTATTCGAGGTGGGATTTCTTGGTCATACCATCAGTCAGCATGGTATTACAGTGGATCCGAAGAATGTGGCAGCGGTGGTGCAGTGGCAAAGGCCAAGTAATGTGTTAGAGATCCGGAGTTTCCTTGGTCTTGCTGGTTACTATCGGCGCTTTGTGCAGGATTTCTCTACCATCGCCAAGCCGATGACCCGACTCACGCAAAAGGGGGTTCCTTTTGTATGGACAGACAATTGTGAGGCTGGTTTTCAGACCTTGAAGAGCAAGCTGGTGAATGCACCTATCCTATCCTTGCCCGAGAGTGACAAGCGCTTCACGGTGTACACAGATGCTTCGCGGATTGGTCTTGGTTGTGTGTTGATGCAAGAAGGGTGAGTTATCGCTTATGCTTCTAGACAGTTGAAGACTCAAGAGCAGAACTATCCTACTCACGACTTGGAGTTGGCATTTGTTGTTTTGCTCACGAAGTCTTGGAGGCATTACATGCGGGAACGATGTGACATCTTTACCGATCACAAGAGCCTTAAGTACATATTCACTCAGTGAGAGCTGAAATTGAGGCAGCGGAGGTGGTTGGAGTTGATCAAAGATTATGATCTGACTATCCAGTATCACCCTGGTAAAGCTAACGTGGTGGCTGACGCCTTGAGCAGGACAGGAGTACCTCAGACAACGATGTCCTTGATCTCGGAGTTTGAGAGGATGGGTATCTCTTTCTGTCTCTCTGGAGTTGCACAGGCAGAGACACAGACGATCATCCAGTCTGCCATTCCCGAGCATGTTCGTGAGGCTCAGCAACACGATTGGCTCCTTTCAGAGGTGCGGAAGAGGATCTCGGAGGGTCGTTCCCGAGTTTTTAATGTGGATGTGTAGGACCAGATATGGCAACAGAGGGGGGTGAATGGTGCCTTTTATTTAAAATTTCCCCGAGAGTATTCTCACAATTTTCTCCTCCGATAGCTACGACAGCTATGAAGTTAGAAAATATTTGGTCACTGACGGAGGAAAATAATTTTGCAGAAAACTGAGAACACTCACTAGAAAACAACACAACCAAGCTCACAGAGTTCTTTTCAGAGGAGACAACAATAGCCTGAACAAAGATTTCATTTGAGAAGAAATAAATGAGCTCAAAACTGTGCAAACAACATTGTCTAGCAGGCTGCTGCTATTCGGCAACAGACAAAGGTACAGTAGACTGAAAATACCCTTGCTGCAGAAATCCCACTCAAAGCCGAAACTGCAGAAAAGAAAGCAGTCAAAGATAACAGCAAAAATGCAGATTTCACTGCTGAAAGCTTAACTTTGAACTGCACACAAAACTCTGAAGAAGGAAGACTCGAAAATCAAGAAAACCAGTTTGGGTTGCAGATTTAGTTCTAGCCGAACTGCAGAAAACCAGAAAACTGAAGCTCAAAACTGAAACTTGATGTTAGGCAGAGAAATAAGAAGGATGCAGTTTACTGAACTTCTGAACAGAGCCACGCCGAGACCAGAAAATGGAAGCTGCCTAGATCATGCAGATGCTAGAAAAAGAAACTGAAGATTGCTAGCCAAGACACAGCTGCAGGTCACTGATTTTCTCACCTGACAAAGAGAACAGCAACCTCGACCAAAACAGAAAACTGCGAAGGAAACAAATTAATCCGAAAAACTGACAACAATCTGAACTGGGATAGTAAATACTACTTGCTGCCGAAAGCCTAAGACAAATTAATTTCTGCAGCAGAGAAAGAAGAGCACAGCTGAACTGAATAATTGAAAACTGCTGCCGACAAACCGAAACTTGCTCAGAACTGTTCTGACCGAGAATGCAGTTGACAGAAAATAGCAATACAGAAGGTTGATTAGAAGCTGTTTTCTTTTAAACCGAATGCAGAAGAGACACAAACTAAATATTATGGAGAATTCAGACTTTGTCCTTCAACAAGAGAAATAACAAGGAGTCAAGAATTCAGATTTTGTCCCTCAGATCCAAAAATACAGAGAGCTTCCCTCAAATCCAAATTTCTCCTCATTCTTTGATCTTTTGGCTAAGAAATTTTGAGGATATGTTAGCAATAGCCACAGGATTCTAGATATCAAATTTCATCCCATCTCACCAAAGAAAACGAGAAGAAAACACAAACCCTAGAAATGCAAATGAAAACAGAGAGGAACAGAGAGCACTAAATTCAGAGTTTTTCCATTTCCAATCAACAAGGATTACAAAGGAATCCCCATACGCCTGTACATTTGAACAAGAAAGGAAATTACATGGACTTCAACTCAAATCTTTCATCTCTCACACAGGAACATGCTCTCTCTCAAGAACTGAAGAACAAACAACACCACAACTAGAGAGAGGCTACGGGAGAGAACCACTCACACCCATATTGTGACTACCCTGGACACACTCTTACACCCCTGCACCTTCCAACAACTAAGGCTTCAAAGCAAACAACCTTCTAAAGCCTCTTTTGACTCAATTGAAACCCTAATCCTCTCTAGAAGCCATGAGGAGGCATGCAGCCCCTCTCCTCTATTTATAGCCTTGGCTAATGGGTCTCTGCCCCGTTACGCCCGCTAAATCCAACGGCGCCCGCTCCCGCTTGTGCAGCTTTTGCGAAATTCCCGTTTCGCCCCTCCTGCACCTTCCGGGAAGCTTCCGCGCTCCTTGCCTTGCACGCCTCGCAACCACCTCGAGTCCACGTCGTCTTCGACACATCACGACCATTCTGACCTCAGCGCCACCTGCGTCTAGTCCGGTCACCTCGTGTCTTGCCACGACTCCGCCTCGACGTCCTGCAGCCACACAGACAAGAAACACGTCAAATAGCACCGCTTGATACATGAAAGCGTAAATAGAGATTAAACCTGTCGAGTCATCAGAATATGCAACCTAAACCCATACGACTAGGTTCGACCAAGTCCGACCGAGCCCGTTATGCCACGCAACGTCTAGGTCCGAACCAACCGACTCAAACTCGACTTTTCTAAACCGATGTCAATTACTCATCATACACAACGGGATGACCTCCACATGGTCTCTCAGGATGAGAGTGGTGCAGTTTGTTTCAGAAGCTAGCTATGTCTACCCCAGAAATCAGAGGTGAAGGATGATATTCTTCATGAGGCTCACCGAACTACGTACTCTGTACATCCGGGAGAGACCAAGATGTATCAAAATCTGAAGCAGGTCTTTTGGTGGAAACGCATGAGGGTGGATATTGCTAAGTATGTCGCTTCTTGTGGCGTTTGTCAGCAGGTGAAGGCCGAGCATAAGCGGCCTGCTGGTTTGTTGCAGCCTTTGGAGATACATGAGTGGAAGTGGGAGCATATCACAATGGACTTTGTGGTTGGATTGCCATGCTCGCCTCGAGGGCGAGACGCAGTTTAGGTTGTGGTGGACAGAATTACCAAGTCCGCGCACTTCATTCCGATGAAGATGACCAATACAGTGCAGGATCTGGCCCCATTGTATATCCGAGAGGTGGTGAGACTACATGGTGTGCCTAAATCAATTGTTTCTGACCAGGATGCCAAGTTCGTCTCTATGTTCTGGCAGAGTTTTCAGGCTGCGTTGGGCACGACAGTTTCCCTCAGTACGACTTTTCACCCTCAAACAGATGGTCAGTCAGAGCGGACCATTCAGAGTTTGGAGGATGTGCTCCGGGCTTGTGTACTGTCTTGGAAGGGCAGTTGGGAGGACCATCTGGCTTTGGCAGAGTTCGCGTATAACAATAGTTATTAGGCGAGTGTCAAGATGGCTCCTTTTGAGGCTTTGTATGGTCGAAGGTGTGTTTCCCCTCTTTGTTGGGATGCAGTGGGTGAGAGATCTTTACTTGGTCCAGACCTTGTTCAGCAGACTGTAGAGAAAGTGCAGGAGGTTAGTCAGAACCTGTTGGCTGCTCAGAGCCGACAAAAGGGTTATGCGGACGTTCGACGCCGAGAGTTAGAGTTTGTGGTTGGTGACCTTGTGCTCCTTCGAGTGTCGCCAACTAAGGGTATTGTTCGTTTTGGTACCACCGGGAACCTTAGCCCATGGTACATTGACCCTTTTCCAGTGGTTGCTCATGTGGGCAGTTTGGCTTATTGTTTGGAGCTGCCGAGCTCGTTGAGTGGTGTGCACAATATTTTCCATGTGTCTATGCTGAGGAAATGTTTGCGGGATCCCGAGCACAAGATTGACCTTGGGCAGGTCACGGTGGATCAGGATCTCACTGTGGAGAGTCGACCAGTGCGTATTTTGGATACTTCGGAGCGAGTATTGAGGAATAAGACCATCAAGTATGTGAAGGTCCTCTAGACGTTTCAGTCTGAGAGGGAGGCTACGTGGGAGCTTGAGGTTCAAATGCGAGGGAAGTACCCCGAGCTCTTCAAGGCTGGTGAGTACTCGTAGTTGTGGTTCCATGGTTTTCGACGGTTGCTCTTTTCTTTGCCATTCTCTTGATTTGTGGTTTGAGGAGTTAGATTCGAGGACGAATCCTTTTTAGGTGCGGAGAATGTAATATTCTGATCATCGATACGGCGTAGGTTTTCAATTTAATCACGGAGTCGCCGGTTTTTCGGTAAATCGCGGGAAGGGAAAAATAAAAATTATGCAATAGCGTAAAATAAATAAAATAAATAAATAAATAAAACCTCTGAGTGGGCTGCCTAGAGAGTGGGCCGACCGCCTTGGGCCGAAGGCCCAAGGGGTGGCCGCACCCCTCCCCTCCCCCTAAAAACGCTAGCCACCCCCCTATTCCTCCACCCCTTGGCCGCACCTTCTCCCAGGGATTTCGCCCCCATCATCCCTCCAAAGCTACTGCCCATTGGTGCAAAGGAGAAAGAGAAGGAAGAAGAAGAAAGGGAAGAGAAGGAAGAAGAAGAGGAGGAGAAGAAGAGGAGGAAAGAAGAGGGGTTGTAACATCCCAAAATTGGGTTAATTAAAAAATGTGGAATTTTAAAATCTTTTCCTGCATTTTGTTGGCCCTCAAATTTCTTTTGAATATTTAGTTGAAGTCTTTTTGAGATTTGTGGCATACAAATTAAATTTCAAAGAGTAATTCCAAATGCAAATAATAGAAAACCAGAATTCTAAATACAAATCTGAAAAGATGATCCAACAGAAGAAAAGAGGCGATTTAAAATATAAAATCTCATATGTAGGAATAATGGCTTAAAGAGCAATAAAAGTGAATAACTAAAATACATAGATATATATATCTACAAATTATGCAAAGAAAAGTTTAGCCATGTAAGAAATAAAATATGTATGTTTGTATATGCACACATAACCTAAATAATAATGATAATAGAAACTTATTTAATAGCTAAAAATTTAAAAGCTTAACTTGTAAATGATGTGCAAAAATAGAAAGCAATAATCTTAAATATAAAATAGAAATGTAAACTAAAAATCCAAACTTTAAAGTAATGCTTGAAGCTTGTAATTTTCCATTTCATTACCATTTTATTTTCCTCTCTTCCATGTGGGCCCCCTCCTTTTCTTTTCTTCTTTTCCCTCCCTCCCTTTTCTCTTTCCCTGGCCGCTGGGCCCCGCCTCCTCCTTTCCTCCTTTCTTTCTTGTCTTCTCCCCGAGCGCGCGCTGCGCGTGCCTGTCCCCTCTCGTTGACTGCCCCTCCTCCTCTGGCGCGCCTAGTGCTGCTTAGTCCTCTGTTGAGCCCGCGTCGGTCCCCTTCCCGCTGTTCGGTCCCCACTCCTTTGCGGCCATAAGAAGCCTCCCACGCCTTCCCTCTTCTTCCCGCCCCTCATCCCACCGCCGCCACCTGGTTCTCGGCCATCCGACGCCTGTCCCGCCACTCCGAATGCCTCAAAGCGTGCCCCTGCCCCCCGTGTACCTCCCCACCGAGTTAATTGGACTCCGGTGGCCGGAGCTCCCGCATTGCCCCTTTTTCCTCACCGCCGGCCAAATGCGCTTCCACCGCCGCCGCTTCTTTTCCAGAGCACCATCGCCCGATTCCACGCTCTAGGAGCAACTCCCCGCCACCTCGGACCTCCTCCGACTGTCTCCGGAACTCCTCCCCCACCCCAGCTCACCGGTGCCATGAGCACGCCTGCGCCGCCGCCCATGCACGGTGCCGGCAAGCCTCGGTCCCCCTTCGGCCCTGCCCACTCGTCGGTGAGATTCCCCTTGACCTCCTGCAGCTCATTCTTCTTCCGTTTCCCTCCCCGTCCTCTCCGGCGTCGTCTTAATCTTCGGCCCTCATCTCCGGCCGCCGCACGTCGACGCCAGCTGCCTTCGGCGCCTCCCAGCCAAAGCCGCCACTTTCCCGGGCCTCCACTTGCCCCCTGCAACCCATTTTGGCCGCCTCCACCACCGGTCCGGCCATCCTCCGCCGTCGACGCCGTCGCCTGTCTCGCGCCACCGGGCCTGCTCTGCTACAAGGGGAGGCCTCCTCGGCTTAAGAGGATAAAAGGACCCATAGGGGTAAGCAACAACTTGGGTCTCACTTGGCTATCGGCGCTAACTCTCTTCCCCCCCAGCTCCCTCGGTCGCGCGCGTTCGAGCCTCTGGCTCCACAGCGCGCCGAGGTTGAGTTTTCTTTATTTTTCACGGCCGACAGTGCGCCCACTGTCGGCCGATCGCACGCGTTTGGTCGATAGTCGGGCCTACTGCCGAGGCGTAGGGGAGAGAGGAGCCGCTGCCGCTGGGCCCCGCCTGTCGGCGCCCGCGTAAGTGGGTGCTGTCAGTGGGCCCCACTTGTCAGATTTTGTTATTTTTAGGATTTAACCAGACCGAAAAGCTTTAAATGGGCATAACTTATTCATTTAAATTCCAAATTGAATGAAACAAATTTCTAAATTCAAGATGTATCCAATGGAACTAGAACCAATATTTTTGAAGCTTATTTGAAATTAGAAAATAATTTAGAAAAACTAATAAATTTAACTAGGTTGCAAATAAGATTATTGAAAGATTTAAAGTTGGACTAGACCATATATGGCTAAATAAAGTGGTTTGAGCAATCATCTAAAATGGCTAATTATTAAATTCAAAACTAATAAATATGACTTAGTTAAATATTCACACCTAATAAAGACTACTCTTAACTATAATATATGCCCTAATATTCATCCTATCGCCATTAAATAACTCCCCTTGGTAGATTTAGATAAATAGTGATATTGCATTAAGAATTTGTAAGACAAGCCTTGTTAGACAAATAAATATGAACTAGATATAAAGCTAAACGTTGTAAGCGTTGCTTAAATAAAACTTGAGCCCTGAATATAGCACTCGACAAAATAATGATGCACTAAGCTCGTACATTGAATCATGAGTCTGACCTGACTCATGGAACTTCCTAAATAAATGTACAAATAATAAAAAGAGATTATTAATAAAAAGACCGAATCATCATATTCTGCCACCGACCTTGCCCCAAACCACCCGGATCACCCATTAACTCATAATAAAACTAAAATTGAGATTTCTCGGATTTATTTTGGATCTTTTGAGTTATTTGCTTTTATCTGGATTCAGTCGTTATCGCGTAATTAGAAGCGGGAGCTCCGAAGAATCAATGGGACAAGTGAGGCCAGGGTCGAAGTGAAGGTAGAGATCAGAAGCTCCGCCCTTCGAATGAGATCGCTTTGAGTGAGCTCAAGGCCACGGTAAACCGCGCAAGGCGAGTCAATACCTTGATCATGTTGAACCTACTTTTCGGCAAATTACTTTTGTTTAAATTATCAAATTGCATGCTATCATTTTATATGCAAATACATGTTAATTTAAGATCCTAGTTATATGACCATGTTTTCCTTGACTAATACTACACCCTCCTTGAATACTTGATTATGTGAACCTTGTCCCCCTAGCAAAAGTATAATAGTAACCTTTTGGAAATAAGTCCGTAATTATATGCCATGCTCAGTATTGCTTAGATATTCATGGGCGTGAGAACGCCCCAGCATCACTTTCAAACATGTGAGAATTTGGTTGGGCAGTCATTGTGATGATGACTGGCGTATGTTGGTATGAATATTTTATGTCCCCAAAAATCCTACTTGCTTAATTATCTGGGCGGATGGTTGAGGGTGTGAGTGTTGAATGGTGCCGTGATAGCACAGATTTGTGATAAAGTGGTGCCGTGATAGCACAAGGGGATCGTGGTAGAACCGCCCAGATAACCGTTAAGGACTGAATCTGGTGATGACCTCCCACGGTACAACAAGTACAACCACGTGCTGGCAAAGTGTAGGCAGGGCCAACTAATTTGCATTGACTTAGTAAGAGTTGCGTCGGTGTGAACACGGGCGGGTAGAGGATGGCCACATCCTCCGACGTGATGGCGCAAGAGGGGGCTTCTGGAAGGGTGGTCGTACCCGGAGGAAGTGGAAACCTTAGCGGTCGTAACTCTGCTAGGAAAATGCATTGTAAAAGCCCTGTGATAGTCTACTCAACCGCATGGCTAAGGAATCGTGTGGGGCAATGAGCAGATCTATCTCATGTGGGTAAAGTGTACACATTCTGCAGAGTCAAAACTATTCGAATAGCCGTGCCCACGGTCAAGGGCGGACATGGAAACTTGACTAGATATAGTTCTATTTCAAAAATCTTTGTGGGTGGAAATGGAAAAGTGGAGGGCAGAGAAAGGCCCTTATTGAGTTGTCCTGGGTGTCGTCCCGGTGGTAAGTTAAGCGGCTATAATTTGAAAGGTTAAGCATATGATGCAGAGACTATGGAAATGGTGGATGGAATCTGGATCGTTACTACTATTGCATGATCACATTATGTTTTGTTCAAACTGCTAAGTCTCATGATGTTTCTATGTATTATATTTCAAAAGCAAATAATGGCAATGCTTCTCCTAAAATAAAATGCCAGGAAAAACAAATAGGGTCGTAAGAAAAGAAAATGACTGTTGGGGTAAAATACTTAACAATGCTTGGTGGATTCGTGTCAATTATAAATAAGGGAATGGTAGAAAGGAGTCTAGGTGAAATAGATTGGTGGAGTCTAAATAAGTGGATAGGCTAGATAGATGATTTAAGTGATTTTGGAGGATTAGAAGGGTATAAAGGTAATTGTTGGAATTAATGTGATTAATAGGATTTGATCTAGTTGGATGAATTGAATTGTGGGGATTTGGAAATATGATAATTGAGATATGAACTTGATCAATGATATACTTGGTGGAGGAATATCGATGAATTATATTAGAGAATCATTAGAACTCAGAATGATAAGAGTTGAGAAATAGTGATTTCAAGTTGGATTATTAGGAATTCGGAATATAAAAGGTATTGGTGGATTTGAATAGATGTATGTATATAGAGAATATATGATCGGTGGATTAACTAAATGATGTCACCTGCTGTTTAGAGTCTTAGACAGCATTCAGTAAAGAAAATATGTCTTTGGTGGATTAAGTCAATTATGGCAATCGCCGTGTGGAGTCCTAGGTTGCAACTATAACACTAGGGTTCCATAATGATAATGCTACTAAGGAGAAACTGCCGGCAAATAAAACAACCCGAGCCTTTCCTTTGATAAGCCATGCATACTATTTAATTGCATTATGTGTATTGGCTCGCGGAGCACGGTGGTTAGTGTGCTGACACTCGCTCTCACAACAATTCCAGAAATCAAGAGTCAAGTCATTGTGCCTCAGCAACCCTGATGATTATGATGGTAAAGAAGATGAAGATGTCAAGGGCTAAGTCGCGAACCTCCAGTTGGCTGCCTGTGGGCAAGTCTTGAGGGTTCCCCTGTGTGCTTCGTTCTTCCTCTGCTGCAATTTTCTGATTTCGGCCTAATCGGCCCATGTGTAAGTTTACTATATTAATTATGCTTCCGCTTGATATGTATTTGATATTCATTTCTGAAGCTGTGAGCACTATCTACTGATCCAGGGAATAGTGCAATAAATCACAGAGGATTCCGGATGTAAAATCTGGGGTCCGACAGGGGTGATCCCAAGGGATCCCCTAGGTAACTCTCTCTTATCTCAAATTCCTCTATTATTGCTGAATTTAGGGTTCTTAGCCTAAGATTTGGTGGGGGATTAGCAATTAGATACCCCGATTAAGGTTTTCCCGCCGTGTGCATCAGTAGATCAATTCGCATGCGTGTCATTTCTTGTGCATTTAGATCCATGAAACGATTTTTTCTATAAATCTTCCCAAAAGGAAAATTGTATAGGACTTCGAGACTCATCTCTTGTATTTGTTTCAGAATTGTTGGCCGCGGGATCTGGGCGTAGCAGGATCGGGAACCTCGCTGTCTGTCAGGGGTGCAGATTGGGACAGATTGATGTTCAAGTATGATTTAGGGGTAGTAGATGATTTTTATGATTTTGGTCGCAATTGAGAAAAATATAGGGAATTGAGTAATATAACTTCTATATAAAAATCATAATTTTTAATCCTTTTACTGTGGTTGGGACGCGTCAGAATCTGGCTGCCCAGATTGCCAGAACAGAGAACGTCCTCTGTTTTGCGCATTAAGTTACACCTTGCTAAGATCAAAGAAAAAATATATGATCTACATTAAAAGTGAAGGTATTTAAGTTAGGAATCCAGAAATATATCATTTACTATAATTGGCTTAATATTGTTAAAGATACAAAAATATTAAGCAGCGTTGCAGTGGGTAGATTGAATAATCGTTAAGCAGAGAGGAGTATGTGTGGGATTGAGGTTGTAGCGACATCTTTACTTCTTAAGTCGTGTTTACTATGCTGTAGCATTGTGCTGAGATATACCTTTTGGACATGTGGTTTTGCTCCTGAACGCACGTGATTTGCTTCGCTTCGTCGGTAGAGGCAAGTAAACGTAGCGGATGTGCTACCGTTTAACTCGTTATTCTTACTACTTGCAATTTACATGATTATCGTAATTTGATATGTTATGCCATGGTTGCATAATTTCTAAGTGAGGTTATGGTAGTAATTATTGATCAATTGATATGTTTGGATGAATTGCTTGTAGTCATGTGGAAATTTGCTTAATGTGCTAATGCGGAATATGAAAATAAATATGAGGTGGATATGTGGTTGTGGATATGCTGTGAGCATGATGATGCTCCTTTGAGGTTGGAATTCATGTGGTTTATGATTGTCATATCATTCATAACATGTCATGACATTTGCATTTGTGGATGTCACCGCAGTTAGCCGCGACCGTACCGGTACAACATCGTATATTGCCGTAATACGATGCACACTCTTATCCTGCTGGGAAAGAGTGTTGTGGAGCATAGCATGATAGCATTCATATGCATTGAATTGTGGATGGAATAATTGCATTCATATGCCAATTGATTTAAAACTTATGAGGTATGACTCGTGGGATTCTGAGGTGGTTAAATGTTGTGGACACGAATTGTGGATGTGGTTGTATGGAATTATAAATGATGATGTATATTGGTTTGTGGTTAGAATAGCTTGTTAAACTGTTTGCTTGCTGAGATTTTATCTCACTCTTGTTTTCCCTCCCTACAGGTGGTCTTTGAGCATGCATGGGAAGGGTAGAGCGGCACCACATTGATGCACTTGGATCATAATTTTGTGCTGTAATAAAGTTGAAAGGATTCTAGTCTTTTGCTTAGCTATCTCGTCAATGATCACTTCAACTTAATAGTGTTAAATTTGTGAACTGTTCTTTTGGTTATTATGTTGGAGTTGATTATAATTATTGAATTGTTATCACTATCCTGTTTTCCCTTAGTTGTTTATGCTTCCGCTTATTCTATCTTGTTTAGGAATTGTTGCCAGTTTATTTTATCTTGTAATTTGGCTAGTTGTGGAGTGGTTTTAGTGGTATCCCAAGGTAATGTGGGTCCTAGGGTGTAACATCCTGAAATTGGGTTATTTAAAAAATATGGAATTTTAAAATCATTTCTTGCATTTTGTTGGCATTTGAATTTCTTTTGAATATTTAATGGAAACCTTTCTGAGATTTATGGCATGCAAATTAATAATCAAAAGAGTAACCCCAATTACAAATAATAGAAAACTAGAATTTTAAATACGAATCTGAAAAGATGATCCAGTATAAGAAAAAAGGAACCCGATTTAAAATATAAAATCTCATAATTGGGAATAATGACATAAAGAGCAATAAAAGTGAATAACTAAAATACAAACACTCATACATAGATATATATATATATATATATATATATATATATATATATATATATATATATATATATATATATATACAAATTGTGCAAAGAAAAGTTTAGCAATATAAGAAATAAAATATATATATGTATATGCACATATAACCGACATCGCCGCCGGACATCGCCACCGACCGCCTTGCGTCTTGCGCGATCTCGCGTGGCCAGCCACGCCCGCTCGCCTAGAATGCATGGACACCTCTCCAAAGTCATCGCCGCACTCCCTACATCCTCTCACAGAGCCCAATCGAGCCCCGTGCACCCCACCTCCGGTCACCTCTTCTTCTTCGCCTTGACCATCCGGGAATCGGCCGATAGGAGCCATCTCGCCAATTCCTCCTTTGGAGCTTCCCGTGGTCCCGCCAAGACATTCCCACCATCGCCCGCCCGCCCCGCCACCCAGCTCGCCCGGCATCGTGCCTCGCCTGCGCCCCTGGTTCCGATGCCGGCCTCCTCGGCCACCTCGCCCCGCCAATCCGCCGGTGAGCCTCCCTGTGATCCCCTCCTACTTATGCGCACCCGAAATCCCTCCTTCTCCCTCCACGGCGCCGCCGCCCCGTCTCCACCTCGCCGCCGGCCGCCTCGCGCAGCTGCCCGCCCTCCTCGCCGCCGCTCCAGTCAACTAGCCGCCACCCATAGCTCCCTCGTCCCCTGTGCAACCCATTTCAGCGGTCGCCGGCACCTCCCCGGCCGCTCCCCGTCGGCGACGCAGCCGCCATTCCCCGGCCTGGAACTCCTTTGTTGGGCTCTCTCCAGCAGACGACTTAAGAGGATACATCACCCTATATGGGTAAGAAACACCTGTGAGCTCGACTGGTTACCGGCGCTACTCCTTTCCCCCCGGCTCCCTCGGTGCACGTTCGAGCCCCGCTCCGCGCGCTGAGGTTGAGCCTTTCTTTTAATTTTCCACACTGACAGTGGGCCCCACATGTCAGGTTTTATTATTTTTGGGATTTAACCAAACCGAAAGATTTTAAATGGACATAACTTATTCATTTTAACTCCAAATTGAATGAAACAAATTTCTAAATTCATCTAAATTCAAGATCTATGCAATGGAACCAAAATTATAATTTTTGAAGCTCATTTGAATCTAGAAAATAATTTAGAGAAACTCATAAAATTTAAATAGGAGGTGAAAGTAATAGTGTGAGGGTTAAAGTTGGATTAGTTATCATAATGAATGCATAAGGTGTATTTAGTAGTTATTTTGGAATCTAAATTAGTTAAAGGCTTGTGGCTTTGAGTTAATTATTCAAGCTAAGTAAAGATACCCTTAATAATAATTGAAATAAGTGTCCAAAATCTAAAGTGTCATCTTAGATAAGCCTTAAAGACAAAGTTGTTGCTAATGTCGAAACATAACCCTAGCTAGCAGACATTGCCCAGATAAAATCATAAGTCTAACCTAACTCATGGAATTTCCTAAATAAATACAAGAATACTAAAAGAGATTATTAATAAAAAGACCGAGTCGTTATATTCTACTACCAACCTTATCTCAAACCACCCGAACCGACAATTAACTCATAATAAAACTAAATTGAGTTTATTCGGATTTATTTTAGATCTTTTGAGTTATTTGCTTTTATTTGGATTCAGTCGTCGATCGCGTAATTAGAAACGGGAGGTCCGAAGAATCAATGGGACAAGCGAGGCCAGGATCGAGGCGGAGATAAAGGCCAGAAGCTCAGGACCTTCGAATAAGAAAGCGTTGAGAGAGCTCAAGACCGCGGTAAAACGCGCCAGGCGAGTCAATACTTTGATCATGTTGAACCTACACTTTCTGCAAATTACTTTTGTCTAAATTATCAAATTGCATGCTATTATTTTATATACAAATACATATTTAATTTAAGATTCTAGTTATATGCCCATGCTTACCTTGATTAATATTACACCCCTTTTTGAATACTTGACTATGCGAACCTTGTCACCCTAGCAAAATTACGGTAGTAACCTTTCGAAAATAAGTTCGTAACTATATGCCATACTTAGTATTGCTTAGATATTCATGGGTGTGGAAACGCCCAAGCATCACTTTTAAACATGAGAGAATTTGGTTGGGCAGTCATTGTGATGATGACTGGTATATGTTGGTATGAATATTTTATGTTCCCAAAAACCCTACTTGCTTAAATATCTGGGTGGATGGTTCGAGGGTGTGAGTATGGGAGTGGTGTAGTGGAAGCACAAAGTGGGTTAGTGGCAGAACCGCCCAGATAACTCTAATGACTGAATCTTGTGATGACCTCCCAAGGTACAACAGTACAACCACACGCTGGCAAAATGTAGGTAGGGCTAACTAATTTGCATAGCTCTACTGTGGTTACGTGAAGGTATGAACACGAGCAAAGGGATGGATGGTCTCATCCCCGCCTTTGCCCGTGATGGCTCACGAGGGACCCTTCTCGAGGGATGGTCACATCCTATAGAAGATAGACCTTAGCGGACGTAACCACAAGTAGGATTATGTATTGTAACAGTCATGTGATAGTCTACTCAACTGCATGGCTAAGGAATCATGTGGTGCAACGAGCAGATTTATCTCTTGTGGGTAAAGTGTACAAACTCTGCAGAGTAAGAACTATTTGAATAGCCGTGCCCACGGTCAAGGGCGGACATGAGAACTTAACCAGATATAGTTCTATTTCAAAATCTTTGTGGGTGGAAAAGGAAAAGTGGAGGGCAGAGAAATGCCATGATGGAATTGCCCCAGTGGTAAGTTAAGCGGTTATAACGCTGAAAGGTTAAGCATATGATGCAGAGACTATGAAATGGTGGATGGAATTTGGATCGCTATTACTATTGCATTTTCACATTATGTTTTCGTTCAAATTGCTAAGTCTCAGGATGTTTCTATGTATTATATTTCAAAAGCAAATGATGGCAGTACTTCTCCTAAAATAAAGTGCCAGGAAGTATAAATAGAGTCGTAAGAAAAGAAAATGACTGTTGTGGTGAGTACATAACAATGCTTGGTGGATTCATGTCGATTATAAATAAGGAAATGATAAAAAAGGGTTTAGTAGAAATAAATTGGTGAAGTCTAAATGAATAGGTAGGCTAGGTAGATGATTTAAATGATTTTGAAGAATTAGGAGAGGGTAAAGCTAATTTCTAGAATTAATGGGATTAATAGGATTTAATTTAGATGGATGAATTGAATTTGTGAAAATTTGGAGATAGGATAATTGGGGTATAAAATTGATTAATGATATTCTTAGTGGAGAAATACCGATGAATTAGTTAGAGGTAGATGATGGAAAGTGAGGAGTAAATTATGGGAAGAGTAAATTACGGATTTGGATTATTAACAAAAAAGAATTGAATTGTTAGAATATTCTGATACAAATGATTTCGGTGGCTTAAAAAGTAATCATGTTAGAGAATCATTAGAATTTAGAAGTAAAGAATTGGTGATTAGTGATTACAAGATTGGATTATTAGGAATTCAAAATGCAAAAGGTATCGAAGGATTAATTAAATGATGCCACTCGCTGTTGGGAGTTTAGACAGCAACCAATATAGGAAGTGTATATTCGGTTGATACATTAAAGGATGTCACCTGCTGTTTGGAGTCTTAGACAACAATCAGAAAATAAAGAGAGTGTGTGTTTGGTGGATTAAGTCAATTATGGCAATCGCCGTGTGGAGTCCTATGTAGCAACTATAACATTATGATTTCAATAATGACAATGCTACCAAAAGAAATTTCTGGCAAATAAAACAAACCGAGTCTTTCCTTTGATAAGCCATGCATACTATTTAATTGCATTCTGTGTATTGGCTCGCGGAGCACGGTGGTTAGTGTGCTCACTCTCGCTCCCACAACAAATCCAGAATCAAGAATCAGATTACTACACCTCCGCAACATTATGGGTCATGATGACAAAGAAGATGAAGAAGTCAAGGGCTAGGTCGCAACCTCCAGTTGGCTGCCTGTGGGCACGTCTTGAGGGTTCCCACTATGTGCTTCGTTCTTCCGCTGCTACAATTACTGATTTCGGCCTAATCGGCCCATGTGTAAGTTTACTATATTATTTATGCTTCCGCATGATATGTATTTGATATTCATTTTATGTATCTGTGAGCACTATCTACTGATCTAGGGAATACTGCAATAAATCACAGAGGATTCCGGATGTAAAATCTGGGGTCTGACATGGGGAGTTACAGGGGAAGGAGGAGGCGGCAGCGCGGGGTGGGAAGGAGGAGACAGCAGACGGGGTGGGAAGGAGGAGGCGCGGCGGAGCGGAGGAGCGGGGAGGAGGAGGCGGCGGAGCTGGGAGGAGGCGGCGGCTTGGGTGGGAGGAGGAGGAGGCGGCGGCGGGTAGAGGAGGAGGAGGCGGCGGGCGGAGGGCGGGAGGAGGCGGAGGAGGGAGGGAGGAGGCGAGGAGAAATCGGGGAGGAGCGCACGGGTTCGTGGGGTGTGGGGAGGGTGGGTGGGCCTACACGTCCGACAAAATATCTTTTTTGTCAAGAGAGGTGGGAAGGGTGAGAGAGACCGCACTAACCACCAACTCCTTCTTTTAGAATAGTAAACATATATATCCCTGCACAGAATCTCTCATCAACTCTTGTCTTTGAACGTGATCAAGATGCTAGCTCCTGATCAATTGGAGGGTGTGGTATGTTGGTAGCACGGTTGGATATTTCCATATTTCTCACGATATTGCAATCAAATGGTGAATATTACTCGCTCTAGTCACAAAATAGAGAGGTCTTAGAATGCGTACTAGGACCGGCAATAACAACAGAGAGAGTGAATGATGCCTCATAAATTTTTTCTCAGGTATTTGCAAACTTTTCACTCCAATAGTTATAGAGCTATAAAGATTAGAATTGTAAGTCTAGATCAAAGCAACAACCTCAAAAATCAAAGAAAGACAACTTTCAGCATCTCACCGGTCTGACTGCTACATAGAGTATAGTATGACGGGTAGGCAGTCTAATCAGCTTGACCACAATGGTCTGACTGGTGGTTGGTAAGACTAGGCTTAGGAGCGTTTTTACCGCTCACGTGTTTTTAAAATAGAAAATTAGCCTGAACTAATACCAAGAATGGTGCAACTTTCAAAATCCTCAATCAAAAGTGATGAAACTTTGTACACACTTTGCTTAGGGTCTTAGGAACCTATTCCACCTAAAGACCACATGATTTCTTTTTGTCAAAGTTCAACCTTTTCCAAAGAGAATCAATATTGCACCAAAACCAAGCAAACTCTAAAATCTTGTGATATGGCCTGCTCGTGGGTAGAGGATAGCTAAGATCGCTCTATACGTGTTCTCACATGTTATAGTAAGCTATTTCTCTCAAAGATTTGAAGTAAAAACACTGGATTGAGAAACCTCAAGATAAGGTTAAATCCAAGTAAAACTGGAAAACTTTGAAATCGTGTACGACTTAGTGCCTAGTTGGATAAGATTTGATATCTATGAGTCATTTCCATCACTACTTTGGCACACAACAAGATCAATAAGGGGAGAGAAGAGATCAAAACCAACAAGAACAAAAGCAAATCAACAAAAACAAGATGACACTATGAGTAATGAACAAAATTAATCTATCGCTACTTGAAGATAAAGGTTTTACAACCACTCTATATGGAGGATAAAAGAACACATCATAGCACTCACTTTTCTCTAACCCTAGAACTCAAGATTTAGATTTAGCCCATTAAATAGATGAGAAACCAGCCCATGTTTAACCTAATGGATACTATATCCACTAGCACATTTGGGAAACTTGTTAACCCCACACAATACGGATTTTACTCACTAAACTCATACACGCTTTTCAAAGCACATGAGCTCGAATCGCTAAGTTTGTAGCCTTTGATTTACTTAATCTTCTCAGCTTCTCCTTGACCTAAACCACTTTTCCATGTGCCGTGGTTTCGATCCAACGAAGTTTTCGGTATTTGACAGCCTACCAAATACACTCGCATTGACCCGATCTTCATTTTTCCTTGCAAGCAATCACCATATTTACTACATATAAGTGCACTTTTAGCTCTTGTTTTTCTTTGCTAGTAGTTTTTGTAGATAAGGGGAGTTTTAGTTCTTGCTTCCTTTTTGCATCATGCATACATGACATTGCATTGTAAATTATGCATTTAGATAAGAGATTTGAATATTACTCAATTGTGATATAATTATAACTTGATATTGCTCATTGCCATGTTATACCTACTTAGCTAGCTTTGTCATGCTCTTATATGTATGATTAAATCTTTGTCATGCTAGCTTAACTTTTAAGTAGTATCAATTTCTGCAGTTGGTATCTTTTAAGTTTGCTAAGATGGATGTATTGACTAGTTGTTCTCTAGTGATCCTTTTATAATATATATGCCATATAAAAAATACTTTAATGAATCTTGAATCCCTTATTGAGCTTTATTTAGTGCTTTGCTAGTTCTTTGGAAAAACAAACCTTGCTCATTTAACAAGTACCTAACTTGATAAAAATGATCCTTTTTAAGCGAAAAAACAATCTCACCAATTTAAGTAGTGCCTAACTTGATAAAAATGATCCTTTTTAAGTGAAAAACTAATCTCACTAATTTTTTCTCATGAGATGGCTTGCCATTGCACTATGCATGAAATCGAGGGAAGTTTTGGATGACCAAAACCACTTTTTTTAAGCTTCTTGCTTGCGATAGTCGTAGTAAGGCTTAGGATCTAGCACATGGCTAAGAAAAAAAATAAAAAAATAGCTAAATCTTAGGAGGCAGTTGTGGATGGCTCCTAGTCCAGGACTTTCTCTCCTAAGGTAAGGCCAAGTGATTTCTAAAATTTTAAGAATGTCTTTTATCTAGTACTTGAATATAATTAGCTAAAATTGAACTATTAGCACTTAATGATTCAACTTGAGCTTCTCGGTTTCATTTAGCCTTTTTGATACGGCTTAGCTCATACTTGGATATTATCGGTGTTCTAATACCAATCTTACGTATGATTATTTGGATTTAGGGCATATCTTAACAACCTGGCTACGATCACACAGAAAAAGACATATGGATTTTATGCAGGTTCGGACCTTCTCTGGAGAGAATAATAACCTTACTCTTGTGTGGCTATATTGAGTGCTATGATTATAATCAAGGAAAGACTAATACAGAATGTCTTACGCTCCTCGATTCTTCGTTGCTTCTCCTTCCTCTTATGTCTAACGTTAGCCCTTATATAACGTATGAAGAGATGGTGGTTTCTCCATGCCAAGAGACACCATAACGTATCAGATGGTAACCATCTGACGGAAGTTGTTATCAAAGACGTGGTAGTTCCTAGTTGCCTGGCGGTTATCACTGAGAGTAGGGAGAAGTTATGTGCAGTTATTCCAAAGAATTAACTACGTGCATTAATTGCCTTGTCAGACATACCCGTGATGTAATAGGTTGTCGTAAACAAGCTAGTCGAAGTTAAGCTAGTCGTAGAAGAATCTACGACCACAAGGTGGTCGTAGAATGACTTATGACTATGCCATACTCGTAGAAAGACTTATGATCATGAATTAGTCATAGAAATGCTTATGACTATCTAGCTAAGTCTCTCCCTTATGAATAAGGGGTATATTTAAGAAGCAGAGCGATGCAATAATACTATTTATAGATAAATAATAAATTGAGAATTATTATATCCTCATCATCTAGCCCCCAACTTCAAGTGAAAATAACTTGCTTGAGAAAGAGAGGTCATAGACGAGTGAAGATCGAAAGTAAAGCTTTTTCGTTTTATTCGACCAGAAGTAAACTTGGTCAAGAAGGTAACTTCGCTTGAGTTGTAAAGACATGCCGGTTTCGAACAGAGGAATTTAGGAATTCCAATCGACTCTCACTGATCTGTCTGTTGGAGCAGTTCCCGAAGAGGTAGTAACAATTGAGTTCCCGAGATTAGTAACTGACTCATGTGGCTATAAAACATACCATGGGGTAACCTTTTAGGTTCTTACTTCCCCATCAATTCTGTTGCTCTTCAAGTTTTCCGCCGCCGACCAAGTCATCTTCTTCCTTCAATTTCTTCCAAATCTAAACCAATCCCCTAGAGAAAGTTACAAAATCATCTTTAGTTTGGGTGGTGTCGGAGATGGATGTTGTGAAGTTGAAGGCATTGGTTGAAGCTAAAAAGATTCCTCAACAGCAATTCTTCAAGTGGATTGATGTTGTTAGGTAGCATTGGCCATTAGTGGAGAACGGGCAAATTCCAGTATTCCTAGCTTACTGTAAGTGTGACCTTTGACTACCCATCCATCCCTTTATCGCACTTGTACTTGAGCACTTTGGGGTGAAATTGGTGAACTTAGTTCCAAATTTCATCACCATGTTAAGCGTGTTCGTGTACTTATGTAAAGCCTATATGAGAATCCCTCCAGATCTGAAGCTCTTCCAGTACTATTACAAAATGAGTAGACAAACTGGAACCGGTGGGAGCAATGGTCTGAAGCTCCATGACGGTAAGATAGAGAAGTACATCCAAATATTCACTCGATAGTGAAGACAACCTTTCTTTGTGGGGAAGGTTGCAGAGAAGAACTCTTCCTGGAATTTGGTCCCCAAGGATCTTACTTAGATAGCCCTCTACATATAAGCTATCAAAGAATTAAGAGAAAAGGGCTCACCGGGTGGCATGTGGTGAAGGATTTCATCATATCGGACCCAGATTTGATAATCCAAAATCCTCTGTGATTCTTCCGCAGTATTCCCTAGATTAGTAGATAGTGCTCACAGATACATTACTGAACATCAAAAGTACATACCATGCGGAAGTGTAAATATAATAGTAGACTTACACATGAGCCTATCAACCCTAAATCAATAAAATGCATTAGCGGAAATGAAACACAAAGGTGGGACCCTCAGGACGTGCCCACTGGCAACCAACCGGGGTTCGCGACCTAGTTCTTGGCCTCTTCATCTTCTTTACCAGTTGCATCCCAATGCGTAGAGACCTGACTCTCTTGATTTTGGATTAATTAAGTAAGAGAGGGTGAGCACAACTCACCATGCTCCACGAGCCAATACACAGGATGCAAATAGATAACATGCATGCCTTATCAAAGGAAGGCTTGTGTTGTTTTATTTGCCATAAATTGCTTTTAAAATATGATTCATACAAATTTCCTAAGACCTAGTAATTTGAACTAAAATATTATATTTGGGTAAAAAGAATGCAGTAATAATAGTAGCACAGATTCCATCCACTGTTACATGGCTCCTGCACCATATGCTAACATTTCAGTGTTTTAACTGCCTACCTTAACACTGGGGCGACACCCAGGACAACACAAATCAGGGCTTCCTGCAGCCCGCCATTTTCCAATTCTACCCACAAAGTTTTTGAAATAGAACTACATCAAGTTAAGTTCCCGTGCCCGCTCATGACCATGGATACAACTATTCGAATAATTTTTGCTCTGCAAAGTTTGTACACCTTACCCACAAGAGGCAATCAGCTCGTTGCTCCACACGATTCATTAGTGATGCGGATGAGTAGACCATCACAATAACTTTTTAAAATACTTTGCCCCTTCCATCATCTCACCCATATGGGCTTCTCCCACTTGCGGTGGGTCTCATAAGTTATACGGGATGCTCTACCCCCAACAACTAGCCCAGCTGGACTACCCACACTAACTAGCTCACCGTGGTAAACTTCACCCTCAAAGAGTGTCCAATTCAAGCCGTCATAAGTCAGCCACTTGCAATACTATCCCTCTCCCCCACCGATGAGATGACTTTTAGGGTCCAGTAAATCTACTAAGCCAAGTTGTATTTTACAGACTTGTGGTTGTACTTGTTTTAAATAGAAGGTCATAACAAGATTCAGTCCTTAGGGTTATTTGGACAGTTCTAACACTAACCACACTCTTGTGCACCACAACACCAGCCTCTCCATACCATTTGCCCAGATATTTAAGCAAGTTGGGGTTTTTGGGAGCATAAAATAATCACGTCAAAATATACTTAGCCATTTTCCACCCATGACTTCCCAAATCAGTTTATCATGATTGAAAGTGATGCGTTGGGCATTTTGGTGCCCTAAGTATCTAAGCATGGCGTGTAATTATAGACTTATTTTTGAAAGTTTACCATTATAATTTTGCTAGGGTGACAAGGCTCAAAAGCTCAAATGTTCCAAGGGAATGTAGTCGGTATCATACCCGCTAGGTAAATAATAAGCATGTAACTAGAATCTTAAAACTATTATAGATTTGTATATAAAATAATGGCATGCAATTTGATAATTTAAACAAAAATAGATTGCATAAAATATAGGTTCAACATGATCAAAGTATTGACTTGTCTTGCGTAGTTTACCGTAGTCTTGAGCTCACTCAATGATTTCTCATTTGATGATTTTGAGCTCTTGGTCTTTATCTTCATCTGGATTATAGTCTCGCTTGATCCATTGATTCTTCAGGACTCTAATTTCTAATTATGCGTTAAACAACTAAATCCAAATAAATGTAAATAACTCAAAAGGTCCAAATAAATCTGAATAAACTCGATTAGCAAGGTTGATTGGGCGTGAAGTATTGACAGAGTGAAACGGGGTTGGAGCGAAGTGAGGATTAACATCAGGGAAAATCCGCCCAGACGAATATCAAGGAGGGGTCATGATAGAGGAATTTTCATAGGAATATTCTGCTTTGGGTTCAAGGATGGCTAGGCATAGCCGATGGTAGAATACCATAACTCAATCTTTTATTTAATAACTTCTTTTTACTATTTTTATATTTATTTAGGAAGTTCCATGAGTCAAGCTAGACCTATGGACAGGTGTATGAATTTAGCTGAACAATATTTTGTCGAGCGTTAACATTTACGAATTAGGGCATGTGTTACATACGTGATGTCTATGATTTTTAGCTTACTGACTTAATCTTATGGTTCGTATTTTTAGCAATTCGAGATGTATTATATTATGTGGTCCTAGTATTACCTTCGGGTTGGGATTTACTTTACAAGTGGTCGCGGGCTTTTAATTTTACTAGCTAATAAATTGGTCCTAAGTTACCATATTGATTTTTATTGTGCTTCCCAAGGTTTTATTATGCAATGTTGATTTCTAGCTTTTAATTAGGTTGTCCTTACCTAACTTCAATTTCCATCTAATTTACCTTTTAGTACAGACCAATAATTGAAAGAGAATGCTTCCATTTAAATCAGTAATTAATTTGCTCACCCTAACTGGTCATTATTTATCCTAAGTAACCTTGATTATTATATACTTACAAAGTTGATATTTTACTATCACCTCTATTTTAATTTTAAGTGACAATGTCATAGTGGCTACTTTCCTTACTTTTAACTTAACCATTATTTCAGTTAAGACTTTATCGTAGTCAGATATTTACACAAAGTTATATACATCAATAATTTCCTTTATTATTATTTGGGTTTGAGATAAATATTGATGGCACACTAACTATTTTTTAGAGTTATTTACTTACATGCTAGGTTGTCTTTAATTCAAATCTCGACATTTACAGTTAATTGTTAACCACATAATATTCAGATTAATTCCCTTCATTTTATCTTAATTGAAACTTTAGTTAGGTCTTTATGACCTTCGGGTATTTACCCAAAGCTACCTTTCAACAATGTTATATTTAGGATTTTTATTTTGAAATAAATGTTAATAACACATTTAATCATTCTTGATCATTTACCAAGCCTTAAGGATATGCAATTATTCAAAATTAACTCTTCCAATATTTTTATTTTACCAGAATCTTAACTAGATTTTTCCTATACCTATATGATGTAGTATTGCTGACCACTAGCTGTGCATGTTTACAGTCAATGTTATAGTCTACAACAGTCATTGTCCCAAGGATCTATTCTCAATGAAACCATTTATCAGTGAGTAGCTAATCCTACCATTAATCTACCTGCTATTAACAACTTTCTCATTTAGCCAACCTATGAGTTCCTATCTCAATTTTCTCACTAACATTCATTAACTACTAATTTGCTCAATTATCAAGTTGTCACTTGATTAAAAGAGCCTACATGAATAAGTTTGCATAGTATACAAAGCACTCTTTAGTTGGAAGCTAACTAAATGGCTTTCCTTGGTTCCATAAGGATGGCCCACCTGTCATTGAGAGGAGAAAGAGGGGAGCTCAATGTGGACTGGGGAAGCATTCGGCCGAAACAGGGGATGGGGGCGGTGCACAGCAAGCGGTGATGTCGCCGGTGTTGGGAGGCCGGAGAGGCAGCGACAATGGCTAAAATGGGATCTTGGGAGGCCAGAGAATCCACAGGATGCAGCAGCAGGAGCTGCTAATGTGACGATGGGCCGATCTTCTGAAAGGTACTGATAAGTCGATTGTGGAGAACTCGACGTTGATGATCCAAAGGCTCCAACCAAAATAGATCGAACCACTCGCAATCACTACACCACTACTTTGTTGGTTATCAACCGTGCCGAACACGGTTGACCTCGCCAAGAAGGCTATCTCCTACAAGTGAATCGAGAACACAAGCAAGAGAATTCAAGAAGTAATATGAAATTCTATTGCAAATAAAGATTAAGTTCATAAGTTGGGGTTCCTCAACCGAACATGTGGTGAAACTACTAAGCAGAATAATTTCTTAAGAAAACCCACCAAAAACTAAAGGGGTGCGACCTCCTTAAATAGGGAAGGGGGAAGCCGCACTTATCTAATGAAAAGGGGTGTAGTACTATTCATAGTTACTGTTCACATAAACAGTATGGTATGAACAGTACCGGCCCAAATAGCCTAAGTGGTGATACAAGGCACTCGGCCCATTTTGACTAGGACTGAAAAAGTGACGTGACTTGTTTCGCAGTTTCTGATCTGCTCGTATGGATTTTGGAGGTGATACTAGATCCATCTGAAAGTAGACTCCAAGAGATTTCCAACAAGTACTGATAGGCCCCGAGAAGCCTTCTGGATCAAAAGTTATGGCCGTTTGAGGTAGACGCTGTTACAGAGGCCAAATCTGAGTCGAACTCGCGAATAGGACTTTGATTGCGCTTGACGGTTCCACTTCTACACTTGCGCTCACGTGGTTCTTCCCCATGATTTCTAAGGACAATTAAATCATCACAACAATTAAGTAGTGTGCCATTCTTTGAAACATTTGTATGCAAACTTAGGAACGCATTCACCTGATGGTTAAGTTGACGTGTTCGCGCTCGAGTCATTGGTCCTTGTATCATAGTCTCAGTTTGTTGAGTTTGTTGTGGAGTTGGAACAGTTGTATCTATGGAAAGGATGTCCTCATCATCCTCCCCTTCTTGAATTGGAGTCGTCCTCGACTCAAGCTCATCTTCCGCGCCCAAGCAAGGTCGCAATTCTGCAATGTTAAATGTGGGGCTAACCCCAAAATCTGCAGGCAAGTCTAACTTATATGCATTATCGTTAATACGTTCAAGCACTCTAAAAGGACCATCTGCACGAGGCATGAGTTTAGACTTTCTCAATTCAGGGAATCGTTCTTTACGCAAGTGTAACCACACAAGATCACTAGGTTCAAAAGTAACATGCTTGCGTCCTTGACTACCAACAACTTTATATTTAGCATTCATAATCTCAATGTTCTCTTTAGTTGTCTCATGCATCTTACGTATCAAATCAGCACGTTGTTGCGTATCAAAATTTACCTTCTCAGAAGCTGGAAGAGGCAACAAGTCGATAGGTGCACGAGGTATGAAACCATAAACAATCTCAAAAGGGTATTTCTTTGTAGTAGAATACAGCGAACGATTATAAGCAAATTCCACATGAGGCAAACATTCCTCCCACATTTTTAAGTTCTTTTTAAGCACAACCCTTAGCATAGTAGACAATATTCTATTGACTACCTCAGTTTGTCCATCGGTTTGGGGATGACAAGTAGTGAAAAATAACAGCTTAGTTCCTAACTTACCTCATAAGGTTTTCCAAAAATGACTAAGAAATTTAGCATCACGATCTAAAACTATCGTATTCGGAATACCATGCAAACGAACAATTTCCTTAAAGAACAAATCAGCAACATTTGTAGCATCATCACTTTTATGACATGGTATAAAATGAGCCATTTTAGAGAATTTATCCACGACAACAAACATACTATCCCTCCCCTTCTTTGTTCTAGGAAGCCCTAAAACAAAGTCCATAGAGATATCTTCCTAAGGTATGCTTGGAATAGGAAGGGGCATGTATAAACCATGAGGATTAAGTCGTGACTTAGCTTTTTGACACGTGGTGTAGCAGACAATGAAGCATTCGATGTCACGCCTCATCTTTGTCCAATAAAAGTGGTGGGTCTGAATGTCCACGGTCTTCTTCACGCCAAAGTGACCCATCAATCCTCCTCCATGCGCCTCCTGTAACAACAAAAGACGAACGGAACTAGCTGGAATGCATAGCTTGCTAGCACGGTATATGAACCCATCATGCACCACAAATTTATTCCAACCCTTTCCCTCTTGACAATTAAGCAACACATCTCTAAAATCAGCATCATGCACATATTGCTCCTTTATGGTCTCTAACCCAAAGATTTGGAAGTCCAATTGTGAAAGCATGGTATATCTCCTAGACAATGCATCAGCTATCACATTTTCTTTGCCCTTTTTAAATTTAATGACATAGGGAAAAGATTCAATAAACTCAATCCACTTAGCATGTCTGCGGTTCAGGTTGGTTTGACTTCGAATATGCTTCAAGGATTCGTGATCAAAATGTATTAAAACTCTTTAGGCCATAAATAATGTTGCCATGTTTCCAAAGTTCGAACTAGAGCATATAATTCTTTATCATAGGTAGAATAGTTCAAACTAAGACCACTTAATTTTTCACTAAAGTAAGCAACAGGTTTTCCTTCTTGAATTAACACACCCCCAAGACCTATGTAACACCCTAGGACCCACAATGCCCCGAGATGCTACTAATGCTACTCTACAACTAGCCAATTTACGAAAATAAAATAAACTGGCAACAATTACAAAACAATATAGTATAAGCGGAAGCGTAAACAACTAAGATAAACAGAATAGATAACAAATCATTAATCATAATCAACTATAACAAAACATCTATAGGAACGGTACACAAATTTAATATTACTAAGAAGAAATTTGTCAATAAAATAGCTAAACAAAGACTAAATTTCTTTCAACTTTATTTCAGCATTAAGATTATAATACAAGTGCATCAGTGCGGTGCCGCTCTACCCTTCTCGATGCATGCTCAAAGTCCACCTGTAGGGAGGGGGAAGCAAGAGTGAGATAAAAATCTCAGCAAGCAAACTGTTTAACAAGTTATTCAAACTACAAGCAATTTAAACATCATTATTATAATTTCATACATCCACAATAACAATCTATGTTCATAAATATTAAACCACCATACACTTTCATGAATCATACCTCTTAAATTTCAGATTTAATTAGCATATGAATGCAATCATTTTATCCCGTATTAAATGCAAAAGAAAACATTTATTCCTCCACAAACCACAATAGATTAATCAACCACATTTAATCTTCCAAAATTAACAATGTATATATTCTCGACCTCAATTCACTATCAATGACGGTATAACATTAACAATTAATTCATGATTGACTACATTAAATCCTCAACCACTACCACTACCAAAGGCAATAAAACATATGTATGTCTTACTTCAATACTATATACTTCTCATATCCACAATTACTATAAACAAGTAAAGCAAGAGAAAGGAGTTTCATGCCATCATCACAATCACACAAGGAACGAACCACATTTCAAGATCACAACCACAACCTTCATTCCGTCAATAGCTCACAAGAGCCAATTCCACATTACAACTATGAAGTTGTACATTCCACAAAATAACTTCACCACATTATACTGCATATGTATGCACATGATCATTCCACAATGCATATGAATGCTCATGCTATGCTCCACATTACTCTTGCCAGGGCAGGAAGTGCGATGCATCGTATTTCGGCAATATACGAATGCTTCCCGCGGGCGAAGAGGTGCGTCGTATTACGGCAATATACGACGCTGTACCGGTACGGTCGCGGCTATAAGCGGCGACATCCACATACAAAGGACATGATATGACATGAATGATTGAATGATATGAAAATTCATTAATCACATTAATTCATCCGCAAGGAGCATTATCATGCTCTCAACATAATCACATCCACCACATACTAATTTCATGATCAACATATCAACATTAAGCAAGAATTCCACAATTAAAATATCATGCAATCATGGCAATTGTATCAAATTACGATGATAATGTAAACTGAATGTAATATGAACAACAGGTTAAACGGTAGCAACCACCGCTACGTTTACTTGCCTCAATCCGATGAAGCGACGAACCACAAAAATCAAGAGCGCTCAGGGACAAGACCACCTGTCCATAAGACACCTCTCAGAACTCAACCACAGCATACAAACACGACATAAATATATAAAACATCGCTAGAGACCCGAACCCGCGAAAACTCCTCTCCGCTCCACAATTCAACATTTATTCTCTGCAGCAGCGCTGCTTCATAATTTTGTATCTTTAAAAATATAGGTCAAAAAATAGCAAATAATACCTCTCTGGATTCATGACTTAAAACATACTATTTTTATGGAAAACATCTATTTTTATTTTAATCAAAGCTAGGAGTAAAATAATGCCCAAAACAGAGGAAAAGCTCTGCTCTGGCAGATTGGGCAGCCGGGTTCAAACGCGCGCCCCCGACAGTACAGAGGTCTAAACATTACCAAATTTATACACAAGCTAGATATCTAAATTATCTACAACTTTCCCAACTACGGCTAAGGCTAGAAAATTCATTTACTATTTTTAAACCCCAGATTACAGTCGGACTGTTCCAACCCGACCGCCTGCCGGACAGTGATATTGCCGACTCCGTATCTCCAAGATCTCGTGGTGTAAAAATTTGGAAGAAATACAGGAGATACATATGGATGTCCTATACAACTTTCCTTTTGGGAAGACCCGCAGGAAAATTCTTTTACTATTTTCAATCTCTAAATTACCGCCGGACTGTACCAATCTGTCCGCCTGACGGACAGCGGTATTTCCTACTCCGTATCTCCCAGATCCCACGGTATAAAAAATTGAAAAAAAACAGGAGATACATATGGATATCCTCTACAACTTTCCTTTTGGGAAGACTCGCAGGAAAATTCGTTTGCTAGATCAAAACTGCACGACAAGCCGCGCTGCGCAAATCGATCTAAAATCAGCCCGCGACTAAACTCTAATCGGGCAATTGATCTAATTTCTACCATCAAAATCTGTGCTAAGAATCTTAATTAAACCATAAAACAGAGGATTTGAGATGAGATAAAATTACCAATCTGAAGATTTTCCCCAAAATTTTCCTCCTCTTCTTCTTCTCCTTCTTCTCCTTCTCCTCCTTCTCCTTCTCCTTCTCCTTCCTCTCTTCCCTTTCTTTTCTTCCTTGGCACCATGGCAGCAGCAAGGGGGGAGAAGGAGGCGCCCAAGGGGGTGGTGGTGGCTGGTTTGGGGTGGAAAGAGGGGAGGGGCCAAGGGAGGGGGTTTATATTGAGGGGTGCTAGGGTTTGGGAGGGGGTACGGGCCCCCATTTGGGCTGACTGGCCCAAAGTGGCTGGCCCACCCCTCCGGACAGCCCAAAACATCCAAATTAATTATTTTAATTTATTTAATTCATTTTATAATATTCTACAATTTATATTTTTCTCTTCCCGCGATTTACCGAAAAACCGGCGATTCCGCGATTGATTTAAATTCTTATGCCGTAACGACGTTCGGGATATTACAACCTATGCCACTAGCATCACATTGTAGGACCGAAATGGTGACAGAGGGGGGGTGAATGTCGTTCACTTTAAAATCGCCCCCGAGAATTCAGAAAATTAATTCTGCTGAAAACTGGAACGCATGAAATACTAAAAAATTCAGCGTAAATCAGAGAGTAAACAGTAAAAATTTCAGCTGAAAATATTTTCGTTTGATCTGCATGCAAAATGGTCAAAGATCAGCACAAGAAAAAGAAAACAAAAGTGACCAAGAGACTGCTAGCTGCATGTGTGAAGTCTAATTTCCAGGAAGAAGTGGAGAAAAGAGCTCAAAGCATAAACAGAGACAACACGCTGGCTGGTCGAATGCTTGGAGGCTGTAAAAGGTGAGCTGAAAACTGCAACTTGGACAGCCTGCAGTGGAGACCCGAAAGCACCAAAAACAGCGAAGAACTTGTGGACTGCAGACTAATTTTACTGCTGTATGTTGTGCAGTTGGCCAGCAAAAGAAGACTGAAAATAACAGTAAAAAAGAAAAGCTGTTGGATCCAACCGAGACACTAGTCTTTAGTCCGTCCTTCCTTCACATTGTCGAACACAGGGAGCACTGAAGTATCGGCAATAGACACACATAGGGAAACCAACAGAAAGGAAGAGAAAACACTGCTGCTGTCAAACCGAATTAAAGGAGAAAGAAATGCAGTTCGTATCAAAGAGAGCAGGCGGCTGTTGCTGCTGATTGGAGTAAGCTGAAACCAAAACTTTGATGAATACTAGCTCCTCTTTTCTCCCAACCAATTGAGAAGACTAAAAGGAACCAAACTGCAGTCACAAAAGCAGAGAATCGGATAGAAATAATTGATTCGATCTTTTCGGGCGGACTGCAAACTGAAAGTCTCAAGCAACAGCCGAGAGTCTAGCAAGAAGAATAAAGATCGCTGCATACCCTGGAGCACATAATTATAGCACTCTCCGAACTACTTCATACAGCCAAAAACAACAAGTAGCAAAAGAACTTTGCTAGGATCAGTTTGCTCAGAGGGACACGAGCAATCAAATGACTTTGACGACAAAGCTTTAGTAGCCAAGTAATCGATCATCCAACTTGAGACAGCCAAACAAGATACTACTGAAAGCCAAGTAGAAACAGGATGAACAATACAATAAGAACATGGCACAAAATTTGGGCATGGTGTTCACTTGAAATAAAAACAAATAGAGAAGAACATCAACAGAATAGAAACCATCACAAAAAGGATAGATCACCAATTCATTTCCAGTGAAATAAAGACTACAAAGAAGTCCCCATACGCATGGACATTAGAACAAGAAGGATGATTACAAGTCACTCAATCTATCCTCTCCCTCTCAATCCTCAAGAACACCAAGAGCCTCACATGCTTTTGGGAGGAACACTACACACACAAAGGGATGAATAAGCTCTCAAACCATCTCAAGTGTCCTAAGGGGTATGCAGCCCCTCACCTCTATTTATAGCCCTTGGCTAACGGGTCTCCAACCCGTTACGCCGGCTAAACCCTAACGGAGCCGTCTCCCGCTTGTGCAGCTTTGCGAAATTCCCGCCGCCCCTCCCGCACCTTCCGGAAGCTTCCGCCTTGCCTCGCACGCCCGCAACCACCTCGAGTCCACGTCGTCTTCGACACATCCCGACCGTTCTGACCTCAGCGCCACCTACGCCTAGTCCGGTCCACCGTGTCTCGCCACGACTTCGCCTCGACGTCCTGCAGCCAACACAGACAAGAAGCACATCAAATAGCACCGCTCGATACATGAAAGCATAAATAGTATCAGTGACACAATATTAAGCCCAAACCTGTCAAATCATCAGAATAATCATCCTAATCCTATTGACCAGGTTTGACCAAGTCCGACCGAGCCCGTTGCACCCCGCAACGACATGGTCCGAACCAACCAACTCAAACTCGACTTCCCTAAGCCGATGTCAATTACTCATCATACACAACGGGACGACCTCCACATGGTCTCTCACACATTCTAATTCAAAAGTCTTGCTGAAATCAGGAAGTTGAAGCAAAGGGGCGTGTGTTAGCTTATCTTTGAGAGCGTCGAAAGCTTGTTGTTGTTTGGTGGCCCAAGTAAAAGGAACACCCTTCTTTGTAAGCTCATTCAGTGGTGCAGCGAGGGTGCTGAAATCTTGAACAAAACGCCGATAGAAACCAACGAGCCCGAGAAAACTCCATACTTGTGTGACCATTTTAGGAGGTGGCCAACTCTGGATAGCGATGATATTGGCTTGATCAACTTCAATGCCCTGTAGAGTAACAACATATCCAATAAAATAGACTCAATCCGTGCAAAAGGTGCACTTCTCAAAATTACGAAACAAACGTGCATCTCTCAAAGCATTAAAAACAGCACGTAAATGATCCAGATGTTCTTCATATGACTTGCTATAAATTAGAATATCATCAAAATACACCACCACAAATTTTCTAATGAAAGCATGCAAAAGTTCGTTCATCAAACGCATGAAAGTGCTAGGTGCATTAGTTAACCCAAAAGGCATCACTAACCACTCATATAGCCCGAACTTAGTTTTAAATGTCGTTTTCCATTCATTGCCCAATTTCATTCAAATCTGGTGGTACCCACTACGCAAGTCTATCTTTGTGAAAAGAATAGAACCACTCAACTCATCCAGCATGTCGTCTAACCTAGGAATAGGATGACGATACCAGACAGATATTATTAATGGCTCTACAATCAACACACATACGCCACTACCATCTTTCTTAGGAACCAAAAGAACAGGAACAACACAAAGACTAAGACTTTCTCGTACGTACCCATGGTCCAGAAGATCTTGGATTTGTCACTGAATTTCCTTAGTCTCCTCTGGATTGGTCCTATACGTCGCACGGTTTGGCAAAGTCGCTCCTAGAATTAAGTCAATTTGGTGTTCAATCCCTCTAATAGGCGGCAGCCCCAGGGGTATCTCTGCTGGAAACCCATCCTTATATTCCTGCACAAGGTTAGTGACAGCAGACGGCAAAGAGCTAGATATATCATCAAGTGAAAATAACGCATCTTTGCATATGAAAGCATAGCATGTCATATCATTATGACAAATTTCAGCAAGATCAGATTTGGTTGCAAGCATGACACAACCCTTTAATTTAATGCCCTCGGTTCTAGAACTAGGTGCCAACCTCTCTTTCTTAGGTAGAAAAGCATTCTTCACTACTTGCTGATTTTCAGATTCATGTTCAGGTTGTTTCTTCTCATTTTCAGCTAGCTCTTTATCACAATTCACAATTTCAGTAGTGTCAAAGGTAGTAAGGTTATTTTCTTTCCTTTGTGCATAAGAGAGTACTTATTACTTCTACCATGATGAGTTGCATCAGTATCAAATTCCCATGGACGACCTAATAAAAGTGAGCAGGCTTGCATAGGTACTACATCGAAATCAGCAACATCATGATAAGAACCAATGGAAAAAAATGCACTCTCGCAAATTGGGTTACCTTCACCTTACCGCTGTTGTTGAACCGCTGAATGTGGTATGGGTGAGGATGCGCACGTGTGGTCATGCCAAGCTTCTTGACCAATCCTGAATCCACCAAGTTATTGCAGCTTCCGCCATCAATTATAACACGAACACGGCAATCCTTGACGATGAGGAACATTCGAAATAAATTATGACGTTGTAGCTTCTCCTCTTGCTCTCTTTGAGTGCTCAATACTCGCTGCACAATTATGGTTCTATAGTTCGTCGTAGCAGCGGCACCTAAAATCTCCTCACCGTCACTATCTGCCTCATGATCATCACCATTGCCTGCAAGGTTAGCTGCAAGAGCATATTCATCCTCAACATCACTAGTACTTACATAACCACCATCTTCTGTCGCAATGTACGCCCGCTGACTTGGGCAATCTCTCATGACGTGGCCCATCCCTTTACAATGGTGGCGCACAATGCCCGTCGTACGGCCCGTGGAAGCAACCGATGAAGAGCTCTGTACTGGTGCTTGCACACTAGTAGATTTGCTCATCTCGGGTGTGCGTGATGGTGGCGGCGGTGTTGCTGAACACGCCCTACTCACAGAGGGGGTAGCAACTCGAAAAACAGGAGGTGGGGCTGTCTTGGCATGCCCAGGCATCGATCTCGATGTAGACGTACTTTCAAAGTTGCTCCTTGTCCTTTGTTGCCTACCCTGCAATTCCTTTTCTGCCAAACAAGCAAGCTAGAGCAATCTATTGATATCATTATACTCTTTGTAATCAATTATGTCCTGAATTTCACGCCTTAAGCCCCCATAAAAACGAGCCATCTTATCCTCCTCATCCTCTACAACATTACAACGCAACATGTCTATTTGTAGTTCTTGATAATATTCCTCGACAGATCTATTACCTTGGTCTAAGCGCTGCAATTTCTTACGCATTTCACATTTAAAAGCAGGAGGAACAAATCTTGCATGCATAGCCACCTTCAATCTATCCCATGTATCAGGTGTTAAACTAGAATTAACTATTGAGTCCACCAAATGATAGCAAAATCTTTAAATTCACTAGTAGCTTGTCTGACTCTATGCACTTCAGGAATTAGATTGCATTAAATTTTTGTTCAACTGTCATCTCCCAATCTAGATAAGTTTTAGCATCATAAACACCCGCAAAAGATGGTATGGTAAATTTGACTTTAGCAAATGGGTCATCATTAGCATGAGCATTGTGGTGCTGAAAATTATTACCTCCCATACCGTGACAGTTTTGATGTACGCGGTGTCGTGGGCGTGCATCTTGGGTAGCAAATGCAGCACCGGTGTCACGGTTTTGTCTCTCATTATCATCTCTCTCTCACGATCTTGGCCTGCATCGTGATCATACTCGCGTCCATTGTTTGGTGGCCGATTCACCATTCTTTCAAGGCGTGCAGTGAGTGCTGCAATACTCTCATTGATGGAACGTTGCAATGTGTCCATCACAGTTTGAAGCTTCCTATCGATGTCCTCATTAATGGTAGTGCGTTGTTCATCCAAGAGTGTCATGAGCTCTTCCTTTAGAACACACTCTTGATCATCAGACGACCCACCTGTCATGGTTAGTAGAAAACAAAAGACAACACAAAAGTATTATCCCTATCAATTACTAGGTGGTGGAAGGTGGAATCACACACTCTCAAGCATCTTACCACACTCTTACAAGTGTTCTTACCAATGCAGTAGGTGGTACAACCGGTGGCTGGTTCGTGACACCGTGTTGAGCGTGGGTACGATTGCAAGAGGGGACCTGTTCTGATCAAGAGTAGGTGGAGCTTGGAAGTCACAATATGGTAGCAAAAGGATAAGCAATAATCAGTTCAGTAAATGCAAATTGAATGATTGTTCAAAATACTCGTCAAAGGTTGCTGATCCTAACCTAATTACAGCTAGCCAATCAAGCCCTATGCAAGGAAGTGTATGTACGCACACGCAACGATTGTGACTTGATCTAAGCAAAGGAGAACCTCACAACAAGTACTAGGAGAGACGCTATCCCACTACTCAAACTGCTTTCTAAGGGCACAAGATTATTCGCGCGATGTAGAGCACAAAACAGTGATATCGGTAAAACGCGAACAACCCTCTAGATTGAGCAGATACAACAGCTAGTCTCAAACAATGAAAAGGCAAAGTTTTGTATGGCTTATATATATTCGTTTGAAAAGTTTCGACGAGATCTACAACTTTCTCAACTGAGCAAAACCCAAATTCCGAGGGGAAGACCGAATAAATCACTAAAGACGGAAAACTGAAATCTTGCGACACAATTTTGGGGCTAAAGATGGTCGATTTTGGGGGTCTTGGAGGGCGACGGGCTCATCGTTAGCTTTCCAAAAAGTATAAGAACGTCGAAAATGGACACCGTATGCAAAAGTTATGCCTGTTTAACTGAAGGTGTCTCGGAAATAGACTCGAATTTGATTCGGTCTCAATTCAAACAGCTATAACTTTTGATCCCGTGGTCAAACTTGCTCAAATTTTTTTCTGGAGGCTTATGGATGTATCAAGAAGGACTCCACAAAATTTCACTGGATTGGAAAAGGTTTGATAACTTTTCAAATTTCGGACAGAGGGAACACTTTTGTTTTTTTCTCCTTTTTTGTTTTTGTTTTTTTTGTCAAACTCCGAAATCAAACTCTCTCTTTCTCTCTATTTTTTTCTATTTTTCCTCTGAGTCCAAAACCTTAATAGTTTTTTTCTTACACAAGGACAAAACTAGCGAGAGGCGAGGCAGGGGATGGCAGGGTCGCGGAGGATGGCAACGCCTCGGGGGTCATGGCAAGGGTTGGCAGTGGATGGGGTGGCAGTGGATGGGAGGCCGCAGCAAGGATGGCGGCGTGGCAAGGAACGACAAAACACAACGACAAAGCTACGCAAAGGAACACGAGATGCAACTAGACAATGATGAACTGGACTCTGACTAAAATAGCAATCAGCAACTTGAATTTCAACGAGCAATACTGAAAAGAAAAATTGCAATGGCACAAGGGGTGTTGGGATAGAGGAAGAAAACTACGAACAATTATTTTTTTGTAGGCTAATTTTATGGAGTTTTTGGGATGATATGATGAACATAAACTAATCTAAAAGGAACGAGTTACCTCATAGGCAACCGTTGCTCTGATACCACCTAATGTGACGATGGCCCGATCTTCCGAAAGGTACTGATAAATCGATTGTGGAGAACTCGACGTTGATGATCCAAAGGCTCCGACCAAAACAAATCAAACCCTTCGCAATCACTACACCACTGCTCTGTTGGTTATCAACCGTGCCGAACACGGTTGACCTCGCCAAGAAGGCTATCTCCTGCAAGCGAATCGAGAACACAAGCAAGAGAATTCAAGATGCAATCTGAAATTGTATTGCGAATAAAGATTAAGTTCACAAGTTGGGGTTCCTCAACCGAACATGCGGTGAAACTGCTAAGCAGAATAATCTCTTAAGAAAAACCCGCCGAAAACTAAAGGGGTGCGACCTCCTTAAATAGGGAAGGGGGAAGCCACACTTATCTAATGAAAAGTGGTGTGGTACTATTTATGGTTACTGTTCATGTGAATAGTATGGTGTGAACAGTACGGACCCAAATAGTCTAAGTGGTGATACAAGGCCCTCGGCCCACTTTAACTCAGACGGAAAAAGTAACGTAACTTGTTTTGCAGTTTATGATCTGCTTCGATGGATTTTGGAGGTTAGACCATATCCATCTGAAAGTAGACTCCAAGAGCTTTCCAACGAGTACTTATAGGCCCTGAGAAGCCTTCTGGATCAAAAGTTATGGCCATTTCAAGTAGGCGCTGTTACAAAGGCCGAATTTGAGTCGAACTCACGAACAGGACTTGGATTGCGCTTGACGGTTCCACTTCTATACTTGAGCTCGCGTGGTTCTTCCCCATGGTTCCTAAGGACAATTAAATCATCATAATAATTAAGTAATATACCATTCTTTGAAACATTTGTATGCAAACTTAGGAACACATTCACCTGATGGTTAAGTTGATGTGTTCGCGCTCGAGTCATTGGTCCTTGTATCATAGTTTTAGTTTGTTGAGTTTGTTGTGGAGTTGGCACAGTTGTATCTATGGAAAGGATGTCCTCATCAGCTGCAGTGAAGTACGACAGCTTGGCATGGTTTCACAGTGGCTGGAGGCGGGGTGGAATGGGGCGCCAACGCCGTAGTGAGGGTAAGGGATAATTAGAGGAGGCACAAGAGGGGGATGGGTAGGGGAAAGCTTATCATGCAGACTTGGAGTCGGGGAGGCACTGGAGAGGGCCAGTGGCAGTGGCCTGCGACGGCGTGGGAAGACTCACATCGCCAGCGGGCTGCAGCGGAGGGGAGAGTAGGGTGGTGCTTGGGGAAGCTGTGTGGTGGCTTGGTGATGCTCTCAACGAAGGGAATTGAGCCGGAGCACAATGAGCTAGAAATAGTGGTGGTGATGGTAGTTTTGGCCGAGTTTTGGGGAGGTAGGGGCTCTGGCGATCTCGGTGCATGAAAATTCAATTAGGCTGGAGGGAAGGAAGAAGAGACATAGGGACACGAAGTGACGCACTCAAAATTGGAAGGAGCCTCCAGGGCGACTGGAATGGCATGGGAGACGGGTCGACCGGTGCACGGGCTGGCGCCTGAGCTTGGGCCGAGTAGGGGAGGAAGAAGAGAACGGATGGGGAAGGCACATGGGAGGATGGAGGGGGATTGCAGCGCTTTATAGCACAAGGGTAGCACTATGGCGCGCTATTGCCGGAGACCAAGCTATAGGGGACAGGATGGTGTCGGCTCGGCCTGGTGCTAGGGGCGGGGAGGTGATGGTGCTGTGACGCTGGTGCCGTGGCTATGCAGCGTAGGGTGTGGCGAGGGGATGGCTGCGGTAGGGTGTGGCGAGGGGACGGCTCCTCATATCTTGGTGGATATATCCACCGAAGAAAGGAAAGAATGCCTAAAGGTAATTGAAGATCAACCTTATCTTTAGGATCCCGTAGTCATAGAGAATGACTAAGTAGTATTCTTTTTTGCAGAAAGTAGGCATGGAAAACCGTTAGAATGACCAAGAGGTTGAACTAATGGTTGTCGAAATAGGGGCAGAGGAAGCTAAGGCTCCTCTAGCCAAAAGGCGTTGACTAGTGAAAGCTACCGACAAGCAAGATGGAAGCTCAAGTACTGCTCCTCCCCCTCTCCTGACTAGCCCTATCGAGAAGTTCTTTGTAGATGTGGCTGCTGTGAAGGAAATAGGGCCAGTAGTACTGGAGCAAAAAGGCCCCAAGATCAAGGTACCGTACTATTATGATGACAAAAAAATTTTAGTTGGCGCTTCTTATGGCTTTGTTAAGCAACTTGAAAAGAAGAATTGGAAGAGTTTTATATCTTTTGTGAAGGAGACTGCTGCCACAGCAGAATCTATGATCGAGAAGGAAACTGCTCTTCAGTTGGTCAGAACTGGTCTCGACCATTAAGAGGGGCAAGAAGTACTAGGAACAGCAACTCTTGCTCAAGACCTACAACCAGACATGGTCGGAGATGTCCCTATTCGTCAACAACCAGATGTGGTTGTAGAGAAGAATTCGAAAAACCTTCACTATGGAAGATTTCTTCTTGATTCAGGATTAAAGCCAAGCAAATAAGGTGACACAAACTCAAACTCAAATTTCAACAACGAAGCACAGCAAAATTAAATACTCATAACATAACATAGGGTAACATCCGTATAGTCTCACAGCATCAACTGAGACAATAATTGATTTCTCACCACCCTTTTACCCAGCATTTAGTGGAGTTTGATACGAAAACAAAATACTAGCTAGTGGAGAGAGCCGGTTTATGTGGTGCAAGACAGGGTTGCTTTGGATGGCATGCACACGTGTCAGCCATGTTCCCGTTCACAAACATGAAACCTAAAAGTAATACAGTACAAGCGTGGTGTCCATTGTCTAATGGAATTTCTTTGAAAAGATTTGGTGGTGCTTTTATAAACCCAGCCTTCTGCCTTTTTCATACTGTAGCGATTAAAAATACACTATAGCTACTATTATTTTCTTAATGTAATTAAATTTAAAATAATTAAAAAATTAAAAATTATATCATCATAGGCAATACAAAGGAATAAGAGAAAAAAACAAAAAAAAAGATGAAACTAAGGAGTTAAAAACCAAAAGCAGAAACTCGTTGGAGCAATCATCAGCTGCGAAAACACGCCAACTAGAAAGCACAAAGCCCCCACCTCCGACGGTTAGCATTATTGCCTCGTGCTTCTTAACATTATTGCCTCGTGCTGCTTAAATTAGTTAAATAGCCGATCGATCTAATAGGAAATGGGCAATCAATATGTAATGTCGGCCAAATTAAGGCTAGATGAGGGTGATGCAAGCAAAAAGCACTTTATGGAACAGTGAAGAACATTGGTGGCTGAAACCTGGCAATCGGTTGATAGTACGTACAGGTAAAGGATAGTGATATCTCAGGTGCGTCGGCAATTAATCGCTCAAATCAGTTAACTCTTGTAGCACTTTGCGATCAACTTCGTACCACTTTTGACCAAACTGAATTGGCTATATATGTTGTATATATATAGTTGGCCATTCGTTTTTTAGGTGTAGAATTTGTTGTTCTAGAAATAACTCGATTGGAGATGCACTGTTAAATAATACTTATAATCTCACTAATATATGATAAATGAGAGTATGTTTGATTATCTCGCTTCCATATTTCTATTTAAAAAACATGCTGTGAGCGCCAGCACGTATATATGTAGATTAGAATCATCATGTGATAGGCCAGTAGTTAAAACCACTAAAAATATGAGAGGTCATTCCTCCTGTTGTTAAAATGGTTTGAGTTTAGTGATTTTTCGTAGAGATAGCTATATTTGTACTTTTACTGTTATAACTTGTTGAAGTGGGAAAAAATCCAATTACCAGTATGTCATTATATCTTTATTACACAAAAGACACCTTGAGTACAGGTGTCAGGTCGGGGAAATTAATTAATGTACATGGCATCTAATGTTGCATTTAGGAAACCTAGCTAGATTACAAGCTACCTTTAGTATGTTGGTTGCGGCCGATGGTGCATAAATTAGGTTGTTGCATGTGTGTGAACATGCATGTTGGATAGAAAATTGACACTTTAGATTGATCACCATTGCAAGTTTTTTGCTAGGCCAGTTATATGGTCGATGATTACATGTAGGACGATTCCACTATCACATGAGACGTTTAGTATAGTTTTCTCTGTAGTGATGTCTAAATCGTATCGTATCCCAATATGTAGAACGCACTTGCACATGACTTGAACTAACGAATTGAAAATGGCAAGATCGAGTAAGCCAATTGTTAGAGTTGTAATCTTATTTTTCCAGTCGTGGTTGTAGTACTGGTCATGTACAAGTGGTCGGAGTCGAGTATGAGTTTGGCCGTGGTCGTATACGAGTCCAAGTCGTGATCGTATACGAGTTCGGGTCGTGGTCATACACGAGTCCGTGTCGTTGTCGAGTTCAAGTCGCTTCATAGTCATAACCGAGTACGAGTAGTAGCCGTGGTCGTATCTGAGTAGGAGTCTTAGAGCAGGATATAGAAGACAGAGCCATGTAACCGAGAGAGTACGATGAAAAAGAGGGACGAGAAGGGCAAGAGAGGCCCAGGCGATCGGTGTGATCGAGAGGCAAGAGAGAGCGATCGGTGTGATCGAAAGAAAGAAATAAAGAGAAGAGAAGAGCGGTTTGGCTCTGGAAGTCTATCGAGTTCATTGTGTTCAAAGACGTGGTCGTAAACAGAGTTACGACCACGGCAACACACGGAGGTTTTCGTAGTGCTGAAGACGTGGTCGTAAGTTGTTACGACCACGGTCACAGAGTTGAAAACGTGGTCGTAAGTCGTTACGACCACAACGATAAGATGTAGTCATAAGTCGTTATGACAACAGCGAGAAGACGTGGTCGTAAGTCGTTACGACCACAGCGGGGATTGCAGGCGTGGTCGTAAAGGAGTTACGACCACAACGATCGACTAGCGGTGTGTGTAGGAGCAACAGACGTTGTCGTAAGGAGTTACGACCACAGTCGTAGAGCAGAAGCCGTGGTCGTAAGGCGTTACGACTACAACGGTTGACAGAGCCTTCGGTGTGGTCGATAGAATCACTACGTGGTCATAAGGAGCTACGACTATGGTGATCAGTCATGGTCGAAGGAGGTGCAGCGAGAGGCAGTGAACATGGTTGTAACTTTAACAAAGTTTACGACTACGTGGTCGGAGCAGCGAGGCGTGATCGGAGAGATCATAGTGTTATCATAACAACTGTCTGTGTGGTCGGAGGACAAACAGAGCAGTCGTAGAGACACAGGAGGTGGTCGTAGCCACTACAACGTGGTCGTACGGCTACAGGAGGTGGTCGTAGCAGCCAAACGTGGTCATAAAGATCTTGGGGCAGTCGTAGAGGCTGCAACACCAATTAATTGATGGTTTATGCTAGCAATCGTCAGTGATATTTTCACAGATGGTTATTAACATGATCCGTATGTGATAATTGAGACATCACAGATGGTTCGTGTTAATAACCATCTGTGAAAGTTGCGGACATCATAGACTGTTCATATAAAAAACCGTCTCTAATATTGTGGACATCACAGATGGTTCTTATAACAAACCGTTTGTGATATTGTGGACATCACAGACAGTTTGTATGAATAACCGTCTGTAAATTATCACAGACAGTTATTGATACGAATGGTCTGTGATAATGTTCATATCACAGACCATTTGTGGTTGGAACCGGCTGGAATAATCTGTGCTATTAAATACCAGGCGTATGTGGTCTTGACACAGATCTGTGTTCATTGCGCTGCATCGGTGGAGCGAGGCGACCGGCTTTGGGGTGTTTGGTGAAAACATATCGCTTGTAGATCTATATACGTCTTCTTAGTGATCAAAGGTTAGTACTCAATTGCTTCCAATAACTTATATGCCTTGTAATTGAAAGAGATGATAGCTAGGTTTTAGTTTAGATCTAGCTAGCTAGCTAGGTTTAGAAAGATAATGGTACTTTGCTCAATTTTAGAATGGGTAAGTATTTCTAGTTTACTTCAATATATTCTTACTTAATATTATTATGTCATGAATACGTGGCTAGCTAGCTACATAATATAGATGTTATATGTAATTAAGTATAGCTAGTCTAATTTGCTATAGTAGCGATAATAATCATGTTTTAGACCCATTTGTTACATGTGTAGCATAGATGGACCAAAGATGGATGTACGTTGAGAACCGTGTGAGTGCAGAGTACATTAATGGTGTGTCTGCTTTTAGAAGAGCGGCCGAGTTGGATATGTTGAAGAAGGGAATGGAATATATGTATTGTCCATGCATTGATTGTGATAATCTAAAAACGTTTAGCAACTCAGCGTAAATCGAAGCTCACTTGATTCGAAGGGGTTTCAGAAAGAGGTACAAATTTGGACCAGTCACGGTGAAGAGAAGATTACACAAGAAGGTAGTTCTGACATCGTCGAGGAAGACAACGATATGCCAGTTGTGGACTGTCAATCTGGATAGGTCGCAGGATGACAATCTGGATCAGATGCTATGTGATGCAGAAAGGAACTATAGTAAGAGAGAGTCTGGTAAATTCAAGGGCTTGATGGAGGACTCGGAGAAACCTTTGTTCCCGAATTGCAAGCCGCAATACACGAGGTTGTCATCAGTTCTAGAACTGCTGAAATTGAAGGCATGCAATGGTTGGTCCGACAAGAGTTTCACGGCATTGTTAGGTCTCCTAGCGGACATGCTTCCAAAGGGAAATGTGTTGCCGAGAACCACCTACCAAGCCAAGAAGATTCTTTGTCCATTGGGAATGGAAGTAGAAAGAATACATGCATGTCCTAATGAATGTATCCTCTACCGTAAAGAGTATGCTAACTTACATGTTTGTCCGGTGTGCAAATCATCCCAATACAAGCGTAAAAATGACTCCGATGATAGGAAGGGCATTGAGGTGAAGCAAGGACCTCCTGCTAAGATGTTGTGGTATCTTCCTGTAATTCCCCGTTGGAAGCGTTTATTTTGCAAACCCCAAGGATGCAAGATTGATGCGTTGGCACTCGGAGCAGCGTAAGAAAGACGGAATGATACGACACGTTGCTGATTCTGCCCAGTGGAGAAACATCGATAGGATGTTTGTAAATTTTGATGTGGAACCGAGGAATATAAGGTTTGGGTTGAGTATAGATGGAATGAATCCTTTTTGTAACATGAGCAGACGACATAGCACCTGACCCATCTGTGATAGTTTCCCTATAAATATACCCCAAGGATAGGTTTTGCTCGTAGAGTCCTCACTCACGCACTCCGTCTCCACCGCCCCTACTAGGTTTTGCTAGAACTGACTGCTCACCCGCTCGTGACGCCGCCTCTCCCTTCCGACGTCGGCCGCCTCTCCCTCGCGACGCCGCCTCTCCCTCCCGACGCTACCTCTCCCTCTCGATGCCGCCTCTCCCTCTCGACGCCGGCCGCCTCTCCCTCACGCCACCGCCTCTCCTTCCCGACGAGATTCGCCTCCCTCATTTGTCTATCTTGTGGTCTATCTAAATAGTTGGCTAATTTGTTTTCTGATCTTTAGTAGTTGGCTAATTTGTTTTATGACCTTTAGTACTTCATGATATATGCTTCACTCATTAGCTACAAGATCTAATACTAAAATTGGATATTCAAGCTTGAGTTCTAATTGTCGATCTTGTGGTATGTCTCAATAGTTGGCTAATTTGTTTTGTGATCTTCAGTAGTTGGCTAATTTGTTTTATAACTTTTAGTACTTCATGATATATGCTTCACTTGTTAGCCACAAGATCTAATACTAAAATTGGATATTCAAGCTTGCTCTAAATTTTTACTATTACTATCATTTGTCAATCTTGTGGTCTGTCTCAATAGTTGGCTAATTTGTTTTGTGATCTTCAGTAGTTGGCTAATTTATTTTATGACCTTTAGTACTTCGTGATATATTCTTCACTTGTTAGCTACAAGATCTATTTAGAATGGCATATTACTATTCCAAAGGGACCTTATAGAAATAATATATGTCACATAGACCTTCAATGGACATGAAGCAAGTTACATACTCCAGTGTGTTAGGTTCAATGAACTTGAGACACTGGTGTGTAATTTGATTCTAGAATTTACTTACGCCCATAGCTCACTGTAGTTAGTTTTCTCTTACAAGAGAGATGACGTCCACATAGTCATCGTCGTCATCATCTGGGTCTCATGCTCCCAAGATTAGGATAACTAAGCGTGGCCAAGGAGTATCGAAAAGGCCAGAGGGCCGAATGACCATCACGGTGTCTCTCCGGATGGGGTCCCTCTGCAACCGAAGAAAGAAGCGGCAGCATTTCGGACTACCTACGGGATAATTGGAAGGCAACGGGTACCCATCACCATAGTAAGTTGGAAAGATTTGGCAAAGGATTAGAAAAATCTGCTGTGGGAGGAAATAAGAAATTCGTTCGAGATCCAAGCAGAAGTACAAGGACTCATGCAACGACAGACGCTCCCCACAATGGGAAAAGTATGGAAGAATTTTAAAAGCACTCTTGTCAAGTAGTACGTGGCCAAGGATCTCACGCCCTTCACGAGGTATCCTTTCGTGTCGTTGGAAACATGAGAGGTCTTTGTGCAGATGAAAACAACGACCTAATTTGAACAACAAAGTGCAGCGCACAAGGCTCTCCAGTCACAAAACACTCACCCTCATAGACTTGGCACCGCTAGGTATGCGGGTAAAATCCCGTAGTGGAGGATGCAGAACGAGATCATAATCCGATCGGAGGCCTCCCCGCCATTTGTCGGGATCGCAAACGAGCGCGCCTGAAACTAGTTAAGAGCGAGGTCATCAACCACATCTTCGGGTGTCTCCTCTTTCAAAAACCCCGTAGACGAGGAAGTGTCCGAACGCCTGGTAAGATATGTTAAACTACATAGTTGTTAATACCTCTTGAACTTCAAGGGTTCGAAAATAACATGATTGCCTCTTGCAGCAATCATTGACTACCGAATCTTCTCGAGGCTCCTTCCAAGAATACAGGGAGAGAGATATACTATCACAGGCCCTAGGGAACAAGGAGCACCTAGATCGCACGCGAGGCCTAGGGGTTTACGTATCTTGGAGGCACGGATTCCCGAATAACTCCAAGACATAATATAGGAGTAGGAAGAGATCCATGGCCTATCGCAACGAATAAATAAAATAGGAGCTTCGTGCACAACTCGAGGAACAACTATCTGCCTCACTTCAATAGAAGAATGTCTCACTTCGAGGAGAGATAGATTCATAAGATAAGTCCGCAACCAATAGCAACTTACCCCTGTTAATGTGGTACCCAGTACCCCTCAACGTTGGAGTAGCTGCGCGTCCACGCAAATTACTGAACATAGCGACGCCCACTTACCTATCGATGACATCCAGCTAATGTACCTCTTTAGAATGCTACATAGATAGATCTCCCTGGTGGACGCCTTAGCTCATCTTGTATCATTATGTAGGAGCCCACGCCTTGCATCCTCAAAGTTAGGCTTGCTGGTTCCATTCCCATTGATGCTGGGCGAGGATGGCATATCCATGGCTGTCAGGGATGCTGGTGCACGGTGTTGAAAATAGTGCGATATAAGCATATTTTTTGAATTTAATTCTAGCAATAATAATAAATATACAAGCATGACAAATATGGCATAAAAACGACTTAACCAACATATTACCATATGAATCGTTTAAGTCATTGCAAAAGAAACATATGCTCAATATAAATGTCATATAAGAGTTCAAGACTAGCATGGCCCCAATAATATAAGTGCAATGAAATGCTAATCTCAACAAAAACTTAACATATATGACCAGATTCAGCATATGATCAACAAATTGAGTTTTCTTATGTGCTCTCAGAAGGCTAGTTGCACAAGATTTAATCTTGGCCATCTCCGCCATGACAAAATCTAATCTTGATTATATATGACAGTTATAGATTAGATCTTGAGCTCAAATTAAACCTTTCTATTTAACAAAGACTTAACAGATCATGTAAACAGCTTGCTGGATAGTGCAGAACTATCCCTAAATCAATCTTCCATACATTCACAGAGAATAATATTGATTCAACAGGTTAAAAGGTTCGGCATAGACCAGAAAAGTTCAACACTAACCACTACACAGATCTAACGGAGATCAGTAAGAACTGGATAGCAAGATTCGATTACCAGTGAATGAAAAATAGCAGATTTAACTAAAAGCTCAAGATCAATCTACCATCGCATCCATATATAATCTCAGTATTATGTCACTTCATCACCGAGCAAGCAGTCCACAAACAGATCTTTGCAATTTTCAAGCCAGTGAAGTAGATATCAAAATTGCAAAGAACCAGTAGCTAATGTACTCACAACAGCGGTGATACTCGAAATCACCGTGAAGAAACCGAATGAGGCAAGGCATGCACGCAACGCTGTCCCAGAAAACCTAGCACCCCTCTATGCTGCCACAGAAGAAGAGTGTGGCTGACAGAGATACAATGCCCACTCCAACCTCAGGTTGCCGATGCCGAAGATGAAGGTTAGGGTTGATGCCGCACAAGACAAATGAGAGCTCCGGCCGAGAACCCTCTTGAACACCAAGAACAAGTCACAAATCTCCTACAAACTCAGCACAAGTCCGAGCCAAATCAACCTCTAGAGGTAAATCCCACGCCTTTCCTCTCGACCAAATCCAAGAAAAGGCTTAAGAAAACCACACGGGGAAACCCTAGAATAGCAATTTGAGCTCCTCAGCCGACGGCGATAGGAAGAAACCCGGCCAGCGGCTCCCAAGAATCAAGATCCTAGAAACACTAAGAGAGATTTGAGATCAGAGAGGGGAGGACTTACTACTGCATCTGGCCAACACAGAGAGGAGAGGCGCCATTTAAAGGGGAGCGGGGCAGAGATCGGCGGGCTACAACCATGGCTGGTGCTGAAGCGCCCGTGCCGGTGGTGCCTCCTTTGCTGCCACCGCCGCTCGACTTAGTCGCCCCGGAAGACGCGGTTGAAGGCGCTCCGCGCCGCACGCGAGAAAAAGAAGCGCACATGCACGCGAACCATCACGGCAATCTCCTCCCCTTATCACCTCAGCCAGCCTACTGACAGGTGGGCCCCACCTCTCTCTCTCTTTTTCCTTTTTTCAATGGGAAAATTACCAGAATGCCCTTACAGAAACCAACACACGGTGTACAAGTAGTGACCGGTTTTGTGAAGCTTCAGATGGACATGATTAATGATGTTTTTAGGACCATCCCTCTTGAGAAGCCCCAAAACGAAAAGATTGTGACATTAGGAGATGCCGTCCATACATTCATCTAGTGGCCCAAGAGGGATATCGCCCTCGACTCGTCTATGCCATGATCTCCACATCTAGTGGTCCCAAGAGGGACATCGCTCTAGACCTGTCACATCGGCTCCGGTGGCTCCACTTCTAGCTCCGGTTCTGAAGCCTGTTGCATCAGCTCCCGTGGAGACTCCACTGAAAATGTATCATAAGTGTATTACAGACGGTTCAAAAATATCATCACAGACGGTTTTTCGAACCGTCTGAATTTACGGGTCAGTGATAATCGAAGGTTATCACAGACGGTTTTCGAACCGTCTGTGGTGTAAATATCACAAACGGTTTGTAACTAAAACTCATCTATGATATCTAATAATTACAGACGGTTTGTAAGTAAAAACAAGCAGATCTCAATTTATTTCACAAACATAAAACATCCAATTGGCTAGCCTCAGGAAATGCTAACCATGCCCTTTGAAACAAGCAGATCAACATGTACATGTATACATACAATTCACATCTCAATTCATTTCACAAACATAAAACATCCAATTCACATCTCAATTCATTTCACAAGCATAAAATATCCAATTCACATCGTACTTCATTTCACAAACATAAAACATCCATTTTGCGCTGTGGAATACTCCATCTGATCTTATGACTTTTGACAATAAAAAGTGCAATATATGGAGTACATAATATCATATTTGAGACATAAATCATTGAAGTAACATGCTGCCATCAAAGACTATAAGGTATCAATCTGACAATAGCTTAAGATGATCAGTTAATAGACAATATAATCACAGATACTAAATACTTTAAAGTTGAAAAATGCTTCTATTTAGATCTGAATTCAGAATGCAAGCAAACAATGTCTCTCAGTACTTGAACATTTACTAGAGATTATAAAACAAGCACAACCCACAATGTTTGCAAACAAAGAACCGAAATACTCACGATACAGACAGAGGTCCGAGGAGGCTGCGGCGACGGTGTGGATAGGGGTCGACGGCGACTGGGGACGGAGGTCTGAGGAGGCTGTGGCGACGGCGTGGATGAGGGTCAACGACGACTGGCGACGGAGGTCCGAGGAGGCTGCGGCGACGGCGTGCACGGGGGTTGACAGTGACTGGGGACGGAGGTCCGAGGAGGCGGCGGCGACGGCGTGGACGCGAGAAGGAGGGATATCCGAGAAGGAGACGCCGACGGGCTAGATCGGGCGAGCGGCGAGATGATATGTAGATCTATAACTGCAGCGTACGTGCAAAACCCTAGCTTGACAGTATATATAGGAATGCTTCGTCTGTGATAAGTCACATATCAGAGACGGTTCGTAATACGAATCGTCTGTGATATTAATAGCAAAGACGGTTCAGAATACGAACCGTCTGTGATTACACTTAAATGTTCGCGCCCTACTCCCGCCTATTAATATTGTGATGCAAGCGGCCCTTAAACTTCCACACCATTCTGGTTTTATATGCAACAAACTGATACCACAAACTGATCAATCTCTTTTAAATTGTCCTCTTCCTCATCTTCTTCACCACATTTCTAAATAATGGCATTTAAAATTATTTTAATCTCCTTCCTCTCATCTATCCATCATGAGTTGTTTGGCCGCAACCTTACACAGGCAGCCAACAATTTACGCCCTGCTCTCCGTCCTCGACTCGCTTCCATCCATCAGCTGGACCTCATCCTCCACCGTCGTTGGAGGTATCTCGTTGCCGCTTAGGAAAGGGAAACCGCCTTCAGCCTCGTTCTTCTCTACAATGTGCACAAAGAGGAAGAAACTCTTGTGGCATTGGAGAGACACATGGATAACCTTGCCGATCAAGCAGAATCGGCCGATTCTGAGGAAGCTTATCATGTCATCCGCTTTGAGATTATGGGCCATGCTAATGATTTGCCCAAGCTAGACGAGGAAATGGAGAGGGCAAGGATAATCTTCACAGCATTCGAGAACTCAACGGCTGATCCTCCAACTCCAGAAGTTGAAGAAGAAGCATATGAAGCCCAGAAGATTAAAATCTAGGAATCTCTTTTTTTTTGATTTTTGTAATAAATTTTGAAACTTCCATGGAAGAGAAGCAAATGAAACGCTTTCATAAAAATTCTCGTGTTGTCTACAGACCTAGATTCTGTTTATGGATTAACAAAAATGTACACAGACAGTTTCTTTCGTCTCAGTATAGCTTCTATAGTTCATACGACAAAGGTGATCGATCAATTACCACATACGGTTATTAACATGAACCGTCTGTGTTGTCTTGATTACCACAGATAGTTCGTATTAAGAACCGTCTTTGAAATTTCACAAACGATTATTAACACGAACCGTCTGTGTTGTCTCGATTATCACAAACGGTTCGTATTAAGAACCGTCTGTGAAAATATCACAGACGGTTGCTATTATAAACCATCTGTGATAGATTAAGCACAGACGGTTCCGTATGAACCATCTGTGATGTACCCGTCCAGTATAGCCTCTTTTGTAGTAGTGGCTCTAAGACCCAACCGAAGAAGATTAAGGCATGTCCCGAGCAATGGAAATTCATTCTCGGAGTGTCGTTGATCCCCGAGTCACAATTACCTAGCTTGGTCTGGTTTGCAATACATTGCATACCTGGTATATGCAGAGGTCCAACATGAAGCCAAACCGGCACAGTGGATTCACTGTAAGATACACAGAGGCGCATTTACTCCACGGCTCGGGCTACTTTGTTGTGACCTGCGAAGACTTATTCTTACTATTCAACCTCTACGAACTCGACGCCTCACTTCTACGATGCTGGACACTGTAAGTATACTATACAATGTAGTTCTATATTCACATCATACCGATAAATGTCATTACTCTTTGCTTATGTATAGATACATGATCCAACAAGTCCGACGACGACGACAACCGGTGGGTTTCCTCAACCCACACTTGGTCTCTGAGCAATCCATCAACGAAAATACATCCGTCATCCAAGATTACATAATGAGCGGATTTATTGCTCACAGTGACAAGGAGTATATCATGGTACCCTTCAACCAAGGGTAAGTGCTTCACTAGTTGCCACACAACTTTTATGTGTACTTTATACGCAATATAAACTTAGGACTAATCACTATGGTGACACACATGACTAGGTCTCACTGGATTCTGATTGTGACTGTACCAAAGTGGAGCAAGGTAATATACATTGATTTCCTACTAGGAGCAACCACGACTTCACTCGTGTGCAACAAGCAATTGACCTGTAAACTCATTTCCTCCATACATAACTCTATTGTAATCTTTCCTTCGTTTGCAATGGCCGAGGCTAACTTTTTTGGAATCACGTAGGTCGTTTACCGTTTATGTTGCCTAAGGAGGGAGACACAAGGAATCTAGTGACACTCTGCGACACAGAACGCGATTTCCAGTACCCGCTACAACACAAGAATCCTATATCACACTTTATTATAATGCCTCTATAATTGACAATACATATGCATGTAATTCTATTTTTGCAGTGTCACCAATAGCTACAGGGCAATGTATGTGGATTCTACGTTTGCCGCCATATGAAGGAAATCATGGACACTAAGACGAATAATTTAGAGGTTTGTCAACCTTCCAATAATTATTGTTTTCTGATTATATATATGTATATATATACATACACACATGCTAATTAATGATTTAACATTGCTCCTAGCGACAACGTGTGGACTTCGACGAAAGTGCATTTGATCTTAACAAACTCGTCGAAATTCGTGGAAATCTCTCCCAATTCTTGCTAGCAGTGGTCATAAACAAGACTGGAGAGTTCCACCCTGGCAATGGTAATTAAATGTTGAAACATTGGATTCAATTGTAATCACTCAATTGTGCTTATCAAACAATTCATTCAATTTAATTCATTTGTGAGATCTGTGTAATGATTGTTATGTTACATATGTGATCTGCTTGTGTTGTTTCATTCATCTATGAGATTTATGTAATGATTGTCCTATGCTATATATACGTGATCTTGCTTGTTTTCAAAGGACATGGCTAGTATATCCTGAGGCTAGCCGAAAAAGAGCAAATAAAATCGTTTTTGAAATAGCTATCACAGACGATTCGGTGTTCGAAACAGTCTATGATATATATATCCCAGATGGTTTCAAACACCGAACCGTATGTGATATGCACATATCACAGACGGTTTTTGTTATTAACCGTCTGTGATATGGTATATATCACAAATGGTTAACAACAAAAACCGTCTATGATATCGTTATCACAGATGGTGTGAGAGTCGTCTATGATAACCAGGTATTATCACTGACACATAAACATATATGGTTGATAAACTATCTGTGATTATGGTTTTGAACCGTCTACAATAACACTATCTGTAGTAGTGGATGCTGGTACGCAACAAGACGGAAATAAGAAGGCGAGCAAGTTGATGCAAGTTACGTTCAATTAATTAACCAGCTAAAATCTAAATTAGGGAATGTTGCTTGGCCCCACATGGAGTTTTCAACGCAGCAATCCAGTCAGGTGGTTAATTACTTCACACATTAAATCCCAAGGGACCCTAAAGAAAAAAGAAATGGTGACACATTCCAACCACATCAAAACCAAACACAGAGAAAAATTCATTATATACTCATTCATTTATTCATCATCATCATCATCATATATATATGTGTGCTTGACACACACACACACACACACTTGAATGCCTGTGCGTTCCTACGGATTTTAAAATTTAATCATACTATATGTTTTGATAACGGGTGGTAAAATTTTTTAGAACATGTAGGCGGAGGAGGGAGGGGAGGAGGCGAGGGAGAAATCGGGGAGCGCAGGTTCGTGGGGGTGGGGATGCAGGCGCGCAGGCGTGGGAGGGTGGGTGGTCCACACGCCGATAAAGTATCTTTTTGTCAAGAGAGGTGGGAAGGGTGAGAGGCCGCACCAACCACCAACTCCTTCTTCTATAATAGTAAAGATATAGGGAGTGACTATTGCCAAGGCGACTGAAATTTTTTATCTCTCAGTCACTTGAAGTTGCACTCTCAATCAACTAAAATTGCAGTTGTTTTTTTGAGGAGGACTGCAATTTTAGTTGATTGAGAGTGCAACTAAGTGTAAATTTAGTTGCACTCAATCATCCGAAGTTGCGCTTGTTTTTTAGGGGACTACAATTTTAGTTGATTGAGAGTGCAACTTCAAGTGACTGAGAGATAAAAATTTCAATCGCTTTGGCAATAGCAAAACCGATATATATATATATATATATATATATATATATATATATATATATATATATAAACATCTTCGTCAAAACAAGATACAAATCAAGTCAGTACAACAGAGTAAAGAATTACATCCATCTCCGTCGATACACATTCCTTGACCACTACTATGTATATGCGTATACTCTAATGCAAGATTTTAACTATAATTTCTTAATATAATATACTAGCAATAATAATAATAATATACGTATATTATAAAAGTATTTGGATAAATTCAAATGTACTATTTTTATTTAGTCAATTTATATATTTTAATATATATTGATGGTCAAAGTTTGAAAAGTTTAACCTATATTTTGGGCCGGAGGGAGCACCTCATAGAATCAAGGTAGCTTCAGCTTGCAATGCATTTATGTATGAGACATGTATATAACATGCTGTATAAGATCTTTGCGCTCGCGCTCAGTAGAAGTTGAGCTAATTATGGCCGGCGCCGGGGCTCGGCACGGACCCCTGCACCTGGATAATCCGCCTACGGTGGGCGACGGTGGTCTCCGGCTTGCCGGTCACTGCAGGCGGCATCGGCGGCGCCATGAATTCTTGTAGCACACCCTGAGAGGGTGAGGATGGAGTAGTACTGCTGCTAGCAATGGGGTTAGCACTGCTTTCCTCGGCATGCACCTGTGGATGATCACTTGGCATCGTCCTAGCATGCGCAGGAGACTGTGACGATGCCAACAGAAGCAAGGAAAGGATCACAATGGCGTGTGAGGAAGCCATGGCAAGGTTGCAAGAGATGGCAAGTTGCAAAGAGAGCTGTGAGTACTTGTGGCCTTGTGGGTTTTGTGTCTATGCAATGAGAGTATGAGTAACTTGGGCATGTATTTATAGATGGGGAGAGGGAGGTGGCCGGCAAGGGTGTGCGCTTGCGTGAGGCGTGGCGGTGACAAGTTCGTGGCGTGGTCAAATTGGTGGAGCACATCGCTATCGCATTTTCTCTCGACTCAGAAGCCAAAAAGCTCTCCTACGAGTGTACTGTTTGGAGCACCATACGTCATTCCTTTTGGACGTCTTTAGTTTTGGTCCAATGATTTTGATGGGAGTATCGCCGGCTTAGGCTGTGAGAATGTGCCGCGTGGAACCTTCGTGCGTCCTAGCAGACTCTGCCAGCGCCGCGCGCGTAAGCATGCAACTCATGATCCTTCTACTCTCTCTCCTTTTATTTTGAGTCCTAACATATGAAATTTGGGCATTTTTTGTCCGTTAAGCATAGAAATACCAAATATAGCTTACAAACGTGTGTAATTCTATTTCTGGCCTCCTCCCGAGTAGGGGCCTCTGGCGAGGCGACGCGTGTGCAGTGGTGCGGACTGGCAACGCGACACTCAAATCGTGTAGACGAGAAGCACGAGACAGCAAGATCATACAAATATAATTGTCTGCCTACATTATCTACAAATAAGATTTACTACATGTATTATCTACAAAAATTACACAACCAACTACACTGTGTAAGGAGTTTTTAAAATATATTTCAAAATATTTGCACCTCATTTTCTATGTTACAAAATTTGTGCAGAATCTACACATAAATAAATTACGAACGAAAATTCGTAATGTCTATAATTACAAAAAACTTACACAAGTAAACAAGGCTCCACATAAAAATCATAATTTTTAAATCTCAGTTTCTATATCTAAAAATTATTACAAAAAAATTTGAATATATTTTCATAAATAAATAGAAAATCTGTATTTATTTATGGGCAGCACCATTTTTTCTGCACTATAACATCATGCAGTCGGGGACCACATGTCTCGTCGGAATGCTACAGTGCCAAGTGGTGTGGTCCGGGACCGCATGATCTTCCTGTCTCGTGCTCCCTGTATGCATGATTTCCGTGCCGCACTGCCAGTCTGCACCACTACACATGCATCGCCTCGCCAGAGACCCGTGCTCAGGGAGGAGGTCAGAAATAGAATTATGCGTGTTTGGGGGCTATATTTGGTATTCCTAGGCCCAATAGGGCCAAAAATGCCCTAAGCTCCCTTTTTTTATTCACTTCTGACACAAGAAAATAGAGTAAATAGGTACATAAGTATTTTTGATGTTTACACAAAATGGAAAAAATGGCTTGCAAATGTGATGGACCCTAATTATCAGTATTCAATTACATTTGATATTCACCTTGGAGCCTTGATATCGCGCGGACTGTCTAAGGCGGTGGTGGCGAAGAGATCTGATCATAAGGGAGGACGATGCGCAGCCCAAGCACAGTAAGAAGACAGCGCGTGTTGTAATACATCAGGACCAGATCACTATCGCCCACCACCATGGCAGAGAAAAACTCCACCGCGCTGTCACGGCAGAGGCAGCACCCGCTCCGCCGAGACCAGCACCTTGCCGGATGCGCTACAGTTCCTAGCTGTGCATCTTCAGACAAACGAAAAACAGAACAATACACACAGGCAGCAGGGAGGAAAACAGAGGCTTGCGGTGCAAAAAACTGCCAGCACCTTTTCGGGGTTTTTTCTCATCTCATTAAAAATAGCTAAGACTCCAACCTGATTACAAGATCAAATCAAATCAAAACTTTCTAAACTTATCTGCTAGAAATAGGGAAAACTGAATACGGTGTTATATTTAACAGCCGCATAGACTCAAAGATACAGAAAGAAAATTCTTCAGAACATTGACTCGGACACCAACACAAAACCTAACTCGGCAAGATTACCTGCATCAATCTCTCCCTAATCCATCCCAAGTTTTCTCCTCATCTCCAAGAATTTAACTCGGCCAAGGGGTTTTGTTAATATGTCGCCAGCTGCTCATCTGAATTTATATGCTCAATAGCAATTCTTCCCTCCTCAACACAATCTCTGATAAAATGATACTGTGTATCTATATGCTTACTCCGGTCATGATAGACCGGATTTTTGCTCAATGGTATAACTGACTTATTATCTACCTTGAGCACATTTTTCTGCACTTCCTTCTACATGAGCTCTCCCAATAGTCGACCAAGCCAAATGCCTTGGCATGATGCCGAAGTAGCTGCTATGTATTCAGCTTCGCAAGAAGAAAGCATCACCACTTTTTGCTTCTGCGATTGCCAACTAAACATTACACCCGTTGTGCTCTTTTGATCATCAACGTCTCTCGCCATATCACTGTCATTACAGCCAGTCAGTTTTAGCACTTCATTGTCGGCTCTCCCATAATGGCAGCCGTAATGTACTGTGCCACGAACATATCTAAGTATATGTTTTACTGCTGTCATATGTTCTTGTGTGGGATTTTCCATGAAACGACTTACATTGCTAACTACAAAGCTATGTCCGGTCTGGTATGGACCAAGTATCTCTAGCTTCAGACAATACTTCAATATTGCATAGCATCAACTGAAGGACTGGAACCGGACTTTCTAAGTTTCATCCAGTTTTCCATTGGAACTTGGCACGGATTACATCCTTCCATGTCGCACTTCTTAAGGATTTTTAGGGCATATGCCGATTGACAGAGGATGATGACGGCCCTAGTTTGATTCACCTCAATGCCAAGATAGTAACTAAATAACCCCAAATTTGTCATCTTAAAGAGCTTCTTCATCTCTACGTTAAGTCTTCCAATCTCTCCCAGATCAGTTTCAGTAATGATCAAATCATCCACATATACTCCCACAATCCACCTTGTGTCTTCATTGCCTCTTGTATAAAGAGCATGTCTAGTTTTACTTCGTCTAAAACTGAGTGACAAAAGACTCCTATCCAATTTTACATTCTAAGCCCGTGGTGCCTGCTTTAACCCATACAATGCCTTGTTGAGGTTTAGCACCTTTCCCGGTTGTGTTTTATCCATGAAACACGATGGCTGAGTTGCATAGACTTCCTCTTCAATTTCTCCATTCAAGAAAGCTGATTTCACATCCATGTGATGGATATCCCATCCTCCATGAGCTGCTAATGAAATGAATACATGAATTGTCTCCATATAAGCCACTGGTGTGAATACCTCCTCGTAGTCTACCCCATGTTTTTGCACATAGCCTTTAGCCACGAGTCGCACCTTATGCTTCACTACAACTCCCTGGGAATCTTTTTTAACTTTACAAACCCACTTTAAGCCAATGGCCCGATGAACAGAACCAACTAGAAATGAGATCATCGGAATTGTTTTGAGAACAACTAATTACTGCATTTCTGTCATGGAGGGAAAGGTGAGAGACAATACACCACCATCCAAGCATAATTCACCTACCTGCATGCAAATTCACTCATCCATTTCTCATCAAGTGACCCCAAGGAAGAAAACTGCAAGCTAGAAAAAATTAATGCTAAACATCCTTCAAGAAGTTTAAACATGAGAAGTAATAAACAATAACAAATTGCATTATCAACTTTTGAGTCAAATGGAAAGGAAAGATAATCCTAGATTTTTTTAGTCCCATTAATTGGGGATGCAATATGCGATAATATAATTGCTAAGGTAGTGCATGTTGATAGTTTGATATAGATCCTGCATTTCGTACACTCCTGTAATACAGCTGAAAAAAATGTTATATTTGTTTTGCTTTTTTGTCCATCAGTGCAACATTACTCACAACTTATATCGATGAATTGGTATGCCATGAATAAAATAGATAATATTGTCTTTCCTAAGGTAAATATATGACAAAGCCGCTTGCTATGCATGAAGTTTGGCAGGATATCAATTCTGTTTCTTAAGTTTAAGCATTTCTACATAAAAAGATTAAAGGATTAATAAGTTTAATTGCCACCACATTTTGCAAAGTTGCATGCCCTAACAAATGAATAGATGGATGAAAAGTACCTGATAAATAAGTGGGGACATGCAAAACTATCATCATTTTATTTAGTTCATTTGTGCCTAATTTAGAGTTGTGTAAATTGCAGGATTATATTATGAAAGGTAAAAATCCCATTGAGGATTTGGAAGAGTACAATATGATTGTACTAAAGGAGTTTGGAAGCGAGGAGGAAAGTTTTAGATTATACAACAGTTATACAGAGGGGAAAGGATTCAATGTCAGAAAAGATATTGTGAAACTTGATCCAACCACTGGCAGGATAGTTTGTAGGCGGTATTACTGCTCTAGAGAAGGTTATTGAAGAATACAATTTTTTGACTTACCTAACAGACAGAAACAACAAAGACCACTTACTCGTTGTGGATGTGAAGCAAAGTTTGAGATATATCTTAATGAGGAAACTGGTCGATGGTTTGTGAAAAAAATTCAAGGATGAACATGAGCACTCCCTAGCCAAGCCTGGTGAAGTTGCATTTCTACGATCACATCAGGGGCTTAGTGATGCACAGAAAGTAGATGCTATCAAATTTCAGGTTGGTGGCATCCGCAAATATTAGATAATGGAAGTTATGGAGAAACAATATGGTGGCTATGAAAAGGTTGGGTTTATACCAGCTAATTTGTATAACTTCTTCGAAAGGTACAAGAGAAGAACCATTGTAAAGTATGATGTTGAAACTGTGATAAGTCATATGAGAGCACGACAGGAAAACGATTATGTGTTCTTTTTTTAGTATACCACAGATGATTTGGGTCACTTACGAAGTTTATTCTGGTCAGATACACAATCAAGCATTAATTATGATGTTTTTTGTGAAGTTGTAGTGTTTGATAGTATATATCATGTGAATCGTTATAATCTGCCATTTGTTCCATTCATTGGTGTTAATCATAATCGGAGCACAGTTGTTTTCGGGTGTGGTGTTGTTTTAAATGAATCAACTGGTTCTTATGAGTGGTTGCTTCACGCATTTTTCAAAGCTATGTACCAGAAATAACCATGATCATTGATCATAGATGGCGATTCTACAATGCGGCAAGCAATAGTAAAAGTGTTGCCCCAATCAGAACACCGTTTATGCACTTGGCATATCAAGAAAAATATGATTCGCCACATCCACCAACCCATGCTTTCTGAGTTTAGAACTTTTATGTATGCTCCAATGAGTGTTGATAACTTTGAGAAAAATTGGAATCTTTTTAAGCAAAGGCACAGAATTTCTGATGAGAACAAATGGATGTCTAAGATGTATGAGTTGAGAAAGATGTGGTCAGCATCATATTTGCAAGGAAAATATTATTTAGGTATAAAAAGTAATCAGCAAAGTGAGAGTCTCAACTCAAGGCTTCATAGGCACCTAGATCGCAAAATGACACTTTATGACCTCGTGGACCACTATGAACATTGTCTATCACGAATGCGCCGGCATGAGGCTGAACTAGATTCCAAGGCTTCACAATATGTTCCATTCACTAAATTAGATGATGAACAAGTTGAGAAAAGTACAACAACAGTTCTGTACACACCTAATATTAGTGACGGTACAGATTGAGAACACAAAGAGATGAACCATTAGAGATATCATATATTTAGGTGAGTACATAAAATTCTTTGTTGTGCTAAAAGAGAGTGTGCGCAATGGAGTTTATGTGGACTGCTGTTCTGAAGGGAATTGTGTGAGTACCATTACCTGCACCTGTCGCAAAATGGAATGTGAATCCATTCCACATGAACATATTTTTGTTGTTTTGAAACATATTGGAGTAAACTGCATTCCTCAGTGTTGTGTACCGAGGATGTGGACATGTGCTAAGCTTGCATTTCCTTCTAATAAAAGAGGCGGAATGCATGTCTAGTCTAACCAAATGGATTGTTATCGTGAGCTCTACAATACGAAAAAGGAAGCCTTCTTAAAAGCTTCGAGGAATGAAGAAATGTTGGTAGAGGTGTTCAATTATTTACAACACATTATAGACGACAATGATGATAGTAGTAGCTTCAAAGAGGCAATGCAATACGGTCGTACAACTGCACAAGGTTCAAATTGTACCCAGTCATGACAGAAAGAGTTCATGATCACGTTTGTGTTAATCCAAGAGGTGCTCCGAGCAATAGATGCAAGAATTTCACTGAGAAGATGACAATTCATTATGGGTATTGTGGCAAACCAAATCACACATAACGTGCAAGCCCACTTCTTCAACGGCAAGTACATGTCTACCCAATTTATTCTATATTTGTGTTTGTTATTTGAACAAAGTGGTAGTGAAAGGTAGTAATAATATTGTGTTGTCATTACACACAGGGACAATTAATAGACAAGACGGGATGCACGCCAGCCGCTCTATTATTTTGTGAAGCAAACTTGTTTGTTAAATGCTTCATTGAAGCTTACTTATGTTCGGATCATATGTGGAGTGGTTGCTCTCTCCTTGATATTTTCTGAATCCAAACCCTTCTCTGTTTAGTTATCATGGAAATTTAACTTTAGTTCTTTGGATATTTTACACTGTATATCTGCCATCTAGTTACTATGCTTATTCATCTCATGCCCTGTTATGATCTTCTTAGTAAGCTGGGGTTCCTTAATGCATTATCCTTTTATGTAAAGAAAGTTTGGTGGCCATGGTTGTCTTTGCTTTGTCCTCTATTGTAGTGCCAATAATATGTCAAGTTCATCCGGCGCGGGATGGAACCAGATTTGCCACAAGAAAAGTGGAGGCAAAGCAGAAAGGCCTTGTTATATTCACTTGAATTGCTTCTTTCCAGGTGATTATCCTTATGGTACTCATAGAAAGGCCTTGTTATATTCACTTTAATTGTTTCTTTCTAGGTGATTATCCTTACGGTACTCATAATTATGTAAACAATTATGGCAGACTTTTCTTTGGGTGAATTAATTTTTTTATTCAACACACTCTCGATGATAATTATCAGTCTTTGAACTTTGTTATAACCTGGGAAAACGTGTGCCTCGTTCGTGTTGAGAATCTGTTAGATTGTAGGTCAAATGGTAGTTTTTAGCCACCTTCCAAAATGTTGTTTTATATAGTAATCGAGCGTAAAATCATGTGTGTTTGTGTTTAGAGTGACATTGACTCCCTTTGTCATGGCATCTTCATTGAACAAATGTCAATAATACTTTTCTAGTTTTATATAGTAATCGAGTGATGGAAATTTGATAGACATGCTAGATGATACAGAATTTGCAACAGTAAAGATAATTCAGTTATTTGTTTTTTAGAGAGAAATTATTCAGTTATCGTGGCTATTGATTATGCTAAGTTAGACTCACTATTAACATCTTATTTATATGTATGTGCAGTGAGATGGTTGTACCTGAAGAGCTGTAGGACCGAAGTGGCGACAGAGGGGGGTGAATGTCGCTCTCCTTTTTAAAATCGCCCCCGAGAATTCGACACTGTTTTTCAAAACGATGCAAAACAAAGCACCTCACAGAAAATTAAAATTAACCTTGCTGAAATTTGGAACGCATGCGACACTAAAAATTCAGCATAAATCAGAGAGTAGTCAGTAAAAATTTCAGCTGAAAATATTGCCTTTTGATCTGCAAGCAAAATGGTCAAAGAGCTGCTAAAGAAATAAAAGAAAAGTGAAGATTCTGCATCTTGCTTCAATACTAGTCGTCCACTAACCAAGAAGGAAAGAGAGTAAAAAAGGAAAACCGAAATCTGCAGTCAGTTCAACAGCAGTAGAGCAAGGAAAACTGAAAGCAAGAAGTACAGAGCGAAACTGAAAGGCAAAGGAAAAAGGAAAAACTGCTGAAGGACAGCCTCCTACACTGCCGAAAAGTTCTAACCAAAAGAGATTGATTGAATGCTTTTCCCAACAAGGATTCCTGGACGTGAACTAGTGCAGCTGAAATATCAAAGATTAACAATAAATCAAGAAGCCTTAAACCGAATGCATGCTGTTCATTAATGTTATCGGCTCATCAAGGAAGAAATGGAATAGGAGCCGCAAGCAACAAAGGAAAAAGAACCAAGACAACAAAAAGAAGGAAGCAGCCGAGACACAGACTACCGAAGACTGCAGTGGCTGTCTACTGAAAAAGAACAGCAGCAAACTGGAACTGTTCGGCACAGCTGAAAACTTCAGTTCGGCACAGGAAAAGAATTTGCTATTTGCACAAGAAGGAAAGATTGAAAAGCAGCAGTGGTAAACAGCAGCAAGAAGATAAAAACAGTGCTGGCCAAAAACAATTCTGTTGCCCCAAACTGAACAACTGCAGTCCTTCAATCACCACAAAAGAACTGAAAATCTGTAGCCTATAAACAGCAAGAATATAAAATGAATCATGATCATTCTTGCTGCTGAAAAAGATTGCTAGCACAGATTGAAAACTGAGAAGAAGTCCTGCCGGGAGAATACTTGACTGGTACAGGGAATCTTCTTGGTTTGAGACTACCAAAAGATGAACAAGGAACTGAGATAACTGGCTAAAGAAATAAACTCAGAAACACACAGGCTGCGAAAAGGAAATCAAGAAAACCACCTGCTTGAACAACTTCTAGCCAATAATTTCAAGAACATAAACACATACACATAAAGAGAACAAGAAGGCGGATCATCTCAAACAAAGGATTTCTCAAATGATTCATGAACAACGAAGAATAAAAGGAACTACGTTCCCATACGCCTGTACATTTGAACAAGAAAGGAAATTAAGTGAAGGATCAATCCACTCTCACTCTCTCCATCTCTCAATCCTCAAAAACACCAAGAGCCTCACAAGCTTCTTGGGAGGAACACAACACACAAGGAATGAACTCTTAAAACCCTAACTCTCTATTGTGTCCTAAGGGTATGCAGCCCTCACCTCTATTTATAGCCCTTGGCTAACGGGTCTCCAACCCGTTACGCCGGCTAAACCCTAACGGAGCCGTCTCCCGCTTGTGCAGCCTTGCGAAATTCCCGCCGCCCCCCCGCACCTTTCAGAAGCTTCCGCTCCTTGCCTTGCACGCCCGCAACCACCTCGAGTCCACGCCGTCTTCGACACATCCCGACCGTTCGACCTCGCCACCGCGCCTAGTCCGTCCACCGTGTCTCGCCACGACTCCGCCTCGACGCCCTGCGACCACACGCACAAGAAACACGTCAAATAGCACCGCCGATACATGAAAGCGTAAATAGAGATCAAACACGCCGAGTCAGCAGAATATGCAATCTAAACCCATACGACTAGGGGGGTGATCAATATGGCTTATGGCTTAAAGCTTAAGCTTATTTTTGCACTATTCATAATTTCGTCTTTTTCGAATTTTTGACTTTTTGAGTTTTTTGTCGGTTCTTTTTTTCCGTATTCGTTATGCGTTGTCGTGATGGGCTAACATATTTTTATATTTTAAATTTTTAAATTTAATTATGTTAAATAAGCCTCTCTCCTCAAGTGTTTTTTCACCACCACGGTGTTTTCGACCATAAGCTTTCAGCTTTCAGCCGAACCGATCACCACCTAGGTTCGACCGAGTCCGACCGAGCCTGTTACGCCACGCAACGTCAGGGTCCGAACCAACCAACTCAAACTCGACTTTACTAAAACGATGTCAATTACTCATCATTCTCAACGGGATGACCACCACATGGTCTCTCAATCTCCCCCTTGATGAGTATATTGACAAACCCAGAAAAAGCATGAAGTTGAGTTTGAAGAGTCCAACATGGTCCAAAGAAGGAAATGAAACTCATGACCATGTCGACAGAAGGAATCATTAGAGCACTTAAGAAAGAGTAAATTGTTCTCCAAGCTCTAGATTCCCAAAGACTTTTTTCAATCTATTCTCCCCCTTTTGGCAATAAACACAACAAGAATGCAAAAGAGAGAAATAAGTCATGATGATGGATGAAATGGCTGAAGTTTGTTTAATCTAAGCATTTAGAGCCATGAGAATTATCCAAAATGACAATAATGTATTACACCAAGCCATAACTTAATGAAAAGCTATCTAGATCATGACAAAATATGTATAAGCCAGCTAGAAGCTACTAGATGACAATATGAATTTTAGTGCATTTTATGAACATGTCAAGTCATCAATAAGCAAAGTCTAGCTAGAGATATCCAAGGATGATGCAAGCCATGTCAATCAAGCTAAGCGGAACCAAGAATCTAATATCGAGTCCAAATAGAGTGTTATATACTCAAGAGTGAAACAATGGTTCAAGTACTTGATTCTTTTGATAGCTCAAACAAATTGAGCACAAATGACATTTTTCTTTTGGAATTTATGGTTGTTTTCAACCAATATTTTTATCATGTGATAGATCTCAAGCCATTCTGCGACTACTCCAAGCAAGAAGCTTAAGAAGATAGTCTAGGTCATCCAAAACTCCCCCTGAGTTCATGCCTAGTGCAATGGCAAGCCGTCTCATGAGAAAGAAATGGTGAGATCAGTTTTTTCGCACAAAAGAGATCTTTTTGCTTTTTGACAAGTTGTACTAACTCATGTTACATCAAGAGTTTAAGACAGCTCATTCTAAGGCTCAAAAGAGATTCAACGCTCAACTCAGCCTATTTGACATGGCATGAATCATAAAAGGACAGCTCAAGAAAGACTAAACTCGAGTGCTAATCATGACAAGTTTTTAGTTCAAATTGAGCATGTTTAATTAACTCATCATGATAAAAGCTAGTCTACACATATGAAGTCATGATAAATCTAGCAATTAAGCATAAATCATGGCAAGATGTAAAGCATCATAAGCATGTCATAACCGGATAATAATCAAGGCTCAATGTATTTATATTACAATGCAAATGAAGAACATCCAGCTCCCCCTTAAAAGTGATGCAACTTTTAGTTCAAGTTGAGTTATGTCATCATTAAAATTTAGAAGTTCCCAAATGAACTCCCCCTGAACCAAAGCAATAAAAACGAGAAGCTGGCAAATAATTCAAGAAAGGCAGTCCTTAAAGCATAGATAAGATATAGAGGATACTATGGCTCACACTGACTCTCATCTACCCCATATGACTCCAGGACAACCAGCTGTCGAGAAAACACACACTAGAGAGCAAACACATACCCTGTCTACCCGAGGGTGGCCCAACCCTCGCTAGAACCTAAAAGAAGTGAGTGAGCTCAACCTAGTGAGATAAGAAACAGTTATCCTGAAAGCACAAGATAAGAGCAAGAAGTCTAAGCAACTCAGCAAGAGACACACTCTAACCTATGCTAGGAGGACTAAACCCAATGCACCCTCAGATGCAATGCAGCAGTAAGGATACAGAAGCATAAATAATATAATAAAGCAGTAAAGCCCAAAGCTCCCCCTCACAACAGTCCATAAGGACAAACCACCCCGAGCTCTCCCCGCAGAACTGAAAACCTCGAGCCATCCAAAGGCTTGGTGAAGATGTCAGCCAACTGGTGGTCACCCTCCACAAACTGGAGCACGATGTCACCCTTCTCCACATGGTCTCTAAGGAAGTGAAAACGTATGTCGATATGCTTGGTCCGAGAATGCTGCACTGGGTTCTTAGCAATGTTAATTGCAGAAGTGTTATCACAAAGGAGTGGAACACTGTCGATAACTAACCCAAAGTCCCGCAGGTCGAGACCATCCAGCACTTGCTACAAAGAATCGGTGCGCAGAACGCACTCGGCCTCTGCGGTGGATGTGCAACACCGGATCGCTTCCTCAAGACCAAGAAACGAGAAGTGCCAATGAACTGGCGGTTCAAGTGCTCTTCCTATCTATCCTACAGCCGGTAAAGTCTGCATCCGAATAGGCTCTAAGGGATAGACATGATGAGGAAGAGTACCAGATACCATAGTCAATGGTAGCTCGAAGGTACCGAAAGATGCGCTTCACCGCCTGGCGGTGAGATACGAGAGGAGAAGCTCAAACCGCACAAAGACACACACAGAGAAGTGTATGTCCGGTCTCGAGGCGTGAGGTACAAGAGATAGCCAATCATACTTCGAACTCTTTTGATCAACTGGCTCGCCGTCCTCATCTGGGTCAAGTGTGGCCGTAGAAGCCATCGGAGTTGACACCGGCTTTCCATCACTCATGTCGAAACGTCTCAGGAGGTCACGGGTGTACTTGCCTTGATGCAAGAAGGTACCCTCCCGAGTCTGCTTGATCTGGAAGCCAAGGAAGAAAGTCAACTCACCCATCATGCTCATCTCAAACTCGGTGCTCATGACATCCGAGAACTGTGAAACTAGAGCATGAGAAGAGCCGCCAAAGATGATGTCATCGACATAGATTTGGGCGAGCAGAAAGTCATTGCCAAGCCGACGAATGAACAAGGTCTTGTCAACTTTACCCATCTCAAAATCATGTCTCAATAGATAGGACTTAAGCCTCTCATACCAAGCTCTAGGGGCTTGCTTAAGTCCATACAACGCTTTGGAAAGCTTGAAGACATGACTAGGGTATTTAGGGTTCTCGAAACCTGGAGGCTGTCTGACATAGACTTCTTCCTCAATGAAGCCATTGAGAAAGGCACTCTTGACGTCCATCCGTAAAGCTTGAAACCTTTAGAAGTCGCAAAGGCAAGCATAATTCTAATGGCCTCAAGACGAGCTACAGGGGCAAAGGTCTCCTCGAAATCCAGACCCTCAACCTGGGAGTACCCCTGTGCAACTAGTCTAGCCTTGTTTCGAATGACTACCACATCCTCACTTTGCTTGTTCTTGTACACCCATTTGGTTCCAATAATATTGTGATCTCGAGGAGGCTCAACAAGCGTCCAGACCTTGTTTCTCTCGAAACTCTCTAGCTCCTCATGCATGTCATTGACCCAAGACTCGTCAGATAGAGCATGACAAATGTCTTTGGGCTCGAAGGAGGCAACAAAGGCAGAATAGAGACAAAAGAGTGACATGCCAGATTTTGAGCGAATAGCTCGCTCAAAAAGGTCTCCAATGATCTGCTCTGAAGGATGAGATTTTTGGATATGTCTGGGAGGTCCTGGATGAGATGAAGAAGTGGCCTCTACCTCATTACCTGACGGGGTAGGAACAGAGCCACTAGCTCCAGAAGAAGCAGAAGGTAAGGGCTGATCACCTCGAGGTGCGGTGGAAGAAGGCACCTCAAGAGGTGGATGAGGGACTGGATCGGGTAGACAACCCTCATCTCCATCATCCTCATCATCCACAAAGATGGTCTCGGACTGCTCTAGTGAACCTGAGATATCGGGCCTAGTCCCCGGACTGGCCTCATCGAAAGTCACCTCACAAGTTTCTACCATTTTGCTAGACTCGCAGTTCCAGACCCTATAAGCCCGCGAAGAAGTCGAGTAGCCTAGAAAGATCCCATCACAAGAACGTGACTCGAACTTGTCTAGGTTCCCAGGCTTCAAGATAAAGCACTTGCAACCAAACACACGAAAATGAGAGACGCTGGGCTTTCGCCCATATCTCAGCTCATAAGAAGTGCGGTGCAAGTGTGCCCTGAGAAAAACTCGATTTGAGACATGGCACGCGGTAGCTGTAGCCTCAGCCCAAAACTTCCACGGTGTAGAGTACTCATCAAGCATCGTCCTGGCCATCTCGACCAAGGTACGGTTCTTCCTCTCTACAACGCCATTCTGCTGAGGGACGATGGAGAAGAGAACGGTGCTCTACACTGCCTCACCACGTAAACTCTCAAAGTAGGAATTCTTGAACCACGTGCCATTGTCACTACGGATCGCTCGAAGGCACCGGAAGCTCAACAGAAAGCCACTTGAAAAGACCTCGGAAATGTGTAAACGCCTCATCCTTCGAGGCCAAGAAAACACCCAAGAATACCTCGAGAAGTCATCGACACGACAAGAACATACCACTTCCTCCCGCCGACCGCACTCATTTGGTCCAACCGTGTCCATATGGAGCAGCTGTCCCGGTGCATCTGTCATAGTCACTGTGACCGGAGGGTGAGAAGAGGCAACCATCTTGCCGTGCCGGCATGGAGCGCAAACAAGATCTTTGACCATCTTGAGTTTCGGCAGACCACGAATGAGATCGTGGCCGCTAACTCGAGTCAAATGGTCAAATCCAATATGACCAAGTCTCCTATGCCGTAAGGAAAGGTCGCGGGACTCGAAGCAACCAAACACCGGAGAGGATCACCGAAGACTCAATAAAATCAGCACGAAGATCCTCCCATAACGAGAAATCCCGCAAACCGACTACTCAAGAATCAACAATTTTGCAGCGTTTTCTTAAAACTTACCTCGAAACCGTCATCGGTAAGTCGAGAAACCGAAAGCAAATTGTAATGCGTTTACTCACCAAGGCAACATCTTTTAAAACAAATGAGTCATTAACGCCGACAAGTACCTTTGGCGATGACGGCGTCGCATTTAAGAGTCTCCAAAGGTGATAGTCTCATCACCAAGCTCGGGCTAGGAAGAAAACCAACGTGAATCTCCGGTCATGTGTTGTGAACACCCGAGTCTACAAGCCAAACCTTTCCTTCCTCGCCCGCGAACCCGAGTCAACAAGAGAGAAAGTCTCGTGATTGGGATAAATCAAGATAGATTTTGGAACCCAACACCGAGTCACACGTCGAGCGTAAGAAGTAGTCACACACGATCGACCTCTAACTACCCTACGCCTCCGTCGCTCAAAGAAGCGTAAGGTCCGTGAACAGACCGAAGTCGTTCGGGTCCGACCGCCACGGACGAGCGAGTTTGTGCACCCAACAGTCGATCACGCCGCGGGTAGGCATCTCGATGGGAAAACGAGATCTACCCTCAGGATGGCGGAAGTCACGACCAGAGGGAGCACGAGGACGAAAAACAGAAGACTCAGAAAAACCAAGTCCTCGGTGCTGCCCAAAGCTACCAACAGTAGCAAACCTAGATCTCGTGTTGGTCTTAGGTGCACTCAAAGTCTGGGGCTAACCCTGAATACGCCTAAGAGCTGCAACACGGTCTCTACGCGCGATCTTGGCGCGCTTGAAGCAATGGTCAAATAAATGCACATCCTTCTGACAGAAGGTGCAATGATACCGCCCGAGGGGTCAAGTAGCATGAGATGGCTTCGCCCGAGAGGCAAGTGCAGTGAAATCACCTGTCGTCGAAATCCCTTGGACAAAGCCCGCGATTTAAATTGAACTCTCTTGTTCTTGGGCTTGACCTCAATCACACCGAGGCTACGGTCCGAGCACTACGGTGGATGCTTCCTCACATCCTCACGGAAATCATATCCTAGACCCTGTTTGAACTTGCAAATCTTTGATTGGTCTAGAATAAGATTGAGATCCTTCTTGCCTCCTACAAATTTCTCGAGAGTGTTCATAAGGTACTGACACTCCCGAAAGAGAGAGGTGCAAGAGGAGCAAGGAGGAGGAGAAACAACAGAAGGTAAGGGAGCAGAAGAACAATCAACAGCAGAGGGAAGACTGGCTTGTGCACGCACAGCCGACGTAGAAGGGACAGTCCTACTGCTAGCAGGTTGGTTCACGTCGCTAGGCGTCTCTACCTTACCCGGGAGCTTCTCCCCCTTCTCCACAACCACATTACAAGCACAAGGTGGCTTCTCTAGTAGGTCCTTAGTTAGCTTCACATATTTCTCATCCAATGCAATCAAGTTAGATTTTAGTTTGTTACAACTAATGCATGGAGAGCTAACAGGGTCCTTAGAAGCAAACTGAGCCAGCTTCTTATTATGATCAATCATTTCTTGAAACTGTTTGGAAACAGATTCAAGCTCAGCAGTCAGTTTAGAACAATTCACACATGAAGCAATAGGCTCAAGTAAAAAAGCTTGTAACTCAGCAATTTTATGATCTGCCCGTTTTAGATTCATCTTTAAGTTATTACAACTTTCACAAGTCTCAGGCAGATCGAGAAGCATAGTGTAAAGACCACTAAAAGCATTATCCTTATCCTCACATGAGGTGCAAGAAATAGTCTCAATAGTAGTAGATGAAACATGAACTACCCTACTCATCTCAATCTCTGCAAGAAGACTAATATTCTCCACCTTAAGCAAATCAAGCTCAGAGGTCACACTATCATGAGAAGTCCTTAACTTCTCCATATCTCCCAGCAAAGCAGTGCATGTATCACAATCGTCACGGGAGGGAGCAGATATAAGTAAAGAAAGCTCCCGTGATAGACGATCTACTTCCTTCTCCAACTCGCTACATCTAGCTCTAGATCTAGCATGAAAACCTCCTAGCTTAAGAAAAGCTGCATTCAGTTGGTCATAGGAGGGACATACCTCGTCGGAGTCGGAATAGAGATCGCTATCGCTGATCTCGCCTCGAGGCCATGAAGCACATGCCGAGAAGTCGTCGCCGCTCTTGGGTTCTTGATCACCCGTCCGTCGTCGCCGCTCCACCCTTCCACCTCGCCGAGGTCGAGGTCGTCAAGGCGGCGAGGACGCGGTGGAAGAGCTTTGGCCTTCCCAAAGTCGCGAACTTCTTCTTGCCTTGAACAGGTGCTGAGGGCTTCGTATTGCGGTTCTTGTTGATGTAGTCGTTCTTGCCGGAACCGCCGAAGTCAGTTTTGACCTTCCCCAGCTTGGGGCAGTTTGCCCGAATGTGGTTGGGGCCACCACACTCAAGCAAATCACAGGACCTCCTCTTTACCATCCCTCCTCCTCTTGTAGGCATGAGAAAATCTACGCTAGGAGGGCTAGCTGTTCGTCCAGAAGTCGCTCTAACCGATCATCGCTATGTCACGAGAGCGACAAGGAGAAACCACATGTCGGCTCAGCAGAAGAAGATCCAGAAGCGGGATCAGTGACTAATGCCATCGATTGTGACTTCGACCGACGAGAGACTATGTCAATCTCGTGAGTCTTGAGGCGCGAGTAAAACGCATCAAGAGTCAGGGTCGAGAGGTCCGTGGTATCCTTGATGGTAGTCACCTTCATCTCCCAAACCCAAGATCGAAAGTAAAGCATTTGTCGAGCGTTATTCGAGTCGGAGTATGTGAGACCGACGGCTCGGAGGTTGCTCAAAATCTTGTGAAAGCGAGAAAAGCACTCGTCAAGGGACTCGCCGCCAAGCATCTCGAATTTGTCTGATTCGCTGAATCGGTCCTGTCGCACCGCCTTTATTTGGGTGGTGCCCTCATGGTAAGCATCGAGGGTCGTCCAAATATCGAAGGCAGACGACAGGTGAGAGATGCGATCAAACTCGCTTCTACTCAATCCCTGAATGATGATGTTCCTTGCCTTTGCATTTGCCTCAACATCAGCCATATTCCCGGCATTGATGTTCTCATCGGCAGGAACAACAAATTGAATTTTCACCTTCCGCCAGATGGCATACCCCTGAGCCTAGATGTATATTTTCATTCGGCTCTTCCAGAAGGGGTAATCCAGGCCATCAAAGATGGGCGGCTTGGTGGAATACTTGTATGTTGCCATGGCTCTTTGAGACCGGTTAAGATCTATGAAGAAGAGCTAACCGGCTCTGATACCAATTGAAGGACCGAAATGGCGACAGAGGGGGGTGAATGTCGCTCTCCTTTTTAAAATCGCCCCCGAGAATTCGACACTGTTTTTCAAAACGATGCAAAACAAAGCACCTCACAGAAAATTAAAATTAACCTTGCTGAAATTTGGAACGCATGCGACACTAAAAAATTCAGCATAAATCAGAGAGTAGTCAGTAAAAATTTCAGCTGAAAATATTGCCTTTTGATCTGCAAGCAAAATGGTCAAAGAGCTGCTAAAGAAATAAAAGAAAAGTGAAGATTCTGCATCTTGCTTCAATACTAGTCGTCCACTAACCAAGAAGGAAAGAGAGTAAAAAAGGAAAACCGAAATCTGCAGTCAGTTCAACAGCAGTAGAGCAAGGAAAACTGAAAGCAAGAAGTACAGAGCGAAACTGAAAGGCAAAGGAAAAAGGAAAAACTGCTGAAGGACAGCCTCCTACACTGCCGAAAAGTTCTAACCAAAAGAGATTGATTGAATGCTTTTCCCAACAAGGATTCCTGGACGTGAACTAGTGCAGCTGAAATATCAAAGATTAACAATAAATCAAGAAGCCTTAAACCGAATGCATGCTGTTCATTAATGTTATCGGCTCATCAAGGAAGAAATGGAATAGGAGCCGCAAGCAACAAAGGAAAAAGAACCAAGACAACAAAAAGAAGGAAGCAGCCGAGACACAGACTACCGAAGACTGCAGTGGCTGTCTACTGAAAAAGAACAGCAGCAAACTGGAACTGTTCGGCACAGCTGAAAACTTCAGTTCGGCACAGGAAAAGAATTTGCTATTTGCACAAGAAGGAAAGATTGAAAAGCAGCAGTGGTAAACAGCAGCAAGAAGATAAAAACAGTGCTGGCCGAAAACAATTCTGTTGCCCCAAACTGAACAACTGCAGTCCTTCAATCACCACAAAAGAACTGAAAATCTGTAGCCTATAAACAGCAAGAATATAAAATGAATCATGATCATTCTTGCTGCTGAAAAAGATTGCTAGCACAGATTGAAAACTGAGAAGAAGTCCTGCCGGGAGAATACTTGACTGGTACAGGGAATCTTCTTGGTTTGAGACTACCAAAAGATGAACAAGGAACTGAGATAACTGGCTAAAGAAATAAACTCAGAAACACACAGGCTGCGAAAAGGAAATCAAGAAAACCACCTGCTTGAACAACTTCTAGCCAATAATTTCAAGAACATAAACACATACACATAAAGAGAACAAGAAGGCAGATCATCTCAAACAAAGGATTTCTCAAATGATTCATGAACAACGAAGAATAAAAGGAACTACGTTCCCATACGCCTGTACATTTGAACAAGAAAGGAAATTAAGTGAAGGATCAATCCACTCTCACTCTCTCCATCTCTCAATCCTCAAAAACACCAAGAGCCTCACAAGCTTCTTGGGAGGAACACAACACACAAGGAATGAACTCTTAAAACCCTAACTCTCTCTATTGTGTCCTAAGGGGTATGCAGCCCCTCACCTCTATTTATAGCCCTTGGCTAACGGGTCTCCAACCCGTTACGCCGGCTAAACCCTAACGGAGCCGCCTCCGCTTGTGCAGCCTTGCGAAATTCCGTGCCGCCCTCCCGCACCTTCCGGAAGCTTCCGCTCCTTGCCTTGCACGCCCGCAACCACCTCGAGTCCACGCCGTCTTCGACACATCCCGACCGTTCGACCTCGCGCCACCGCGCCTAGTCCGTCCACCGTGTCTCGCCACGACTCCGCCTCGACGTCCTGCAGCCACACAGACAAGAAACACGTCAAATAGCACCGCTCGATACATGAAAGCGTAAATAGAGATCAAACTTGTCGAGTCAGCAGAATATGCAATCTAAACCCATACGACTAGGTTCGACCGAGTCCGACCGAGCCTGTTACGCCACGCAACGTCAGGGTCCGAACCAACCAACTCAAACTCGACTTTACTAAAACGATGTCAATTACTCATCATTCTCAACGGGATGACCACCACATGGTCTCTCAAGAGCACTATGGGAGAGGAGTATGGGGTGTTCTAAATCGTTCTCTTTAGGCTTCTAGAATTTCCAGGAGACTTGACTACTTGGGAACTTTTGCTGTTTTCTCAACCATCAAATTTTTGTGCAACGATAGATGATTAAGGAGTTCAAATTTTAACGTCTTGTGCGAGATGGTTTGGTTCTGTTTGTTCGAACCTAATGACATTTTTCCATCGCAATGCAAGCACATTTCATTTTGTCGTCATTGCCTTTTGCATATGGGATTGTTCTATGAGTGCCGTCATGTTTGTGCATGAACCAAGCTAGCCCTAAAGGCTCTAGTTATCAGCCAAGGTTATATGTGTTTGACGTCAATGGATCATGTTGTAGTAGAGCGTCTATGTGCTATTCCAAGTCCAGTGCATTCTTAGTCTATAGGGACGAAGATGTATAAGAGATGCTAACACTGCTAGTCCCATATCTGAAACTTTTCTTCCTTTTGTAAAAAATTGTCTTGTTGGGTAAAACAAGGCACATTCTGCTCTGCAAGTGCTCAGGTTGACCAGAAGTGTTCGTTTTTTGTAGGTTTTGTTTGTAATGACACCCTTTCCTTGTTATCCTCATCACTAGTATTTTCTCAGTTCTTACCAGGAAATCTAATTGCTGCACGAGTACTCGTTAACTACTGCTTTTGTAAGAGATAGACCCAATGAATTTTGTGTAGCCTGAAAGTGTCTGTCATGTATACAAGCTGACATATCTTCCCTCAGTGCTGTCATTCCTGCTTCCCTGCACAGGCCTTTGAGGTCAGCTCCAGTGAACAGCTCGGTACACTCCAATATCCTCCAAAGAGACACATCCTCCCCCAACTTCATTTTCTGTGTATGGATGCGTAGTATCTCATGTCGACCTTCTACATCTGGTGGTGGAACATACAACACCTGCAGCTCAGTAGAGAGTTATGGTAAGTATTTGAATATGTGCATTTCGGAGCGAGAGAGAGAGAGACCATATCAAATGCCCTGGACGCAGAACAGCTGCATCAATTGAATTGGGATGATTAGTAGCAGCCAATACAATAATTCCCTGCAATGCAAAAAAAGCAAGATAACCTTTTCATGAACAGGCAGGTAGATATGCTCAGGAGAATCATGTTGAAAACTATCAACAAACTAAGAAGTATCGTAACCATCTCTAAACCATCCATTTCGGTCAACAAAGTTGATAAGAGTCTTTTCCCAACTGTGGTATTGCCACTAAAGTTTCTACCAGGATCAGTTCTGCAAGGTCATACAAGTCCCAGTGTGAGTTTTTTCATTGCAAACTAGCATTCTTGGAAGTTAGCAATGAAAACAAGATTCACAAGTGCACAAACAAAGTTCACATAAACCGATTCTGCTCCTGATGAAAAAAGAACATTCATGAACCATATCTTAGAAAATATGTTAACACTTGTGAGACCATGTGGAGGTCACCCCATGGTTGTGATGAGTAATTGATCTTTGGATTAGAGTTTGTATAAAAGTTGAGTTTGGTTTTTGAGGCTTTAGCAGAGGTTTGTTTTCTGACTATTGTTCTTGTGGTCTACAACTTGGTGGTCGTAGGTGCTCTTTTGACTGGGTAGTCGGCAGTCGATCTTTCGACTTGGTAGTCGGTTGAAGCCTTACGACTTGGTGGTCGGTAGAGGTAGTCGACAGAGGCCTTACGACTTGGTGGTCGCAGACGCTTTTACGACTTAGTGGTCCGTTGGCTCTACGACTTCTGGCTTTACGACTTGATGGTCGCAGAAGCTTTTATGACTTGATGGTCGCGGAGGCTTTCACGACTTGGTGGTCGGCAGAGGCTTTTACGACTTTGTGGTCAATAGGTGCTCCTATGACTTGGTAGTCGTAGCCTCCAGTCGATGGTCGTAGCTCTGCCTGGCTTGTGACCGTAAGTCGTAGCGACCAACTACTTGTGTTTGATAGTCGTAAGTCGTAACGACCAGATGCTGTGAGTGATAGTCGTAGACTGGTGATCGATGGTCGTAGCTTTGGCTAGAAAAGATTGTAAGTCGTAGCGACCAGTTGTTGGTAGTACTAGTTTCTGCTGAATGTGAGCGGTAGTCGTAGCATTCTGTTTGCCTATGCATTTGATGGTCGTAGCGGTCTTGTGTGTGGTCGTAAGCTGCTGGAAGGATCTTGTGGGCTACGAGTATCTATGTCTTGTGCTTCAGAGTACTCGTAAGTTGTTTTAGATTAGTCTTTGTGCTGAGTTGGTTCACTAGTATTATTGGTGTTTTGGTCAGGGTTGACCAGGGTGTTTGTTGCTTTGTGTACATGAGTATATTTCTTGGTTCTAGGATTAGAATCAGTATTTTGGGTGCATATATTTTGGTTGTGCAAATTGGTAATCTTTATGTATCGTGTGGTGCTATGTGATGGTTTGCTTGTTTGTGTTGGTTGCAGGACTTCGGAGCTAGGTCATGGTGAGATGTAGGAGGACCGGGACTAGGCACAGGGAGGTGTTGAAGTCCAGAATGGTCAGGGAGACGCCGAAGATGATCGAGACTGGTGAGGTGGTTGCAAGCCGGGACGACGAAGAACCAGAGCAGGAGCTACCGAAGATAGACATGACAGGCAACGGCGAGGTGGACTGGGACTAGGCTCAGGGAGGAGTCGAGGTCCAAATGGTCAAGGATACCGGGTGCGGTCATCCACGAGGAAAAGGACATGGTGCGCTAAGTGACTTGGGTCGTTTGCATGTGAGGACGATTCGGTGGGATTCGGACGCGTGAGAGGCTTGACGACAAGTCATTGGGACCACATGTAAGTCGCTTTGAGAGGCATGCATGTGTAAAACCCGGTGTTAGGTGGGGTTAATGGGTTATCCCCTATTTGGACTAATGGTAGGATCCATTAGGTCTAGAGTTCGTTTGTGAGACTATAAAAAGGGGAGGGGAGGCAAGAGTTAGGGTTGATCAGGTTGGCCAAGCCTTGGCGGCTGGCGCCTCTCCCTCCCATGGGAGTTAGGTTAGAGAGTGGGTGTGGCTCTAGGCTTAGAGCTTGGTCCTCCTGAGGGGAGTGGCTGTGAAACAAATCATCTGAGCAATACATCAATCTTCGTCTATGTGTTTTGTGTATCTCTTCTATTTGCGTTTGCTCGGCTTGATTTGGTTTCTTCTATGTTCTTCCTTTTCTTGGGTTCTTCGATCTGTTCCTCTCCCTTCTTGATTTGAAGGTGTCCTTGGCTTGTTCTTGATGTTGTTCTGAATCGCAATGACATGTGGGATTGTACTCCAAGCCTTCTTGGCTATCCTTGACCCACGAGTGGTTCTGATTATCTTCTTATTCTCTTAGATTCGGTTTTTGGTGTTCTTGGTGAAATCTCATGAAGCTCTCATTTTGGTTGCTAAGTTTTCAATTAAAGATCAAAGCAACCTCCTGAGATCCTAACCATGTTGTGTGCAAAATTTCATGGCCAGTTGATCTCTTTTTCAAAAGTTATTCGGATTCTGGATCTGACGGTCGTACGTTCACTGGCTTCCTCTGTTCTTCTGAGTCCGTTATGACCACGTTTGATTCTTCGACCACGATCAAGTTTCCGACCGCAGCGCTTTTCTTTTCGACTGCGTTCACTCTTTCGATCGCACTTGTTTCCGACTGCTCGATGGTCATAGATCTCATGGTCGTGTGCCCCCACTACCTTACGAGTTATTTATGACCGCAGCCAGTTATGAATGCTGGACGATTTTTGACCGCAGCTGATGGTCTCGGTCAAGCGCCTCTAGTACTTCTAGTCGTTTACAACCACACATGCTTCCTATCACTCAATGGTTCTAAGTCGTGTGGTCCCTCGACTTCTCTACAACCTCTAGTCGTTTACGACCTCGTCGGTCTTTGTCAGCGCTGGTTTCCGACCACTCATTGGTCCTGAACTACACTGATCTTTCGACCGCACATTGGACAACGTTGGTATCGACCACATTAGTCTTCAACCACGTTAGTTACAACACGTTGGTTTCGACCACGTTGGTCACGACCACTGTGGTTTCGATCACGTTGGTTAGGACCACGTTGGCTTCGACCATGTTGGTCATGACCGCGTTGGTTACGACCACGTTGGTGTCGATCACGTTGTCTATTTCAACTACGTTGTTTGTTTCGACCACGTTGTTTGCCCTTCGACCACGTTGTCTGAATTTCGACTACGCTGCTTTTCTCTGCTGACTTGCGTTCAGTTGTGCTATCCGACGCTTTCGGCAAGTAGTCGTAATCGACCACGTTGTGTTTCTGTTGAGTGGTCGTAATTGACCACGTTGCGTTTCCGCTGAGTAGTCGTAATTCGACCACGTTATTCTCTGATCTGGTCGTATGAAGATCTGTGTTCCTCTGTTTTTCAGGTAGACCTCATATCCTAGTCTTCATGGCTTTATAACTAATGGAGAAAAAGGGATATGTGAATATTTGGAGGAAAAATGTCCATGCACCATTCACCCCTCTCTGTTGCATGTTCGGTCCTACAACACTTCTAATACATGTTCAGGTCTCTACATTGTCGCGTGCACCATGCCAAATGCAAGTTTCATGATTACATATTTGTAAAAGAAGGCTATAAAAGGTCATATCCATCATCATGATGGATTTACAAGTTCAGTTTTACCAAAATTACACATTCCTTCATGCATATACCAAGTATTTATGTTCCATATCACAAGACACAAGGATCTCAGTGCATACCTTTTAGGGGCAACTGCATCGGCCTCATCAAAAAAATATAATGCTTGGAGCAACAAGTTGTGCCATCTGGAATGTTCTGCACAACAAAGCTTCACCTTCCCCAACATACTTCGAGTATAATTCTGCACCACTGGTTGGAAATATACGTGAAAACCTAGATGAGCTTCGATAAGGAATGCATCTTGAACGGAAGGTGGTTAGGCTAAGGTGTTCTGTTCATTAGTTTAAGCTTATGCAGTCTTCAGGATACGAGATATTAACCAGCAAAAATTCATTTTATGCTAAGCTTGATCTAAAACTATGAGAATTGAGAAATAAATGCAGTGATTGTTCTACGACGAACCTCAAAGAAAAGAAAGAAGCTGCATGTGGTCTTTGAGCACGCTGGAGGACCATGGAAAAGCACGCCATGAACTGGTGTTATCCTAAGTCTAGCAAATGCAGCAGCATGCTTGATGGGCCACTCAACAGCTTGCTTAAGCTTTTTCTGAAGCATAGGAACAACCACCATCACAACAGGTTTCGATTATAAGAAAGCCTCTCCTTCATCTTGGTGTACCTCTTGTGATCCACATTGAGCCCATCATGGATGATCCCGAGCACGATCTTGAGGGTCCGGGGAGGGGACGGGGGAGCGGGAGGCGGGCGTGGAGGCGGCTGTGGTGCGCGGAAGTGGGAGGTGGCCGTGATGATAGGAGTAAGAGCGTGAGGGTGGGGGAGGGGGAGAGGGAGGCGGCGGTAGAAGGCGAGGGCAGTTGGGGATCATGGCGTGGGGACTGGGGAAGATAAGGAACGTGCAGTCGTGTGGGGTGGTTTTTGAAGTCAAGGTGTTCATGTGATGTATGGCTGGCTACATGAGTATTAAGGAGTGCCCAGATGGTAAGATCGGACGGCTACGAAGAGGTAAGTGGACAATGCAACGAAGTCCACCAACTTACATTTTTAAGAAGTAGAGATATAAATTAAAAATTGAACAAATTGTACCTTATCTGTATGTCTAATGTTTATCTGACGACTATGCTTTTTTTACCAAATATATATTTTTGTTTTGATTTTTTTTGTCATTGCTGAGCCCCTTGGGTATATTGCCGTATGCGAGCGAGCAGTCGTTCTTCGAATGAGCATGTATCGTTGACATGCCATTGTAATTCGTCACCGAACCGAAGTTCATTCCATATTGCTCATGAGAAATCATGGAGGGCAGTCGTACGCCGTTTGGCTTTATCAACCTACACAAGCGAGCAGTCCTTCTTTGAATAAGCTGAAAATTTCATGTTGCACTCCCACCTGCACTGCTAACATGCCATTACAATTCGCACTGCTAATAAGCTGAACATAACACAGGAAGCTACCAGTAAGAAGTCGACGGCGGATGAACAGAACACACGCGGTGTCTGCGATGAAGGTACTCAAAACATTATCATCCCTTACTAGTCATTGCGCTGCTGTGTTTTCTTCGTTACAACGACTGCTTACATGCGTACATACACAAGTTATTACATATATATCCAAACATTATGTGCATCGTAATTGAATACCTCTGGCCCTCTGAAAGTCTGAAGATGCATCAGTACTCCTGAAGTTACACAAATCTACCAAGTTATACCTAGGAAATTATAACTTCTAAAGATTAGTACTGGAATTTTTAGGTAGTCAATTGAATTTTTGAAAACAACTCCCGTAATAAATTCACATAACTCAAAATTTTCAGAGTCCTGACAGCAACATAGATGAAGCGTTAAGTCAGGTAGCAATTAAAAATTTTTGGTTCAACAAAGTAAACATGCTAGTTTAACATTTACGCTTCAATCTTCTAAGTGCAGTATGGCTGCCAAATGCTCCTTTGTACGAATGGGCTTCATCATTCACAACATACCAAAGTAAATGACGACAGAAATGGCATCTCATTATGGAATGAACAAGAGCTGATATGTATATTCCAGCAAAAGGCACAACTATTCATCGGAATGAAGAAATTTACCACAACAACGCAAGAACATATCCATATAAAACTGCTGGAGACAATAATTGAACTATGAACCACATTACTGTAGGACCGGATGAGGCAACAAAGGAGGGGTGAATGGTGCCTAAAGTTTTTTCCTGCAAATATTCATATACTCCTTTTTCTCCAATAGCTACAAAGCTATCAAGATTAGGATATGCGGTCTACTAGAAAACAGAGGAACATAGACCATCGTACGACGAGGTCCGACACTGTGTGATCGAATTACGACCACTCAGCGGAAGTACAACGTGGTCGAATACGACCACTCAGCAGAGATACAACCTGGTCGTAACAGACTACGTAGTCGGGACCGACAACGTGGTCGAAACTGACGACGTGGTCGGAACCGACTACGTGGTCGAAACCGACAACGTGGTCGAAACAGACTACGTGGTCGAAACCGACAATGTGGTCGAATCTACGTGGTCAAAACCGACTATGTGGTCGAAACCGATAACGTAGTTGAAACCGACTACGTGGTCGAGACCAACGCGGTCGAAACCAACGTGGTCGAAACCAACATGGTCGAAACCAACCTGGTCTAACCAGCGTGGTCTAAACCAACATGGTCGAACCCAATGTGGTCAAAACCAACATGGTCGAAGTCTGCCGACTCCTGGACGTCGTCAAAGACCCGTCTGCCAAGTTCCGACCGCGAACAACATGGTCAAAGTCTGCCGACTTTCTAACATGGTCGAAGACCCACCTGCTGACTTCTGACTGCGGGCAATGTGGTCGAAGTCTGCCGACTTCCGAACATGGTTGAAGACCCATCTGCCGATTTCCTACCGCGGACAACGTGGTCGAACGACCAACATGGTCGAAACCCACTTTCGACTACCTACCATAAACAACGTGGTCGAACAACCAACGCGTTCTCAGATTACGTGGTCGAAGACCATTGTGTGATCGACACCACGGTAGTCGATGTCCGTGCAATTGCGAACGATAAGAGATTACAGAGAAGTCGAGCGACCACATGACTTAAGATCATTGAGCGATAGAAAGTAAGTGTGGTCGTTATCATCTAGAAGAACCAGAAGAGGCACATGACTACCAGAACTGAAAACATGAACGATGCACGATCTTTGCTCATGGGAAGACAGTAGCAAATATGGCTCTGAGCATTATCCCACATGTCACAGCAAGCAGTAGCATCGAGCAATAAAACCCAGATCGACAACGTGATCGAAGCTTACACTATGGTCGTAAGCCCGACAACGTGGTCGATAGCTTGCAAAGTGGTCGTAAATTCGACCACTCGACCGAAGAGCAACGTGGTTAGAAATCGACTATCATACAAAAGTCATTATAGTCGACAACCACCAATATCAAGACAAACGATTTCGAAAGATGAGTGCGGTCAGAACCGATGTGATCGTAAGCCAATGGTATGGTCGAACGATTATAAAGCAATTGGAAACCAGTGCGACTGAAAGAAAACGATCTGAGATTCAACTGGTCGAAAAGAGAAGCGATCGAATAGAAAATGGTCGTAAGCATAACAGAGGAGGCCAGTGAGCGCACGACCGCAAGATTTAAAATCCTCATAACTTTTGAAAACAAGATCGAATGGCTAGGAAACTTTGTACACAACATGGTTAGGGCTTCAGGAGGTTGCTCTGATATTTAATTGAAAACTTAGCAACCAAAATGAGAGCTCGACTAGATTTCACCGAGAACACCCAAAACCAAATCCCAGAGAGTAACAGAACCGCTCGTGGGTCTATTGTAGCCAAGATGGCTTGGAGTACATCCCACATGTCATTACGATCAAGATCTAGCCAAGAACACAGAGAGAAGAAGAACAGAGAAGAAATCAAAGCATCAATCAAACAAAACAACCCAAATAGAAGCACAGAGATGGATGATTGCATTCATGGATGTTTTCACAGACACTCCCCAGGGAGGACCAGGCTCTAATCCCTAGAGCCAACACACACACTCAACAGGAACTCCCCTCGTGAGAACAAACTCGAACCCTAGAGCTACACACACAGATAGACTCCCATGGGAGGAACAGGCGCCAGCCGCTAGGGCTTGGCCAACCAACTCAACCCTAACTCTTGCCTCCCCTCTCCCTTTTATAGGATTACATGAGAACCTAGACCTAATGGATCCACCCAGTAGTCCACACTAGGGATTACCCGTTAACCCCACCTAACACCGGGTTTTACTCACACGACAACCCACTGACACAGACAGATCACAATGCTTTAATAAAAACCGCTTCCCTTTTGCAGGCCTGAGTCAATTCACCGAATTGCCCCTCAGGCACGTTCCCGGAAGCTTCCTATTCTCGCACGACTGCGCCAGCTTCCGACCGACTGGACCTCGACTCCTCCTGAGCCTTGTCCCGGTCCATTCATTTCACACGACCGCACTCGGCATCCTGACCGTCTGGACCTCGACTCCTCCCAAAGCCTAGTCCTGGTCCACCTCGTCGTTGCCCGTCATGTCCACCTCTGGCAGCTCCAGCTCCGGTTCCTTTTCATCCCGACTTGCAACCACCTTACCAGCCTCGATCATCTTCGGCGTCTCCTAATAGTCTGGACCTCAACACCTCCTGTGCCTAGTTCCAGTCCTCCTACGCCTCACCATGACCTAGCTCCGAAGTGCTGAAACCACACAGACAAGCAAACCATCACATAGCAGTGCACAAAACACATAGCCCATCAATTGGCACACTCAACAAGTACCTCAGTGTACAATCACAGCTGGTCGTAAACCACTTACGATCGGTCGAATGCACAAGACATGAAGTGCCAGCAGCCTACGACCACACACAAGGCTGCTACGACCACCACGTAGCTTGCTACGATCACATAGCACAAGCTACGACTATCACCACCATCGCTACGACTATCGCTAGCTTCGGCTACGACTTACCCAACCAGGTCGCAACGACTTACGACTGTTGATCGCAACCACTTGAGACCACTCAGAGCGCCTACGACTACAACAGGACTGGTCGCAATGACATACGTCCACCAACAACATAGCTTGCGATCAACGATCACACATGCTTCGACTTCTGCTCCCTATCGCTACAATTACCAAGTCGAAAGGCACCTACTACTACCAAGTCGTAGTGCCGACCACCAAGTCATGAGCGCCTTTATGACCACTAAGTCGTAAGCCCTCTGCCGACCACCAAGTCTAAGCCACCTACGACTACCAAATCGATCGCCTACAATTACCACATCAATCGCCTATGATTACCACATCGATCGCCTATGACTACCACCGCAGCGGTCAAAGCTACCAACTACTGGTCCATCATCTACGACTACCAAGTCGTAAGCCACGAGATCGACTGCCGACTCACAACTCGAAGAAGCAGTGCAAACCACTCACAGCACCTGTCGAATGGCAAAGTCGAAGACAGAACAGCAGGAGCTCTAGTACTCAGACAGAGAGCCGACAGCTACTCAAAACCTCAAAAACCAAACTCAATCTCTCTACATCAAGAGTCAATTACTCATCACAACCATGAGTGACCTCCGCATGGTCTCACAATTACACATTTTCTTGCATCTCAGCTCTAACCTGGTCCTGCACAATAGACATAACAGAATACAACAATTGATATTTAAGTCATTCAATTGTTCAAAACCAATTCTAACATAATGGTCCTAAAAAAGAAATAGTTCAAGATTTTTTTAAAAAATACAGTAATCTGGCAGTCAAGTGATGAGCAGAATCCAGTTTTATCAATATTTTCCAACTCAACAGAGGAAGTTGAAAAAAAGGGGAAACTTGAAGTAGATATGACTTATGACTATCACGGTCTTCCTGTTTGTAATGCAGGCAGTAATTCCTTTTATTTGGATCACAGCTACTTCCATAAGAAAATACTCATCGTTGGTACTAGAAGGAAGCAACAAGGAGATGCTATAAACAAGGAGGTGGATTACCTGGTGGTTTGAAAAGACCAAAGAATGAAATAAAATCATAGCTGTAACCAAACTATATTGGCATTCTACACATATAATAGAAGTCCCAAGTAGGAGCTTGCAGTGTCTAAATTATTTTTAAAACCGATGGTCCTGATTTGTTAAGCCGATAGTAGGACAGCTCACAGTCCACTTCAGAAAGTACAAGTTTTCTAGTTACAATACCTGTCCTAGTGGAACTCGCTGTTCAGCCAGTTTCTTTTTGGTAACCTAAAGTTTGAAGACGGATAGCAAAATAAAAATTCGTTAGTGATTAGTGGTAATGCCGTAATGGAAAGAAGCAAACTCCATCCAGCCTCCTAATGAAAATGAAAAAAAGAGCAGAAAAACTCTACCTCAATATATACATACCAGCAAAAGGCATTCATCGAAAATGTAAAAATCTGTAACACCCCCATTTCTGGGAGCATTATAAATCCCTCGCAACTGCCCAGGACTGTTCAGCTGCGAGTTATCTCAATTGAGTGCATAACATTGCCAACACAAGCTTAAGAACAAAAGCCAGCTTTATTACAATATAAGGGCTAGAAGCCAAGTTTTACAGTAGAGCAAACGACCCTTAGATACACTACAGCAAAAGGTGCCACAGGCACGCCTGAGCGAAAGACAACCCTAAATCCAAGCGTCATCTATTTCGTAATACTCCACTTCGTCTTCATCTGCTTCCACGTTACCAGCTATTTCTGTTGATGTTTTTAGCAAGCATGAGTACTACTACCGTACTCAACAAGTCACACGGAAACTATTATTAACTACATGCAGGGTATAACAAGTAAAAGGGAAATAAGGCTATTATTTTATGTGGATGCAGTTTCATTTATAACTCAGTTAAAGTCTTAAAAGCATAACTTCAATAATAAAAAGGGGTTTCAAACTTGATTATCACTTTGCAATATTAACAAATCATTCTCAAACCTACTTATGCTTTGCTACTGGATTCACCCAATAAACACAGCTTCGTTTACCGGAAGCACGGCGTATTCGAATACCATTAGTCATGACTCTGCAGAGTTGCCCTGCTTTACCCACAAGATCCCTTAACTCCCGCGACAGAGTTAAGAAAACAAGGTTGTTTACTGCTCAATTCTTTATATAGCCTTTACCCAGTAGGTTTTTAATCTCAATAAGCTCGGATGACCCCACGGATCCCGTCCGACTTATTGCGATCCTGATTGTATGGTTAACCACCTCCCATACGACTCACCCTCGTATCCCTTCCCAATTGCAAAGGTTCAATTGAAGTTGAGCAGTTACTAAGCCAGGTTTGACAAAGTCAACGCTTGTGGTTGGGCGGTTACTATGTTCTTTACTCAGCATAAGGTTCTAGTCCTTACATTTTTAACTGAGGCACCATCCACGCACAAACCCATACCCAGTGCCTGAGGCACTGCCACCAATTCACAGCTAAGCCCCCACCCTAGGATAAGGTCTTTGGATCCAACTCTGCAATCCTCGCTTACCCCAGATCCAACTTTTCAAAACTCTAGATAAATAACAACATTCTTAACAGTAGAAAGATATTGGTAGATTCCTACACTATCATGATTATATTATTACAAACTTTAACATTACTATGTCTTGTCAAGGTGAATATGGCTATCAAAATGAACAGGGCTTTTCGGGTGGTAGGATATAACTAACATCATGACATTCTAAGCATTATTTGTACATAAAATAACAGGTTGTAAATAGCATAATGAAAATATGGATAATTAAATAAAGAATGACAATATAGGTTCAATATGATCAAAATATGTGCGACTTGCCTTGCGGGTCCGATATTTCAATTAACTCGTATTCTTTGGCGGGTTGGGTCTGGACTTGAGTTTCTTCTCCTTGCTCCTGGTGTTCTTCAACTTCGGTAGCTAACGCAAAACAAATAAAACAAATCAATTCCATACCCAAAGAATAGAGCTAGGAAATAAAGAAATGAAATAAAGAAATAAAATACAGAAAATCCAAATAACCCAAGGTTTGGACTTTGGAAGGCCCAAATGAGGAAATGGGCCTGAGAAATGGGTTGGCGGGCTCGAAACGGTCAAAATGGGTATAAATATGCATTTCGGGTTTCGGGTGAACAGTAACGGGTCGGTTACTATTCATCACGGGTTTTTACTATTCCTCGGGCTCGGTCGGTTCAGACCTGTTAAGCGAGTCGGTTTGGTTCAGCCGCATCCGAACGGGTCGGTCGGATGAACAGTAACGCCCGTTACTGTTCATCTTCCTCCTCCGCTCAGCGCTCGCAAAAACAGAGAGAACGGCGGCGACGGCCGGCGGCGCTACGGTGATTTGCGAAGGCTTTTGAGGGTATGGTTGGATTCGTGGGAGTGTGGGGGTTCCATTTTAGGTGGTGGTAGGTCCGGCGGAGGCGGCGATCGCCGGCGGCAAGCCTTTTTCTTTTTCGGCCATTTTGAACCTTGCGGCCGAATGGGAGCTTCTCTAGGCAATTAGGGTGGCTTTTGAGCATCTAGGGGGATAGAGGGAGCTAGTGGAAGCGGCGGTTTGAGCTAGGGAGGTTGGAGGTGGGCCGGCCACGGTGAGGTGGTTCGGCCGCTAGGAGGTGACTGGTGCTGGGGAAGAGGGGTGATTGGGAGGCTAAGGTGGCGGTTGGGGCGGGTTTCTAGGGGCTCCAGGATGCTATAGCCGAGATTAATTGAAGAATAATCGGCCGGGGATAGGACATTGGATTAGGGCTCACTTTTGGGGATTTTCACAATTGCCGGCAACGGGGACGATGGCGGCGGCTCTAGGGTGGCGGGCGGGTTCTAGGGAGTCAAAGCATCCACTGGGAGGCCTCGGTTATTTAAATAGGCGGAAGATTTTGAGTTGGCGTCGGGGTGGCCCAAGGCGACGATTTAGCGTGGCATGGGCGAGAAGCTCGGGAGCTTGGGCGGGTGCCGAGGGGTGCAGTGGCGTTCTCGGCGTCGCCCTGTTGTGTCAGGAGGAGTTGGCTGCGTCCCACTCGGTTGAAGGAGAAAACCGCGAGAAGGAGCAGAGGTGGCGGCAACGGGGAGGCCGGCGAGGCTGCCACTGGTGCAGGGCTCATCATGAGCAGGTGCAGGTCTTTGGCGAGCGAGGGAGGGATGGCGAGGACACTACGGCGCGGGAAGGCGCGAGGCGAGCGACTGTGGCAGAGGAGGTGGCGGTGACGGGAATTTTCGGACGTGAACAGTGCCGCCGCTCATCCCCTCCGTTCATGGCGTGATGACAAGGATTAGTGGGGGTTTTGCATCAAGATTAGTGCAGATTAGGGCTAGGAAGCAAAAGGAAACCAAATTCAACTCAAACTCAAACTCATTTTGAATTTCTCCATTTTCAGTTTTGTTTCAACCTACCCTCCTTAAAAAGGATCTCGTCCTCGAGATCAACTTGGGCCAAGGAGTAGGTTGGGAAATTCTCGCTGCAAGTCTGCTTCCTTTTCCCACGTTGCTTCATCTGCCGAGTGATTCTGCCATTGAATCTTATGAAGCCTGATGGTTTTGTTTCTTAACTGTTTCTCTGTAGTTTCCAAGATCCGAATTGGTTCTTCTTCATATGACAGATCATCCTGTAAATCTATGTCATCAACTGGTACTTGCTCGGTGGAATGGCGGAGACATTTCCGTAACTGAGATACATGAAATACGTTATGTACTCTGGCCAAATTTGGTGTTAACTGCAGCTTGTACGCTACTTCTCCTATTCTTTCGAGAATCTCGAATGGGCCAATATACCTTGGGGCTAGCTTTCCTTTGACTTGGAGTCTTTTTACTGACTTGAATGGTGTGACTTTGAGATATACCAAATCTCCGATTTCAAAATTTAGATCTTTCCGACGCGTATCCGCATAACTCTTTTGTCGACTTTGAGCTATTTTCATTTTGTCTCGAACAATCCTAACATGGGCTTCTGCATCTTGGACAATTTGTGGCCCTAAGAACTGCCGTTCTCCGGTCTCAGTCCAATTTAACGGCGTTCTACATTCTCTCCCATACAGGGCTTCGAACGGGGCCATTTTAATACTGGTCTGATAACTGTTGTTATACGAGAATTCTGCAAACGGCAAGCACATGTCCCAAGCAGCTCCATAAACCAATGCGCATGCTCGAAGCATGTCCTCTAAGATCTGATTTACTCGTTCTGTTTGTCCTCCAGTTTGCGGATGGTATGCTGTACTAAAGGCTAAATCCGTTCCCATCGCTTCATGCAATTTCTCCCAGAATGTAGAGGTAAACTGTGCTCCTCTATCAGATACTATTCTTTTTGGAACTCCATGCAATACCACGATTCTCGTCAGGTATAGCTCTGCCAGTTTATTTTTACCATAAGTCTATTTGATGGGTATGAAGTGCGCTACTTTGGTCAGTCGGTCTACGATTACCCAAATAGCATCGTAACCGTCTCGACTTTTTGGAAATCCCGTAATAAAATCCATACCAATGTCATCCCACTTCCATTCAGGAATTGGCAAAGGATTTAGCAATCCTGAAGGCTTCCGATGGTCTATCTTTATTTTCTCGCTGTGTATCACAACGGGCAATATACTCTGCTATTTCCTTCTTCATCTTACTCCACCAATACCTCTTTTTCAAATCTTGGTACATCTTCGTGCCTCCTGGATGAATAGAGAGTTGAGATGAATGAGCCTCTCGTAATATCAAATCTTTCAACTCTTTGTCATCAGGTACACAATAGCGATCTCTAAATCTCAAAATCCCTTGATCATCCTTAACGAATTCAGACGAGTTTTCTTCCTGACTTCTCTTTATGAGTTGCTGCATTTCTTCATCTCTGTCTTGAGCTGTCTTAATCTGATCTGTTAAAGTTTGCTGAATTTCTAATGCCGTTATTTGGCCTTGTTCAACAACACATAGGTTCAATCGCTGAATCTCTTCATGTAATGGAATAGCGCATTCCAGAATAAAAGCTATGCTACGGTACTTTTTCCGACTTAGTGTATCTGCGACAACGTTTGCTTTCCCGGGATGGTATTGGAGATCCAGGTCATAATCTTTGATTAACTCCAACCATCTACGTTGTCGGAGATTTAAATCTGGTTGAGTAAATATGTACTTCAGACTCTTATGGTCGGAAAAGACCTCACAACGATTTCCCAATAAGTAGTGCCTCCAAATTTTCAACGCATGCACTACTGCTGCCAATTCCAAGTCATGCGTTGGATAATTTGTCTCATGTGGTCGTAGCTGTCTTGAAGCGTACGCCACCACTTTCCCTTCCTGCATTAGTACACAACCTAATCCTTGCTGTGAGGCATCACAGTAGATTTGAAAATCATTCTCGAGATTAGGAAGTATAAGCACAGGGGCTGAGGTTAATCTTGCTTTCAATTTCTGAAAACTCTCTTCACACTTATCGGTCCATATGTAAGGATTATCTTTCTTGAGGAGCTGAGTAAGGGGTCTTGATATTTTTGAAAATCCTTCGATAAACCGACGGTAATATCCAGCCAAACCAAGGAAACTCCGAACTTCTGTTACAGTGGTTGGCTGTTTCCATTCCATTACCGCTTTTACTTTTTCCGGGTCTACTTTTACTCCTTCTTCAGTAATAATATGTCCAAGAAATGCTACTTCTTTCATCCAAAACTCATATTTGGAGAATTTAGCATATAACTGGTGTTCTCTTAGTTTACTAAAGGCAACATGTAGATGTTGACGATGTTCTTTTTCTGTCTTAGAGTATATTAGTATGTCATCGATGAAAACTATCACAAAATGGTCTAGCTGCTCCATATATACCATATTCATCAGATTCATGAAATACGCCGGTGCATTTGTCAAGCCAAATGGTACCACAGTGAACTCAAACAGTCCGTATCTTGTGGTGAAGGCAGTCTTTTCACGATCTTGCTCTCGGATCTTAAGCTGATGATATCCAGACCTTAAATCAATTTTCGAGAATACCTTAGCTCCTTTGAGCTGATCAAATAAGTCATCTATCCTTGGCAAAGGATATTTATTTTTGATAGTCACGGCATTCAACCCTCGATAATCCACACACATTCTCTGACTCCCATCTTTCTTCTTGGCGAACAGCACTGGGGCGGACCAAGGAGATATGCTAGGCTGTATAAATTCTTTTTCCATTAATTCATCCATCTGCTTCTTAAGTTCTTTGAGCTCTTGGGCTGACATCCGATACTGACACTTTGTGATGGGTTTAGCCCCTGGTACCAACTCAATAGCAAGCTCGATGGGTCTATCTGGTGGCTTCCCAGGTAGTTCTTTCGGAAAAACATCTGGATACTCCTGAATTATTGGTACTTGAGCAACTCCTTCTTCTACCATTATACTCTGAACACTTGCCTTCATTTTCTCCACTAACGTTGGATCTGTCCTTACTGTTACCTTCTACCCTTCTGGACATACCAAAGTTACTAGCTTGTTTTCACAATCCACCTTGGCTTTATATTTAGTTAACCAATTCATCCCTAATATGACATCCAGTCCCTTCATTTCCAACAATAGCAAGTCCGCTTTTAAATTTGACTCCTTGGATTTCTAGATCCAAATCCTTGCATCCAAAGCGAGATTCCATCCTACTCCCGGGTGTTTGAAAGGAATAGGATTTTTGCAAAGTGGAGAATGGCATTTGGTTTTTCACAACAAAAGCCAAAGAGAGAAACGAATGCGTTGCTCCGGGATCAAACAAAACTAAGGAAGGCTTTGAGTGGATATGAACGCACCAACGATGACATCGTTGGCCTACCGCTTCTTCTGTGCAGATGTGATTTATCCTTCCTTGTACAGGTCTCAGTATCCCTTTACCCTTATCTGCTGCTGGCGTCGTGGTTGTTGTCTGAGTCTCTACTGGCTTAAATGCAAATTGTCGAGTCTGACTTCCTTCCTCCTGTTTTGGCACGGCTACAAACTGTCGCGGCGAAGATGTCTGGGCCCTAACTTGGGCTTTTGCCACTTCAGAGGGCAATCCTCCTCATGGGCATTGATTTTTGTAATGGCCAGCCTGGCCACAGTGATAGCAGACAGTGTATAACTGTGGACATTGCCTCTGCAAATGATTTCCTCCGCAGTTATAACACTTCAAACTAGAAGTCTGTTGAACGTTCTGCTGGGATGTCATAGGGTTTTGGCTCTCTTAAACTGCGGTCTTGGTGCGAACGTAAACCTCCTTCCTCGTTGTCCCCTAGACTGGGGTGCTAAGATCATTCGCTTCCGAGGAGTGTCTGGCGTTGACGTTCTTTGCATTACTTTCCTCTTCCGCGTGTCCTCTAACTCATTCCTAGCCTCTTCAGACATAATGAGTTTATTCACCATTGCTGACAAGTCTTTAAAGTCCATCGCCGAGATGTGATACTTTAAAGACTTCTGTAGTCCTTCCTTGAACCTTTCCATTTTCCTTGCCTCGGTCTTCACATCGTCCGGGGCATAACGAGCCAGTGTATTAAACAGGTGAAGATATTCCATGATCGTTCGTCCTCCTTGCTTTAACGCAAGAAATTCCCGACGTTTGGCTTCGATCACGCCTGTGGGTACATGTGCCTGGCGGAAAGAATCTTCAAATTCTTTCCATGTGATTTCTCGATCTTCACTCATCATTTGATAGCTTACCCACCATGCTGCAGCTGGGCCCTGCAGCTGATGGGAGGCGTATAATACCTTTTCCTTGTCATTGCACTGAATAGTATTCAACTTCCTTTCCACGTCTCTGAACCAATCTTCGGCTACCATTGGATCAGGTGAGGAAGAAAAGACTGGAGGCCGAGTCTTTTGAAAATCTGCCCATTTTGACTGTATGGGCATTCCTTGCTGATTATTTCCTCCGCTTCTCATGGCTATTTGTTCTAATAATTTGGCATGCTGTTCCATCATACGAGACTGGTTTAGTTCTGCTTGATGTCTATTTTCTTCCATCTTCGCCAAAATATCTACTAAACTGGGCTGCGCCACTTCCCTTTGGCGAGGGCTGCCCTGCCCCTGAGATCCTTCTCCTCCTTCAGCCATCTGACAATTTGATGTGATTTAGGAGCTCAGATCTGCAGCGAGTTTTTAAAAGGTCAGGTAGATAAGTAAGAATTCAGATTTTTAGTTAAGATAGAGTGAAATGGATAAGATTTCTAGGGCAGAATAGAAGGATTAAACTTTTGAAAAAGAAAGACTAAAGATACTCATAGCAAATAAATTATCACATAGGCAAAAGTAGTCTTTATTTATCATACAAGCTGGATACATACCATTTTTACAATGCTTATACCGCAACTTGTTTTACAAAACCAAAACATTCTACTACCAGGGGTTCTAACTATACTTAGCGAAACTCGATTCTACGGCACTATCTAAGTCTTGGGGTCTGGGGAACCACCGGAGGAACCCCACTCTTCCTCCTCAGGGTCTTCTTCTTCTTCTTCAATCATGGGCTCCTTGCCCTTGGATTCCTCATTAACAACTTTTGGCTCTTCCGCAGCTTGTGGCACTGGATTCTGGAAAAGTGATCGGTATTGGGGTGCCGTCATCCTTCGTGGCCTTTTGGAGGGCCCAGCGACATCGTCAGGTGTTTCGCCAACACCTGATGTTTCACCTTGCTCTAGCTGTCGAGAATGTTGCAGACTACTTTTCAGCACCCAAACCTCCTGTTGGGCTGAATAGAGTTGAAATTGCAGCTTCTGGTTCTCTTCTGCCATCCGGGAGTACTGAGTCTCCTGAAAGACAATATGCAATGCAGCTTCTTTAATTCTGAGATCTTCTTCTCGGTCAGGGTGTGGAACTGAAAAGCTGTGCCTCTCATCATCCTCCTGTGGGATGAGGTGGAATGGTGACTCATCAAATTCTGCATCATAATAGCGGTGAAGATACACCACCGCTTTCCTTGCTGCATCCTGTATGGCATCGGACTCCTTGAGGCGATATGCTGTGAATTTTCACGAAATATCCGGCCTCAATGGAAGTGGCATTAGATACACCCATGCCTTCCATTGATAGAGCTTCCCATGGACCACCAGTCCTCTTGCATAAAATACCGGTCGCTACTGCTCAGTTGCGTAGAGATATTTCTGCATTCTCCACAACAGAGCTGCCTTTCCAAGTAAAGCACTTGGGTCGGAGAAGACATGACATTCCATCTGCTGACAACGAAAATTTTGAGTTTAGGCAAGGATAAGTTGGGAAGAAGTATACAGAAATATTACTGACATTTTAAAGGAAAAACTCCTTTTCCATAAGTAATTAAATTTTTTTTTATAATAACACCTAATACACTTAGGGTCATCCTACGGTCAAGCAAGCGGGCTCTGATACCACTCTGTAACACCCCCATTTCTGGGAGCATTATGAATCCTCGAATCGCCCGTAACTGCTCAATGAGTTATCTCAATTCAGTGCATAACATTGCCAACACAAGCTTAAGAACAAAAGCCAGCTTTATTACAATATAAGGGCTAGAAGCCAAGTTTTACAGTAGGGCAAACGACCCTTAGATACACTATGACAAAAGGTGCCACAGCACGCTGAGCGAAAGACAACCCTAAATCCAAGCGTCATCTATTTCGTAATACTCCACTTCGCCTTCATCTCGCTTCCACGTTACCTACTATTTCATTGATGTTTTAGCAAGCATGAGTACTACTACCGTACTCAACAAGTCACACGGAAACTATTATTAACTACATGCAGGGTATAACAAGTAAAAGGGAAATAAGGCTATTATTTTATGTGGATGCAGTTTCATTTATAACTCAGTTAAAGTCTTAAAAGCATAACTTCAATAATAAAAAGGGGTTTCAAACTTGATTATCACTTTGCAATATTAACAAATCATTCTCAAACCTACTTATGCTTTGCTCTGGATTCACCCAATAAACACAACTTGTTCACGGAAGCACGGCGATTCGAATACCATTAGTCATGACTCGCAGAGTTGCCCCGCTTACCCACAAGATCCCTTAACTCCCTGACGAGTTAAGAAAACAAGGTTGTTTACTGCTCAATTCTTTATATAGCCTTTACCCAGTAGGTTTTTAATCTCAATAAGCTCGGATGACCCCACGGATCCCGTCCGACTTATTGCAGTCCTACAGTTGTATGGTTAATCACCTCTCATACGACTCACCCTCTGTATCCCCCTTCCCAATTGCAAAGGTTCAATTGAAGTTGAGCAGTTACTAAGCCAGGTTTGACAAAGTCAACGCTTGTGGTTGGGCGGTTACTATGTTCTTTACTCAGCATAAGGTTCTAGTCCTTACATTTTTAACTGAGGCACCATCCACGCACAAACCCATACCCAAAGGCTCGAGGCACCGCCACCAATTCACAGCTAAGCCCCACCCTAGGATAAGGTCTTTGGATCCAACTCTGCAATCCTCGCTCACCCCAGATCCAACTTTTCAAAACTCTAGATAAATAACAACATTCTTAACAGTAGAAAGATATTGGTGGATTCCTACACTATCATGATTATATTATTACAAACTTTAACATTACTATGTCTTGTCAAGGTGAATATGGTTATCAAAATGAACAGGGCTTTTCGGGTGGTAGGATATAACTAACATCATGACATTCTAAGCATTATTTGTACATAAAATAACAGGTTGTAAATAGCATAATGAAAATATGGATAATTAAATAAAGAATGACAATATAGGTTCAATATGATCAAAATATGTGCGACTTGCCTTGCGGGTCCGATATTTCAATTAACTCGTATTCTTCGGCGGGTTGGGTCTGGACTTGAGTTTCTTCTCCTTGCTCCTGGTGTTCTTCAACTTCGGTAGCTAACGCAAAACAAATAAAACAAATCAATTCCATGCCCAAAGAATAGAGCTAGGAAATAAAGAAATAAAATACAGAAAATCCAAATAACCCAAGGTTTGGACTTTGGAAGGCCCAAATGAGGAAACGGGCCTGAGAGATGGGTTGGCGGGCTCGAAACGGTCAAAATGGGTATAAATATGCATTTCGGGTTTCAGGTGAATAGTAACGGGTCGGTTACTATTCATCGCGGGTTTTTACTATTCCTCGGGCTCGGTCGGTTCAGACCCGTTAAGCGAGTCGGTTTGGTTCAGCCGCATCCGAACGGGTCGGTCGGATGAACAGTAACGCCCGTTACTGTTCATCTTCCTCCTCCCGCTCCCGCGCGCTCGCAAAAACAGAGAGAACGGCGGCGACGGTCGGCGGCGCTACGGTGATTTGCGAAGGCTTTTGAGGGTATGGTTGGATTCGTGGGAGTGTGGGGGTTCCATTTTAGGTGGTGGTAGGTCCGGCGGAGGCGGCGATCGCCGGCGGCAAGCCTTTTTCTTTTTCGGCCATTTTGAACCTTGCGGCCGAATGGGAGCTTCTCTAGGCAATTGGGGTGGCTTTTGAGCATCTAGGGGGATAGAGGGAGCTAGTGGAAGCGGCGGTTTGAGCTAGGGAGGTCGGAGGTGGGCCGGCCACGGTGAGGTGGTTCGGCCGCTAGGAGGTGACCGGTGCTGGGGAAGAGGGGTGATTGGGAGGCTAAGGTGGCGGTTGGGGCGGGTTTCTAGGGGCTCCAGGATGCTATAGCCGAGATTAATTGAAGAATAATCGGCCGGGGATAGGACATTTGATTAGGGCTCACTTTTGGGGATTTTCGCAATTGCCGGCAACGGGGACGATGGCGGACTGGGTGGCGGCGGGTTCTAGGAGTCAAAGCATCCACTGGGAGGCCTCGGTTATTTAAATAGGCGAAAGATTTTGAGTTAGCACCGGGGTGGCCCAAGGCGACGACGGCGCGTGGCACGGGCGGAGAAGCTCGGGGAGCTTCTGGGCGGCTGCCAGAGGGGGCGCAAGCTGGCGTTCTCGGCGTCGCCCTGCTGTGCTAGAAGGAGCTGGCTGCGTCCCACTCGGTTGAAGGAGAAAACCGCGAGAAGGAGCAGAGGTGGCGGCAACGGGGAGGCCGGCGAGGCTACCACTGGTGCAGGGCTCATCATGAGCAGGGTACAGTGCTAGCAGGCAGAGGGGAAGGGCTGGCAGGGACACGCTGGCGCGGGGAAGGCGCGAGGCGAGCGACTGTGGCAGAGGAGGTGGCGGCGACGGGAATTTTCGGACGTGAACAGTGCCGCCGCTCATCCCCTCCGTTCATGGCGTGATGACAAGGATTTGTGGGGGTTTTGCATCAAGATTAGTGCAGATTAGGGCTAGGAAGCAAAAGAAAACCAAATTCAACTCAAACTCAAACTCATTTTGAATTTCTCCATTTTCGGTTTTGTTTCAAAATCGACCCCAGATGATGAAATGACATCCTATAACACGTTTCTGATGTGTGTTCATTCCGGTCTGATGTAGTTTTGGATGTACATACATAGGAAAAGAAGTAGATTAATGACTTGTTTTTCACATATACTCAACTTATCATTGGTTGTATATTGTTCTCTCCAGCACTGCTATTGATAACCAATTAACCAATTATGATCTAAATATGTATAACTCAACAACCTTGATTAGAAGTCCTAGCAACCTGCAGCGTTGATGACTATCAGCTTCTTATGGTAGCAAAACAGTACTAAAAATGAGTATATGTTTGAACCTACTGATCTATGTCTTTTTTCAATTTATGACAGTCGCCAGGCATGTTGTAACATCCTAAATTTCGAGGGTTCAAAAATATAGAAATTTTAAAACTTTTCTTGCATTTTGCTGGCATTCAAATTTCTTCTGAGAATTTATTTGGAACATTTTGAGTTTTGTAACATACAAATTAACATATTGAGAAATAATATCCAAGAAAAATATACATACATACATACATAACAATGATGTTAATAAAAGAAATGAAAAATCCGAAGCAAGGGAATTATGGATTTAAATCCAAGAAACCTAAATGCAAACCTAAGTTCATCTTCGAGTTGAAAACCAATACCTGAAGGTTAAATTAAATAAAAGTAAATTCTATAAATCCGTTTGCAACCAAATCAAGCCAGGTAGCCAAATTTAAATTGAAATCTGGTCATTCAAAGCCAAAAATAGGAATTGAAAATTAATATAAAATTCAATTCCTGAAATTCTTAAAATCTCCAAAAATCTCTCTTGGGCTCAGCGCATTTCTTTTCTCCCCGGTCCATCTTCCTTCCCAGCCCGTTTTCTTTTTCTTCTTTTCCTCAGCCTAGGCCGGCCCGCCTCCCTTTCTTCCTCCCCTGCCCCTCGCAGCATTCAGACAAGGCCGAAGGCCCCCCTTTTGCTCACAGCACGGCGCCGCAGCCCGCCTCCTCCCACGGAGCCTCCTTCGGACCGCCGGTCTCCGGCGCACCTCCGCGCACGTCACCAGGCCCCACCGCCGTCCCATCGAAGCGGTGCGCCCACCTCACCGTCTGGCTGCCATTAATCCGCCCGTCCCTTCCGCCTCACCGCCCATGCCGAAGACGGAACCGCAGCTCCGGTCAGCCACAGCGCGCGGCAGTTCCACCGGGACCACGACCAGTCTTGCGCACGTCGCCCACGCCAGCTCGCATCACCGTCTGGCCGCCTCGTCCCGTCGCCCGCACTATGGCCATGCCGCCGCCGAGCTCAATGCCACCCGCCCGCCTACCGCCGCACCTTTTCCCGGCTAAAAAAGCCCGCCCGCAGCTTCCAACAGCATCGCACAACTTCGTTTTAGCTCCCACACCACCGATCGGAACCCCGAGCCCCTAGCTTCGTCGGCGCCCTTTTCTTCCCCATGGCCGGCCGACGAGCGCGCTGTCGATTGAGGCCACGCCGGTCCGATTCCCTCTCCCCGGAGCATCCTAGGAACACGGCAAAGCCGTTCCCACTACCAGCCGAGCTCATCCTTGCCCGTGCTTTGCCAGCGTCGAGCCTTCCACCAGCCCGCCGCCTCCACACGCCGCCAGCCCGCCTCAGAGCTCCTCAGCCCCCGTCTGCACTTCCTTCGGCTTCCACTCGGCGCCGGCATTCCGTTTTGACCATCGCCAATGTAATACCCCGGAAATTGTTTAATTAATTGTTTAATTAATAGAGAGAGGGACTTTTGTGAAATAATTAAATTTATAAGAGTTTTGAGGGGTTTTATGAAAATTTAAGACAACCTGGGCCTAGGCCTTGGCCTGTGGGTTTTTCTTGGCCCAAGAGGGAGGGAGGCCACCTCTTAAAACCCTAGGCAGCCCCCACCCCGCGCCTCCACCCCTGCGCCTCCACCCCAGTAGCTGCCGCCCCGTGCTGCCCCGACGTCTTCTTCCCGGTGCACCGTCGTCGTCTTCATCGTCGTCGTCTCCTCCCCCGGTGCGCCGTCGCCGACGTTCGTCGCTGTACCGCGTGGATCCGGAGGAAAGAGAGGAGGAGATCGCGGGCGTGTTCGTCGCCGTGTTCATCGTGTTCATCGTCGTGTCGTCAAGGGTAATCCCTGGTAGTCTCTAGATTGGTTTTTAATCAAGTTAGATTCGTCGGTTTTCTGGGCTGCTGGGACGGTAGTTGTTTCTCGGCGGTTTTCATCTAGTTTCGTCGGGATTCAGGTCTGGACCCCTTATAGAAAGTTGTAGAGGGTTTAATTATCTTTCCAAGGAGTACAAGAACACGTGATTCGGATTTGTGTAGCGAAAGTTATGAATTTTCTAGTGTTACTGTTCTGCAGATCGGGGTAGTTCTGGACAGAGTTTAGTAGATCGGTTTGTGCGACGGAAATAGTTGCGATTCAGGAGTCCTTCAAATTGAGAAAGTTGTAGATAAGTTTCTTAGCTTTCAATAGAGGTAAAGAAGTCCGATTCCGAATTTCTGGGCGAAAGTTATGCCTGTTTTAGTGCGCTGTCCAGAGAGTCCGACGTGAATTTGGATGCTTTAGAAAAGGGTTTGGATCGGCTAGTTAATGGCAGAATCAGAGAGTCTCCCCAACTAAGTTTTTGTAGATAATTTAATTATATTTCTAGAGAGTCCAAGAACGCTTAATTTGGAGTTACGTACTGAAAGTTATGATTTTTGGAAGTCGGCTGTCTGTGGTTGGGCAGATTTGGCCGAGGGGAGTTGGGGATTTAATTGAGATAAATTGTTGGGTTAATTGGGGTTGCTGTTATTTTATATCTAGAAACCCGCTACTGTCATGTTGGTAATTATTAATTAAATATTCAGGAGGAGAGCGGATTCCGGGGGTTGTGCCTTCTACGTGTTCTTCATTTTCTCGCGGTTGAGGCAAGTATATTTGTGATGTGAAAATCTGTGTGTTTATGGATTTGTTGAATTGTTTGGATGATGGTTGAATCATGTCTGTTTAAATTGTGAGTATGAGTAAGTGATGAATTGAGAATGCTATTTATGTTCTGTTTACATTATGGCATTTATGAGATTGGTTGATGCGTAGTATGGTGAATGCTCGTTATCTTTTGATACATTCACATATATGCATCATATTGAGAATTGTTGAAGTCTTGATCATGCGGTGATCAAGCATCGAGGTCCCCACACTTGCGGAGTGTGGGCATTGGTCCCTGCACCGAGGGTGCAGGCATGGTGTGCATTGACGGATGCACACCCGCACGTAAAATGCGAAAGAGATGAGAAAGAGGAGCTTTTGATCATAATGCATAGCATGAAATTCATATGTAATATGTTTAACTTGAGAGTTAATGTTCATGCTTGCATTTGTTATGATTATACTTGCCGAGTCATTGGACTCACTCTTTCGTTGTTTTGTTGTTGTTGTTTGTTTATTTTAGGTACCTTCACGAGGTCAAGATGCATGGGAATAAAGAGGATTAGTATTGTTGCACTTGCACGAAATATTCACCATGGAGAAGATAGAGAACTCTAATTATTATTTGTTGATTAGTTCAAGTGGTATTTGATTATGACCTTCAGATTAAGATGTAATAATGGATTAGAACTTCTTCATATTGCTTCCGTGCTTTACTTAAGTTTTAATAGATGTTTCTGCTTAGTAGCCAAATTACTTTGCTTGCGGTTATTCATACCTTTTGATAATATTGTTAGAACTTCATTTTTATCAATAAACAAAGGAGGCTCTACCGAAATTTTATAGAATGCCTTAGCATAGTTTTATTATGTTGTTAGTTTGGTAGCATTTCAGGCCATTGTTTGGCTGGGGTGTTACAGTTGGTATCAGAGCGGGCTTTAGGTCCGTGTTAATTAAACTATTAAATTGACACACTTGGTGCATGAGGATGGGATGAGTCAAGCATTGCATTTATGCTTTTGACATGTTATATTGATGATTTACATTATGAGATAATCTTGTATGCTTATTGATAATCTTGTATGATTATGATTTGCTCCTATGATCATATGACTGAGAATAGTCAATGATATGATGTAGATGTTGTGATGTGCTACCTTGGTATTGCCAAATTATATCATTGTTTGTAGTATGAGGATTAGCAATGTAGCTACCTCAGGTAACTTAATTGCAGGTGTTGCGGGTGAATTTATTAGAAAAGTTGTTATTATCCTTGTTGATTTCGCCAATTCTTGGGTGATTGGAGTTAATGAATTTCTTTTGAGATTGTGGTTCTTGCAGTTGAGGGTATGCATTGGTCTCTACCTGTTCCTTGAAGCAGTTATTGTTTCTTTCCGGACTACTGAGATACTTTGCTACCTGTGCTTTTTGTTGATTTGTAAGGTTAGTTCCTTCGTGGGAGTTTGTCTTGTTGCGAATCATGGCTCATTGTTCGCTTGGTGTTTTCTTTTATTAATGCGAATTTTGAGTTGCAAAACTCATTGTTATGTGAAAGCTTTGGATCTATGTTTTCTTTACCTCGAGCGTTGAAGTTTATTGTTCCTTTTCCTTTTGAAAGAGAGTGTTAAAATCCTTTATGTTGTTTTGCTATGCTTAAGTGGAAGGTGGTAGTCGATAAACTAATTCATAAGGTTGAATTATCGTTGATATGTTAGCATAGTGTATAATTAAATTTTACTAGTATCCTTGGAAGTGTAGTTGTTTAATTTGATATTGCCTGTAATAGTTTTTAGAAGAACTATGATTAAGAATTTGTTTACTCATGATAGTAACTCATGGAGTTATTGAGGAGTGTGTAATAAGAACCGGAATGATTATTATGATTGTTAAAATGTCTATCATGATTGGATAAATTGAATTATCTGTGTCTTTAGTAATTAATCCGACCGTTTGGAATGATTAAGTAAGGAGGTGTTAAAATATTACCTTGGTAATATTGACCCTTAATATGTCTTTTATTTAGATGCTTTATGAGCATGCACAATTGCTAGTTTCATCTATCTTTTACCATGTTAGATTGTTGAAATACGATAAAGGAATAGATGAAGGTTGATGCATTGACTTGTAGAAACTTGTCTTACGAATGGTATCATTGAAGTTTAAAGTCATTTCCATTCTAATTTCTGAATGTAAGGTAGGATACAAAATCTATGCTCATGAATGTCTTATAATTGTAAAATGGAGTTAGGATCATGAATGTTGTTATGACCGAATAATAATCAATTATTGCCAATAGTGAATAGAGTACAATCAATTGGTGCTAAGTTAGAGTTGAGCACCAATAAAGAATGGAATATATGAAATCTAGTAAGAAATTTATACTAGCATGATTTCGAGATTATCTTGTTCTAGTATCATCTTGTTTAAGAGCTTTGTTCTATTTATGTGGCTTATGCACTAGGTTCTCCTAGATCAAGTAGTTGCAACCTTACTTAGATATTAGAAATATGATGCAATGATTTCTTATGTTTCTTTTGGAAAAGTTTATGAAGGAGTTGAGGATATGATGATGCTTGTTAAGAATGTATTATTCGATGTTAGTATGTTGGTCCATTTGTGGTTATGATGGTAATGTTGAAGGTTCATTAAATAGAAGAATTTGAATAAATTCCTTGGTACTATTTAAATCAAAAGTTTTGATAGTGTGTATGCGATCTTTGATCTCATGATTTATGTGGTAGCTGAAATTGTTTTAAGCAAAGTGTCGTGTTGAGGATTTTAATTAGTTCTTAAAGAATTAATGTGTTGTGGTCTTCAACTCTTCTTTTGTTGGAATTGTTAAGGTGATACCGTATTCAAAGAAGGTTGTTCTCTTTGTTAAAAGGAAAAGTTTGATAAAAGTTTTGAAGGTTGAAGTCAAGTTGTGCAATCTTTGTGAAGTGTGTTTGACTTCTTATTTTCGCCGCTTAAGAGTTTCGGAGCTCAAATGACAATCTTGTATTCGTATTGGTTGAGATTTGATGTTTTCGTCTCGAGGAGGCATGCGCCTTCACCGTGGTCTTATCCTTTGTTGTCCAAGATCTTTGTTTTCTTGGTTTTGTGTTTATTGCAGATGGACATTGTGCTGAAATTTTCTTCTTTGCTTCTCCAAGAAAGGGTACGCAGTTTGGGTTGCAAAGACCTTTAAGATGTGTATGGCAACTGGTTGGTGTGGTTTTGTGATTAGTCCGGTGAGATTGTGGGTATCAAGATACTTGAGATTCTTGGAGTGATAAATTGTTCGTTGAATAATTCTCGATGAGGATTTGATTTAAAGAAGATGTTGTCCTTGGGGCTAAATAGTTTTATTGTTGCAACTAGAAGAACCTAGTGTGGTTCATGAGTGTTACGCTCATTTTGTCGAACGTTGGAATTATTGAAAGTATGGGAATCTTGATCAATTTTATTGGAGCATCATGATGGGGTACTTTGCAAGGATTATTAGAATGATTATGATGGTGTAGTTAATGAGTTTATAATTGTGAAGAAGCCCAACCGTTGTGGGAATTATTGGGATAGTAAGGATTGTTGAATTTTGCCATGTATAACTTAGCTCGTTGAGTAACCCTCTAGGAGTTAGAATCTTTCTACAGATAATCAAGTTGAGAATATGTTTCATATGGTTGTTAATGATTGAGTATGGTTGATTGTGGAAATTTTAGTTACTGAATTTAAGAGTCTTTGTATTAAATATATCGAAGTATATGTATAGAAGCCTTAGAGATGGGAAATTTTGGTTGGTGATCTATGCTAGAACCTTGGAGGCTAATGTTATTGCGTGAGAATAGTGGAAGGAGTGGATTCGAATATTATGATGTTCCTTGATAGTATCCTTTGGATGTAGTAAATGGGTATGTGAGCCGAGAAATTCATGTTGATTGTCCTTAAGATTTGTGGTGAAGTGTTGGTGGGTGAAAAATAACGATGAGGTGCATTGGAAATTATTCGTTAAAGTAACATGTGGGAAGAGGAGTTGACTAGAGTATGTTATTATGAGAATAGTAGAGTCCCTCTACAAAAGTGTGTTGGATGCACTCGGTTTGAACATAGAGTTGATGTTGCCAATTTAAGAGAATTGAGCTAGTATGGTATGGGATAATTTGGAACCTCGTGATTCAAGAGGAAGTTTAATAAAAAAATCGGTAGTAAAATGCTCCCGATTCTTGTTTGAGCTACGTGATGAGAGAAAAGTCTTTGTGGTTTGAGTTGATTTTTGTTGGCTTGTGTGGTTTTTCCGGTTTAGGAAAAAAAATGGACGGGTTTGACATTTGAGTGATTCCCCTTTGATGTATGTGTTGTTTGTTTGCAAACCACCTACTTGGAAGGTGGAGAGGTTCTTATGTTGAATCCTCGATTTTCTTTATGATTTGACCCTTTGGTGGGGAGTGGGTGATGCGTGATTGCAATAAGAATCCCTTATTTTCGTTGTATTCGTGTGTGTGAGTGGGTTTACCTTGACCCCGTGGTGTGCCCGTGTTTAAGGGGTGCTCATTGCTAAGGTAAAGAGATCGATTGAGAATGGAAACATGAGATATATGTGCTGTGCAGATTGTGCGGGTTGGTACTAAAGGGAATGATAACCCGATGTGTATTTAATCGCTTTTGTTAATTACGAAGTTTTAGGGGTTTGTGTATCACTAGGACTACCTTGGGTTCTAGTGTGGGATACATAGCGCTTTGTATGACTCGGTATCGAGGGAGAACTTGAAAGATCCGAGCGTGGGCTTCATTAAAACCGTTGACCAACGAGTAAGACCACCACCATTCAAGAATTAAAGCTACACAATTCAAGTGTTGTAGGGGCGTAAGTTCAACGAGTGGCCTTGGTGAGTCAGATCGTTATCGCCCAGGCGGTGAAAAGTTATGCGATGTAAGGAGCAAGGATCGGAGGTTGGCAAACCACTTGGATCTTCAAGAACCTATGTGCGAGGTGCAAGCAATTAGAAAAAATATTTAGTATGTCAAAGCGCTTTGGTCGCAGCAGACCGAGAGAGAAGCAACTTGGGAGTTGGAGTCTCGCATGCTGAAGCGCAGACCGGCGTTGTTCACGTCGGGTGCTAGTTAATTGCTAGTTGGTTGTTTTGTTTTCGTTGAGGTTGCGTTAGAATTGGGTCGAATTCTGTTTAAGGGGTAGAATGTAATACCCGGAAATTGTTTAATTAATTGTTTAATTAATAGAGAGAGGACTTTGTGAAATAATTAAATTTATAAGAGTTTTGAGGGTTTTATGAAAATTTAAGACAACCTGGGCCTAGGCCTTGGCCTGTGGGTTTTTCTTGGCCCAAGAGGGAGGGAGGCCACCTCTTAAAACCCTAGGCAGCCCCACCCCGCGCGCCCACCCCTGCGCCTCCACCCCAGCAGCCGCCGCCCGTGCTGCCCGACGCCTTCTTCCCGGTGCGCGTCGTCGTCTTCATCGTCGTCGTCTCCTCCCGGTGCGCCGTCGCCGACGCTCGTCGCTGTACCGCGTGGATCCGGAGGAAAGAGAGGAGGAGATCGCGGGCGTGTTCGTCGCCGTGTTCATCGTGTTCGTCGACGTGTTCGTCGTCGTGTCGTCAAGGGTAATCCCTGGTAGTCTCTAGATTGATTTTTAATCAAGTTAGATTCGTCGGTTTTCTGGGCTGCTGGGACGGTAGTTGTTTCTCAGCGGTTTTGATCTAGTTTCGTCGGGATTCAAGTCTGGACCCCTTCTAGAAAGTTGTAGAGGGTTTAATTATCTTTCCAAGGAGTACAAGAACACATGATTCGGATTTGTGTAGCGAAAGTTATGAATTTTCTAGTGTTACTGTTCTGCAGATCGGGTAGTTCTGGACAGAGTTTAGTAGATCGGTTTGTGCGACGGAAATAGTTGCGATTCAGGAGTCCTTCAAATTGAGAAAGTTGTAGATAAGTTTCTTAGCTTTCAATAGAGGTAAAGAAGTCCGGATTCCGAATTTCTGGGCGAACGTTATTCCTGTTTTAGTGCGCTGTCCAGAGAGTCCGACGTGAATTTGGATGCTTTAGAAAAGGGTTTGGATCGGCTAGTTAATGGCAGAATCAGAGAGTCTCTCCAACTAAGTTTTTGTAGATAATTTAATTATATTTCTAGAGAGTCCAAGAACGCTTAATTTGGAGTTACGTACTGAAAGTTATGATTTTTGGAAGTCGGCTGTCTGTGGTTGGGCAGATTTGGCCGAGGGAGTTGGGGATTTAATTGAGATAAATTGTTGGGTTAATTGGGGTTGCTGTTATTTTATATCTAGAAACCCGCTACTGTCATGTTGGTAATTATTAATTAAATATTCAGGAGGAGAGCGGATTCCGGGGGTTGTGCCTTCTACGTGTTCTTCATTTTCTCGGTTGAGGCAAGTATATTTGTGATGTGAAAATCTGTGTGTTTATGGATTTGTTGAATTGTTTGGATGATGGTTGAATCATGACTGTTTAAATTGTGAGTATGAGTAAGTGATGAATTGAGAATGCTATTTATGTTCTGTTTACATTATGGCATTTATGAGATTGGTTGATGCGTAGTATGGTGAATGCTCGTTATCTTTTGATACATTCACATATATGCATCATATTGAGAATTGTTGAAGTTTTGATCATGCGGTGATCAAGATCGAGGTCCCCACACTTGCGGAGTGTGGGCATTGGTCCCTGCACTGAGGGTGCAGGCATGGGTGTGCATTGACGGATGCACACCGCGTCACGGTAAAATGCGAAAGAGATGAGAAAGAGGAGCTTTTGATCATAATGCATAGCATGAAATTCATATGTAATATGTTTAACTTGAGAGTTAATGTTCATGCTTGCATTTGTTACATTTATACTTGCTGAGTCATTGGACTCACTCTTGTCGTTGTTTTGTTGTTGTTGTTTGTTTATTTTAGGTACCTTCACGAGGTCAAGATGCATGGGAATAAAGAGGATTAGTATTGTTGCACTTGCACGAAATATTCACCATGGAGAAGATAGAGAACTCTAATTATTATTTGTTGATTAGTTCAAGTGGTATTTGATTATGACCTTCAGATTAAGATGTAATAATGGATTAGAACTTCTTCATATTGCTTCCGTGCTTTACTTAAGTTTTAATAGATGTTTCTGCTTAGTAGCCAAATTACTTTGCTTGCGGTTATTCATACCTTTTGATAATATTGTTAGAACTTCATTTTTATCAATAAACAAAGGAGCCTCTGCCGAAATTTTATAGAATGCCTTAGCATAGTTTTATTATGTTGTTAGTTTGGTAGCATTTCGTGCCATTGTTTGGTTGGGTGTTACTGACCAACGCCTCCCGCCGCCCGCCAACAACACCACCGCCTGCACGCCCAAGCTCTCTCGCTCGGACGCCTGCAGCTCGGTTCTTTTGTTTCTCCCTCCCCGGTACGTCAAGAAACACCGCGTGCTCGACTGATTAGCTGGGTGGGCGCTCCACGCATGATCCTGAGTTCGGTCCCCCATCCCGCAGCGTTAGAGTATTTAAGTTTTTATCGTTTTGCTAGCCGATTCCAGTAAGAAAAATAAGAAAAAATTGAGAGTAATCCATAAAAGGTACCAAAATTGATTAGGATATAAATGAGCTTAATAAATATCTAATCATGGATTAATCATTGTATGTTAGTAGCTAATGTGCCTTGATTAATTGTTTTAAATCTAATTTTACTTAAGAGGCATGAGTAAAAGATGGTTTTGCTTAATGTCCAAACTTAATAAGGATCCTAAATAAAAATACATCCGAGTTAAAGTTAAGGGAAGTAATTTAATAATAGGCTAACTATAAAAGCTTGGCTTTAAATTAAATATTACCCTTAATTATAATTAAAATATATATCCTAACATTTAACATGCCACTATTAATAAATCTCAGTGGTAGACTTAATTAGATAACAATGTGAAACATGACCCTGTATACCAAGTTCGGCCCTAAGTAAATAGAAAATATAATTAAGATTAAAGTATGACAAATTCTAAGTAAATCTATCGAAGCCCCCCTTCGACCACTTATATCATGGTCGATGCCTTTTTCCGACCACTTACATCAAGGTTGAAGCCCCTCCGACCAGATATATCGTGGTCAAAGCGCCTTCCGACCACGTTCACCCCGTTACAATGAGGTCAAAGCATTCTTCGACCACGTTCAATCCTTCACAACATGGTCGTAACTCCTTACGACCACGTCTGCGAGTACTTGGCCATGCCCAAGGTCGTTTGAGACCACTCTGTGTCGTTTACGACCGCTCAAAAGCACTTACGGCCACCTCATAGTCGTTTACGACCACTCTATGTCGTTTACGACCGTTCTGTGTCGTTTACAACCGCTTCGTACCGTTTATGACCGCTCTGTGTCGTTTATGACCGCTCAAACTCGTTTACGACCACTCACAGCCGAGCTACAACTATGCGGTCAAACTCCCGACCACGGGGTCGAACTATCGACCACACAGTCCTTTACGACCATGCGGTCGAAGTTACGACCACACGGTCGAAGCTACGACCACGTAGTCGTTACCGACCACGTATCGTCCCAATAATCGGCTATGGATTTCACATGTCAGACTTTTAGCTATTTCTCGAATGTATTCAAACAGAGAAGTTCAAATAATCATAACTAATTCATTTTAACTCCGAATTGAATGAAATAAATTTCTAAATTCATCTAAAATCAAAATCTAACCAATGAAATCGAGTCCATGAATTTTAGAGTTCACTTGAATTTTTGGAAAAGATGGTCCAGGTGGGATGCCCATGGTTAGGTTAATGTTTGGTTGGAGCCTGCACTAATGATATTATTTTGTTAAAATCTTATTTTTATCTATTATATCATATTTAGCTTTTGAATCTACTTACAATATTTACTTCAATTCTGCTTTTCGCTCAATTAACCTGATTATACCTTCCTTTGTCAATCCTATGCATTCATTAACTCTGTTAAACCTCCTGGTGTAACTTGTGGAGTACTTTATGTGCTCATGTTGCTCAATTCATCAGTTTAGAGGACGACTTCGACTTTGGTGAGGATCAGAACAAATAGGCCGCATCTTACTGTCGTTTGCCTGTGGGCAGGCTCAGTGGGCTTCTTCCGCTTCGGGTTTTCTTCCTCTGCTTCTATTTTGTTTTGGTTTATGGACCACTGATGTAAACTTTGGCCATCAGGCCCATATTCAGTTAAGTAAAGTTTGTCATTGTTTATGATATTTGTCTTTGTTATCCACTGTGTGCACTAGCTGGTCCTAGACTAGTGTGATTAACAAAGAGGGTTCCGGAGTTGTTGCTCCAGGATCCGACATCTAGTTGAGAACTGTTTGTGATAGTATGCATCACAGATGGTTCTAGTTGAGAACCGTCTGTGATAAGCCTCTCCCGATGTCAAAAATAGACCTCATTCAGTTCATCAATATTATCTGATTGCGCTATAAAACAACACAATCCGAGGGTGCAGATGAATCAAAGTAGGCATATTTATGAGAACAAGATCATCCTAGCCATCCATCAATCATCACATGCATACAAGAACTAAGACATCAACAATTAATTTTCACATGCAAGAACAAAGGCATCAACAAGAGGAGAGCGGATCGGATGGGGGGTTAACTAAAGTACTAGCGCCGATGAAGGAGAGGAGGCGACAGCGTCACCATTGTGTCACAATGATGGCACTACATAAGACACTCTTATGACAAGAGTGCCTTGTGCAGTGAATCGTGGTGTCACAATTGGAGGTAGAGGAGCTTAGGGGAGGCGACTGGCGCTTCAATCACCAGTTTGGGGGAAGGCAGTAGGCGGATCGGTTTGGAGTGCTTGGGGGAGACGTGTGGGGAGGCATATATAAGGGCATTTGGCCGGGTAGCGGAATTGAGAGGCCATGACGTTGCTTTAGTTTGAATAGAGGGAGTAGCGAAATATCACAGATGGTTTTTAATACAAATCGTCTGTGATGAGGTAATATCACAGGCGGTTCTTGGTAATAACCGTCAGTGATACCTAACAGATAGTTTTCAAGATAAATTGTCTATGATATTACCTTTTCAAAGACGGATTTTAGCACTGGTAGTATCACATATGGTCTCTAAACCAAAATCGTCTGTGATTGTATTTAATACTGATGATTTTGGTTAAACGTTTATGATGAAGTGTATATGATCAATTAGCAAGAACGTAGAACAAAGACACATGTATGCATCTCGATCTTGATCACCATATACACACCTAACTTAGCTATAAGCTAGCTTCAGATGTATCTATAGGCCCTACGGGTAACATACATGTATATATATACGTGGCATCACATCTATCCACGGTGGCCGATGCCGGGGCTGGGCACCGACCCCTGCGGCATCCAGCCGGTGCTCTCAGGACGGTCGATCTCGGTCGCCGGTGGCGCCGGCGACGACGGTGCTGCCTCTCCTTGTAGCAAATCTTGAGGCGAGGCACCAGTAGTTGTAGTGGCTATAGGGCTAGTACCACTTTTCTTTCCATTCACTTGTGCATGATGATCACTTGGCATCATCCTAGCTTGTGCAAGGCATGATAGTGATGCCAAGAGGACCATGAAGAAAGTCACCTTTGTCAGGTGTGGAGAAACCATTGCGAATTAGGTTTTGAGGGAGATAGAATTGTAGAATTGGGCTTGTATATATGTTTGTGTGTTAGTGTGCGTGATTGCTTTGATGGGAATGTGAGCAAGTTGAGGAATATTTATAGGACAAAGGAGTCGAGCTTTGCAACCATGTGGTGAAAAGAAGTAGTGAGCAAGGATCAAGTGAGCTCTTTAATTTGCTGGGGGTGAGAGGTTAATGGGTTTACGTAGTCAATTGATTGGGTACGTATATATATGTTTTTGCCAAAAGTACTACTACGTCGAGTACTGTTTTCTCCCTTAATTAGTTTCTTTCTAAAAAAGAAATTTTCTGATTAATTAGTTTCTTTCTGAAAAAGGAATGTTCTGAACACACGAAGGTCAAAGCATCCGATCGAATGGGTGTGATACTAAGGATGGGTGTGATACCAAGGAAAATAATTCAGAAATAAAATTTATATGAAAGTCAAAATCATAAGATTTGTTCATTTTGGGTAAAGTAAAACTTCAAAAGAATCTGAATTTAGTTTCAAGATTTTGAAAGCAAGCAGTTTTATAATATAAGAAATTTTCGACGTCACCTGAAACAAGCTTGCAATTTTACATATAATATAGGAGAGGAAATATATAATATGTTTGTAGCATATAGTGTGGACCAAGTTTTTTTAGATGGTCGACTACAAAACATATTCACACATAGAATTTCAAAAATAAAGATATTTTACAATAACTATTTTACACATGTTGATTTTGTTTATTTTTAGTTGCATTGTATTTATCTAAAGAAATAAATTGAATGGACAGACCAAACTTGGACTCTTCAATTACGTGGTTTGAGTGCCGTTAACGGAGAAAACTAGCACTCGGGTTAATTCCAGGGGCCTGAATTGAGGTTTAATTTTCCCCAAGTACCCGTCGCATCTGCTATTTTTTATGCTTTCTCTTCCCACTAAGCCGAAAGCGCATAAAGGTCATTTAGAAGGAATAGAGCCGGGCACTGTTATGCTAGCCAGTACTTTTGTAGTCTTTTTAAAATGCTAAACAAATTGATTATTTCCTCATCACATGACATAGAAAAAAAAATTATAAAGCGCAAACAAAACAACATGTAATAAATAGATAATTAAATACTCACAAATAAAAAAACACTCGAGCACCACCTAGCAAATTTCAAAAAAATCATTGGTTCACATAGTAGTGTTTAACCTTTTTGTATGTTTAAACACTACTACAAAAAGGGACATTACAGACGGTTCGGAACCATCATCACAAATGGTTCTTCGAACCGTCTGACTTTATGGGTCAGTGATAATAGGTGTTATCACAGACATTTTTTGGACCGTCTATGAAAACCGTATCACAGACGGTTCAGAACTAGAATTGTTTGTGATTGTTCATTATCACAAACGGTTTAGAACTATAATTGCATGTGATCATCCATTATCACAGATGGTTCCAAACTAGAACCGTATGTAACAATCAGTTATCATAGACTGTTCTTAGTAAAAACCGACTATGATAGTTGTACCAGAGCTAAAAAAGTAGGTAATTTTATCATGACTTTGATACCCAAAATTTGGCTAGGTCTGCATTTTTACCATGGCTTGGATACTCAAAATTTTGGCTAAGTCTGCATTTTTACCGTGACTTGGATGCCCAAAATTTGCTAAATCTTTATTTTTACCGTGGCTTAGATGCCCAAAAATTTGAGATTTCAAATCATAGCAAAATCCGACCATGGTAAAACTATACTTACTAAATTTTTGACCATCTAAGCCACGGTAAAGATGCCCAAAAATTTGAGATTCCAAATCATAGCAAAATCCGAACATGGTAAAATTATACTTAACTAAATTTTTGACCATCCAAGCCACGGTAAAAATGAAGATTTTTAGGCATCCAAATCATGGTTAAAATCTAGACTTAGCCAAAATTTGGACATCAAGCCATGGTAAAAATCGAGACTTAGCCAAATTTTTGGGCATCCAAGTTATAGCAAAATCGGATAGATGAAATTGAAGAAGAGGTGGGGAAAGGAGAGGAGGAGAAGTGAGAAGAAAGAAGAGGAGATAGGAGAAGAAGAGCCGATCGGCCTTCTATTTTTATGGGAAAATTTGATGAGGAGAAGTGGAGGGGGAGAAGTGAGAAGAGAGAAGAGGGGATGAGGATAAGATGAGTGGAGTGGAGAAGTGAGGAGAGAGAAGAGGAGATGAGGAGAAGAACAATCGAAGGTTCTATTTTAAAGAGCAAATGTAGAGAAATGAGCAGAAAATTCAAATTCGACGAGAACGGGAAAATTGAAATATTATCACAGACGGTTCTAAGTAAAGAACAAATCGTAATAAGTAGGTCATCGTATCACGATGGTTCGTAACAAAACCGTCCGTGATAAATACATATATATATATATATATATATATATATATATATATATATATATATATATATATATATATATATATCACGACGGTTCGAATAAAACCGTCTGTGATAAGGATGTTCTTTTCATCGCGGTGAACTTGGACGGTCTATCTTGTAAAATTGTCTGTGATAATTTTATGACTGACATTTTATGTTGAACCATCTGTAATAAGACGTCTAAGATGATCTTTTTCGTAGTAGTGAAAGCAAATCTTTCATTTAATGGTAAATGAGATAGAGTTCTTTGGTGCCAACATATGAATATTCACTGCTAAGCGCACGCACGAAAATAACGATAAATTCGTCTGTTACAGAGTGTGACCAATTTTAATATAAGCATATAATAGAGTAATGCATTGCCCACATAGGGAAAATCACTATATTGAACTGCTCCTGGAAAGAAACTTCTGAATCGGAAACAACGTTGAGCAGTGGATGATGGCAGAAAGAAGCAGAGTTGAAAGTTGTGCAATTGTTTGTTCTATGTCTTTCTTGAGGATTTTGATGCTCGAATGCGTAAGGATTGATGTCACCGGCACTTTGAGGGGGTGTTCAGCAGGTGAGAAGCCGAGCGGCTTCTCACCTTTGCTATAGTATCTAACTTTTAAACGGAATATTTTTTAAGACAGGGTCTATAAGTTAAACGTAATACACGTTAAAAGCTCAACATCTGTACCAACCAAAATCATAAGTGAGTATCGATCTCTCCGTAATCTGTACCGTAAACAGCCAAAATTCAAAAAATTCAACCAAAAACTATAAGCCGCAGTCAAAAAGAACACTCCAGATATCATGCGTGCATGGATGTAGTCAGGTATATTTCACTTTGCAATTAATTGAAGAACAGCATTGACTCTTGCTGCAACCTGCAAATTCCAATATGCAGTAGTGGATATTATCATCTGTACCTGTGAGACAGATGATGCTTCCGAGCACTGGATGGTCCTTGCAAGAGGCATTAATTTTACTTTCCCTGAAAAAAGAAGTGGAATTATTTTTACCAATCACAAGCAAGTTAATTACATAACATAACCAGAACTTTGTCATTAACATAGCCTGACAAGACAAGTTCCCAATAAAGAGAAAGAGCGTGATGCAAATTCAGTGGATTGTTTAGTAAAACGTGCCACTTTCACAAGTCAAATCTGCAAAAGGGAACTATAAATGTATACTGGGGCTTAGCTCTAACTTCCTGTGATACAGTCATCCAATCTCCCCCTCCTTTTTGACTCCTAGTGCTCTCCACTTGGCACCTCTCCTGTTTATCTGACCCGCATATTATTTTGTGCACAATGCATTTTAATTACTTATCTCAACTTTCATTTCCTTATGCTCTAGTGCTAAAGTGCCAATATAATACATATGGTTTTTTTTATCAGAACATTACAACAAGTGCGTGCATGTATTTGCAGCCCAAACCCCATCCTTCTCTTCAAAAATATTACGGTCAATGTGTTTTGGAATCAAATTACGTGTAAAGCTGCTGTACAATTGAAGATTGCATGGCTGCTGTGGTACACGGTTACGGCCAACTTTATCAAATATGGAAGAACCATTAGTTAGTTAGTATATGTGCATATGGAGTATTGACTTCTATTATTTAAGATGCATGATCACATATGCAATTAATGGATGACAAAGCAAAGTGTCATAGTTACAACAGCTTTTGGGAAAATATTTGCTTATGTCAGCAAGATGTTAATTGCAATTAATTGCTGTCACCAATGATCAACAGCAAGGTGTTATCCATATGAATTGTTAACTACATTAACTGAAAATGGCCAGGTAGCTAGTACGTAGTCGTCTAACTAGTGCAAAAGTTGGTTCCTCCGGTTTTGGTTTCTACGCAAATCCATTAGCTGATGATCCTAATTATAATGGGCAAAGTCATTTCTATAATATTGTTGTTGATCATTGGTGCCGGCCGGGTGATAACATTTTTTTAGCAAAGTTGTTATAATTGAGTGGCCAGGTTCGATCCCTACAACACATAAGCTGAAGATAATATTTAGTAATAGTAATGCTGCTTACTAAGAAAGTTGACATGCATTATGACATGCCAAGGAAAACTTGCAATTCTCAAACTGGCATTTTTCAAAAAAGAAGTTTCCCAACCACATAGTTGGTAGGCATTGAACTATAGTCTTTCATCGCTTAGACTATATAAGTGGGTGCCACACCGCTTAGACTGCAGAACAGTTTATCTGTTAATCCTAATTTTTCATTTCAACATTTCCTAGCTAGATGAGTCTCATGCAAGTCTTTCAGTTTGGACAAATAATGATTTCAGTTCTTTCAGATTTGTTTTAACTGAGTTTCACTCTATTACATATTTTGGAAATAAGATCATACTTCTTTCAAAAAAATTTCAACAGAATTCCGCAGCTCACTAGTTCTTAGAAGACGTTACTGAAGTAAGGGTGGTCCAACCCCTGTGACTGGGTCTTGCACCTGGCCCAATATGTAATAGACCCAATAGTATAAAGAAATGTACTAATGTACCCTCATCTTTTGTAATTATTAAGGGGTAGGATGGTAACTTTGTCGATGCTCGTCTGAGTCGTGACTTCGTCAGCCCTCGATCGACTCCTCATGGTCGTGTCCTCATCGATGTCCACCTCCACCGGACTTCGCGAGGCCTCCGCTGGCCTCCACCAGCCTTTGCACCCTCTGGCCTCCGTCAGCCTAGGCTCCGTGCCTCCGGCTTCATCAACCTCAGCTCCACCAGACCTCGCATGGCCTCTGCCAGCCTTCGCACCCTCCGGCCTCCGTCGGTCTTGGCTTCGTGCCTCCAACTTCATCATCCTCAGCTCCGCTAGGCCTCGTGTGGCCTCCGCTGGCCTCCGCCAGACATTGTGTTGCCTTCGCCTACCTTCGTGCCTTTTGGTCTCAATCGGCCTAGGCTTCGTGCCTCTAACTTCATCAGCCTTGGCTCTGTTAGGTATTCTACAAAAACTTCCTCATCGTGACTTCATCGTCGATGACCGCCTAACCACCTAGTAGTCATGGCATCGTAGACCATTCCTTCGACCATAATACTGTCATGAGCCTTACCATGACCTCCACGAGGTCGTAGGCTCCTTGTACGAACATGCTATGGTCATGTGCCTTGTCATGACCACCGCATGATCGTATGTCTTTCTACGAACATGATAGGGTTGTGGGCTTTCCCTGGACCACATCATGATCATATACCCTTTCTTTGGCCATGATATGGTCGTGAGCCTCAGCATGACCACTTCGTGATCATAGACCCTTTCTATGAACATGATCTAGTTGTGGGCCTCACCACGACCACTTTATGACCGTAGCACATCTCTCCACCATTTATGGGTGGGCCATCCCCAACCCTTCGGACCTGGCATCGATGAAGTCAACGTAGTCTTGACCACAAGGTAGTTGGACGATGTCTCGACCGCGAGATGGAGCTCTGAATGCGCATGGTCTGTCCCCTACCCTTCAGACTTGTGGTCGACGAAGGTGGCGGCGAGACGAAACTCTGCCATGCGGAGCCGTGCCCCACCCTTCAGACTCACGGTCGATGAAAGCGGTGTCGAGAGGAAGCTCTGACACGCGCGGCTCATCCCCCACCCTTTCAACTCATAGTCAACGAAGGCAGCATTGAGACAAAGCTCTGACGTGCATGGCTTGTCCCCCACCCTTTTGACTCGCGGTCGACGAAGGCAGTGGCGAGACAAAGCTCTGACACGCTCGGTGCATCCCGTACCCATCAGACACAGGGTCGACGAAAGCGGTGGTGAGATGAAACTTTGACACGCGGGTGATCGTGCAAACATAACACAGCGCAAGTGCACGGGTTCCCATTAAAATAGCAGTGAGTGTCACATTCTCCATAGGGAGTAGACTAAGGCTACAGTGCATAACTAAAGCCAGGTCAATCGAAACGGGGGGAGAAAACTAAACATAAAACAACTACTAAATCGACCGAACAAACTAACTATTGAACGAACTCTAATTCGCATGGACGAAATGACAAACTAAACAATCAAAGGACGATGGGATGAACGACCGCACGAATGGACGTCGTATGACCAAACAAACTACACGACGACTGACTACACGAATGATGCACGAATGACAATGATGACTACATGAACGAACATGACTACCGATCGATGACCTAACTAACTACCGACCGCGAGACAATTTTTGATGCAATGTGTGAGTGTGTGGTCTTCCAGATGTTATTCTCATGTGTCCTCTATTTACATCCCTTTCCAAGCACAACATCTAAATTCTTAACCATATCATAGATCTCTTTTTCACTTAAATGCCTTAAAGCTGAACTATCCTCCTTCTCTCCATCGAATTGTTTCTTCATCCTACAGTATAGGTGAGCCCTCCGAAGGAACCTACAGTGACACATATACACGGTTTTGCACGAATGCTTCAGCCACACACTCTCGGTATCATCTAAGAAGTGAGTACAGGTTTTGGCCCCTTTGTACTCTGGGCTGATAGGTTAGCAAGGGTAGGATAATCATTTATGGTGTAGAATAACAAGGAGCGTAAAGTGAAGTTCTCTCATTTGTATGCATCTCATACATGTACTCCTTCGATCTACAGTATTTTTAGATCTTCTACGAATGATACTAGGTATAAATCAATATCATTCCTAAGTTGCTTCAGCCCTTGGATAAGTATCGACAGCAAAATATACTTCCGCTTCATACACAACCAAGGAGGAAGGTTATAGATACAGAGACTCACGGGCCAAGTGCTACGTCGGCTGCTCATGTTACCGAAAGGATTCATTCCATCTGTACTTTATCCAAACTTTATATTCCTCAGTTCTGCACCAAAGTTTGCAAACATCCTATCGATATTTCTCCACTCGACGGAATCAGTAAGGTGTCTTAGCATTCCATCCTTCTTACGCTCCTTCGAGTGCCAACATAGCAGTTTTGCCTCCTTTGGTTTCGCAAAAAACCGCTTCAAACAGGGAATTATAGCAAGATATCATGCAACCATAGCAGGAGGTCCTTTCTTCACCTCTATTCCTTCGCTGTCATCTGATTGATTCTTACACTTGTATCGAGATGCGTTGCAACCAGACATAGATGCATATTTGCATACTCTTGACGGTAAAGGATACAGTTGTTCGGACATGCATATATTCTTTTTACTTCCATTCCCAATAGACAAAGAACCTTCTTAGCTTTGTAGGTAGTTTTGGACAACTCGTTTCCCTCCAGAAGCACGTCCGCTAAAAGACATAATAATGTTGTGAAACTCTTGTCAGACCAACTGTTGCATGCCTTCAATTTTAGCAGTTCAAGCACAGTTGACAACCTTATGTACTTTGACTTGCAGCACGTGAACAAAGATTTCTCCGAGTCCTTCATCAAGCTCCAGAATTTAACATACTCTCTCTCTCATCACAATTCCCTTCTACATCACGAAGCATCTGATCCAGATTGACATCATGCAGCCTATCCGAATCAGAACCACAATCGACATAATCTGGCGTCGTATTGTTGACTTTGTCAACGATCTCATTATTACTACCTTTATGTATAATCTGCTCTTCACCATGACTGGTCCAACATGCATACCCATTTTTGAAACCCCTTCGAATTAAGTGTGTTTCAATCTGCACTTGGTTCTTAAATATCTTCATATTCCACTACTAGTTTTCAGGTCTAGGACAACGGAGCGAAATCGTTGCAATAGGGCAAAAATAGATGCAATATGTACCTATTGCAACACATCACTTCCGTTGGCAAGCGTGGCAAGTACTTGCGTGCTTAAAAGATTGTGCAACGGATTGTGGTTTCGTTGCAATACCTATGGTTATTGCCATGCAATATGTTGTGGCAATTGTTTGTTGTTGCAACGAATGATGTCGTGGCGATATAGGCTATTGCCACGGCTGATTCCGTGGCAATAGCTTCTTTTGCCACGAAGTTTGGTCGTGGCAATAGTATCATTTGCCACGAAAATATTGCGTGGTAATAGGTTCTATTGCCACGCCAATGGTTCGTGGCAATAGACCCTATTGCCACGGAGAGCATTTCGTTGCAACAGGATATTGCTACGGGAGGCGTTTCGTTGTAGCAGGTTTAATTGCCACGGGAGGTGTTTCGTTGCAATATGTTTTATTGCCACGTATATGCGTTTCATTGCCATAAAATTATTGCAGCGAAATATATTGTGGCAAATAGATCCTATAGCAACGAACATTGTTCATGGCATATAGTGGAATCGCAACATAGTAGCGGCGTTGCAATGACCTATCACAACGAAATACCAATTTTGCATACAGGTTTATCGCAACGGTAAAATTTGCGGTAGCATATTGAGCATATGATAGTTTATTATAATTTGTTGTTGCAAATTAATAATCAAATTAGGAACACTACCGGATCAAAACACATATATTAATTCAACACATAATAATTTAAAAGTGTCACCACTCATGCAGAATTACATATCAATCTCCATACTTAAACTACAAAGTTTGTAACTAATAACAAAAGTACTATCACTTCCATTCCATTTGTCCGTGCTTCTTTGCCATGTTGAATTTCCGACTTGACGACGCCACGACTCAGTATGCTCGATCAAATTGTTTCATCCCGATAGAACATGAACAATAAAGAGGGACCTTAATGTGAGTATTGTCCAAAGACACATACTTAAGTACATCATAATGCAAGTTTAGAGATACGAGTTACAGCTGAAAATAGCAATCCTGAGTTCTCTAGTTCAGTTGCGTTTAGCAAGTGATTCCAGCAGCACATACTTAAGTACATCATAGTGCAAGTTTAGCAAGTGATTCCAGCAGAATTATTTAATTTCATTTCATTTACCGATATGTAGTAGCCCTACTTCACCTGGCATAATTTTTCGATAGTTTAGAACAAGATGCTATATTTGACATAAGAACAATGATGATGAAGATTAGTCACATTTTCATTTCATACCTGATGGTCCCTCCTTTTCTTCGAACGGGTTGTAGCAGTATTCTTCAATTGTTGTGGAGGAATGAAGTTCAATGAACTATTATTAACAGCAACATTTTGGAAGAGGCTTCGGTTAAGATTAGAAGCTCGAGTGATGCGAATAGGTGGCCTAGCATCTTTTTGTGTGGTCACGATGCTTGCTGGGTCATTCTGCAAATGTGAAATGTAGAATAAAAAATATTAGCATCATGATGTGTACTACTATTAAAATATGTTCAGCATGCATGCATCAATTGAAGTTCAGGGAAGGTACACATCAGCAGGTCATCAATAGAATGTACAAAGTCCAAATCCCTTATGGAAGCAAACTATTTGTAAATTTTGTTACCTGTTGTAATGTTTCTTCCACATGTTCAGGTGTCTTTTCTGTGGTGTTCAATGTACTATCTGGGTTAGCCTTGTCCAATGTTGTCATGTTTTCGTCTTCCTCACTTGGATTAGCCTCGCTTTCCCTTGTGCTCAATATACTTCCCTGGTTAGCCTACATATGGACCATGAGGAAAAACATTAGGACTGTTAGGTGGGTGGTCCGCAAGCCATCAACAACAAAGCAAGAACACGATGCGTATGTACAGATGTATTACCTGTAATGTTGCTTCTCTCTGTTGTGCTAGCAATGAAAGGAACTCTTGCCTAAGTTGTTCTCTTGCATTCCTTTCCTTCTCCAGTTCCTCTTGCATATCTCGCCTAGTTTGTTCCCTTTCAGCAACTCCATTTGCAATTTGTTCCTTTAACATTTGCACCTCATCTTCGAGCTCATTATTTTTTTGTCGGGTCTGCGGTGAAGCACGGATTGTTCATCGAGTCGTCTTTCAACAGTTGGCTTCGTGTGGGATATTTCGCCATGTATCCATGACCATGAGCTTTGCATGATTTGGTACCGGTGCGTTCCTTGTAACTTGATTGGAAAGCAATGTTTTCCTCTTCAACTGTAAGGAAGTCTTTATCGGCTCGTCGATAGGTCGATAATTTTGAAGGCTGCATCATCCTAAGTGTGATAAGAGAAAATAAAAAGTTAAATCAGTTAAGTTTTATGCACAAAATTATGAAAAATGTACTAAGCCATGAACAAATTAAATTTACTACTCACATAGACATCCCTAGAAGCGTTGTTTGACCATTCCCCGTTCTTCGTGTGGGTAGTCATCCAAAGAGTCGATCGATTGGCTCTTCTCCGAGATTTGGGTCTCTAAGATGGCAAACATTGTGCCTTGTGAACAATTGATCATTTAAGAACAGAATCAAATAAGTTTAATTTTTCATTACCTGCTCGTAGCTACATTGGGAGAACGGTTTGGATCCCATTAGATGCTTGGTCTTCTGTTTTTGACGGTTTTCAGAGTTTTGGTCACGACCCTCTGCAAAAAAGTTTACAAGTGCACTCAACAAAGCATTCTCGTCACAATATATGTATTAAAAAAATAAAGTAAGACAGCAATGTTCAAATTCTTCGGCTAAGGTTAAATTAATAGTCTAGAAGATAAAATTATAAAACTACTGCTGTCACTAATCAAATAGGTCACTGAACAATAGTCAACTATTGATACAAAATGATGTATGTGCCTTATTTTAACTACTACTTACAAAGGTGTTCTGGAGCTAACTCCTATATACCTTATGCAGCAATTGTTCAAGTCTAAATACGAATTATATGCATCCTAAATAGTGGTAGTAAAAAGCATATATGTCTATAACACATGCTGCTGCATATATTTTGTAATTGCTATTGCTAATGCATCAACTGTACAAGTCCTTACATTAATGGTTACTATCTCAATTCCATTCACTAATTGCTAATTGCAGAGAGAAAAATTGAACCTTGAATTTTTCAGTTCCAAAATACATTATCAAGTAGTGCCATTCAACAATGTCTATATCTTCAGGCTTATGTTTCATTCGCTCAGCGTAAGTGTTGTATGCCTTGTATGTAGAACTGAATGTTGATCGCCATCCTTTGTACCGCTCTTTAGCAATGTCCCATATCTTTTCCGTTGCATTCTCAATGTTTGGAAAATCCCACCTACTCTGCTTGTATTGAAACAGAAAGTGAAGGTGAAGTTGTACGTAATTACAGAATTAACATGCTTATTTACAAACAAATAAAAAGATGCAACTTACTAGCAAATCCTCTGCTATTGTAATTTTGACATTTTGCTTTATATCTTTCCACTTTTTGACTCCAATAAGTGGAGCCCTCTTTCTTGTAAACATTACCACTTCATCCACAAATGTTCGGGAGTTTTCTCCTACGGGGCCTCCTAACCTTGCTGAAAATTGAATTGATAGTTTCTGCGATGCATTCTTGACTCTCTTGTTAGCTGCTGCTAAACCTTTAAGGCATCCACGTACACCTTTCTTGCACTGTTGGGAGCCACCTCCTTATGAGCAATTTAAATGTCATTTAATGTACACATTCAGCAAAAACCAATTGAACCTAGAAAACAGAATTGACAGAAGGATAGTATACCATTTTGTTGTTGCTTGTTTTTCCGAGCATGAGATGACCTCTCGGTGGTGTTAGGCATTGTCTTGACTTTCTTCATCTTGAAGGCCACCGATCATTGGTATGGTCCTCTTTCAAAAGGATCCGCACACATTATAATACTCATCAGAGAAATATATGTGAGTTTGTAAAACTAATAATATGCTTGTATAGTTCATTGAAAGATTTGAAAATTACAGATATCATCAAGATGGCCTTTCCTCCTTAACCATTCCTTATATGTTTTGATTGTTTCATCCCTGTAGTCATCTATAAATTCTGTGAGCCATGAATATATGTTAGTGCAGTTGCCAATTCAAGATTGTTAAAATCAGCGATTAGTGTAGCAACATATATAACTTACCGTGTGTTCTTCCTCGGCTTGCGATTCGCTAGCCAAACCTTGTATGCATCAAGTTGTTCATTTGTAATTGGATCATCACTATTTTGTTGGCTCCTCTTCGCTTCATGGGTGTTATGGTCACCTGATTGTCTTTTACTCGCTCCCTTGACACTACTAATCGGACTTCCCTTTCATCTTGATTGCTTTCTATCATTCTGTCTGCATCACGACTATAATCGATCGGCTCGAGAGTTGCTACCGCCCTGCCACATCGCTTCTTATAGTATAAGAAGTCCCTAACTGAGTATCCAAGCTGTTCTTTTAAACTTAACAATGTCATAAATGAGACATTAGTCCTATCAAGATCGCACTCGAAGAATTCTTTTTCTGGTGGTGCTCCCTTGCATTGAATAACTAAAGTCCACTGCTGACCCGACCCTTGTTTCGCTCGTATGTTTACAGAGAAAGGTTAAATAGTCAAAATGCGGTTGTCAAGATGCAAAATCGAGAGGAAAATAGTAGATGATCGAAGGAAACAATAAATTTGTAATGAGTGTGCACGTGCATGGGTATGCACACAAGCATATGTTTGCAGTTTTTTTTTCATTAAAGTCACCTGTGAACCACTCGCTAAGAATTATGAACTATACTCCATATATTTCTGCAGATATCTATTGGTTTCAAATATCTGAACCACTCATCCATGCAATGTTTTGGTTTTAAATTGTATGCATACAGAGTTCCATTTCATTTTAATTCTTTGCATCTACTTCTACTCCATCTCATCATTCATCACTCTTAAGTAAGGACATATCCAATGCAGGCCCAATACTAGGATCAATCATGATAATCCTTCTAATTAGGTCAACAAATGATCAATTTAGAAAGACTGTGACATGCTCCTGTATGTGATATACCCTCTTTGTTAGCTTATCTAAATTAAATTTTGAGGAAAATCAATTAATTATAGCATTATATCCAAAGGATTTTACTAACTAACTCATTTCTAGTCTTTTGAAAAGTCACCTTTATTTCACATATTAGAATGGAGTGCTACGACAATGAGTTATCCTAGTCTCATCCTGCCAATCCAATAATCTAATGAAAAATGCATAAACAACATTGTTAAAAAACATCATGTGGTATTATCCTTATTCTTTATCAACCTATTATTCTAAATGTTCTTATGAATTTGCTTGTCTGAATGACAGATCAAATAAACTAAATAACCAGATAAATTGCACTTTCTATAATCCCTTCTCTGTGAACTACTTAGAAAATTTTATTGGTTATGACACATCAAACTAAAGATTAAGAACATTTAGTTCATACAAAAACATATATTACAAACACACTACTTGATATTTAGAACTTGAGAGTTATTTGCATAACTAGTCTGCCTTTGCAATGCAAGGTCATGCAGTTCGACACATAATGTGGCATTACTAGTACATCCATTAACATATACTGAAGTCCTAGAGATTTATTTCAATATATCTTATCACATCATATGGCTGGAATAGCCTCAGTTTCTCCGGGACATCCATAGTTACATCCTCTTTCTATACAATGTCTTGGATGCTTCAACTGCTCCTTCTACTTCAATTACGGCAATTACCGCAACTTGTATCCAATTTGGGCTCTTGGAGAGTTTCGCCGCCGACTAGTTGCAAAAAACTAACCGATCGAAACCAATGAACATGGTTTGTTACCTGGGGAGGGAAGCATCATCCGTGCCGTCTTCTTCAGCGCCAGAAGTTCGAGGTGGAACCCGTCGGTCGGCCCTCGTGATGGCGAAATCCCCGTCGGTGGCGTTGGCGGAGGGCGAACCAGTGATCGGCGTCGTCGATGGAGTCATCGCCATGGTCTTGTCGACCTAGGTCTTCTCCGAACCGAACGGAGGCGGAGGGGGCGCCGGTCGGAGTGGGGAGACCGGGAGGCGAGCCGGGAGGCGGAGGGAGACGGGAGGCGGGAGGCCGGGAGATGGGGATGAGGCGGCGGGCGGCGTGGGAGGGGGTCCCGTGGGAGCGGGCGCGGGCGGAGTGGGGAGGCCGGGAGGGCGAGCCGGGAGGCGGAGGAGGCGGAGGGAGACGGGAGGCGGGAGGCCGAGGGAGATGGGGATGAGGCGGCGGCGGGCGTGGGAGGGTCCGTGGGAGCGGCGCGGCGGAGTGGGGAGGCCGGGAGGCGAGCCGGGAGGCGGAGGAGGCGGTCCCGTGGGAGGTGGGGATGAGGCGGGGATTTAGGGGTGTATATCCCGCGATGGAAAATTTGGGAGGAATTTGGGCGGGATGTGCGTATTGTGGGGAAGTTATTAGGGAGGAAAATTTTATGTTTTTACAAATATAATAAAATAAAATAAATAAATAAATAGATATTTATTTATTTACTATTATAAATAAACGGTGTTGCGACCTAGTGATTCGAGTAAACGTTTATTACAATAATAATTAGAGTGTTGCGTGAGAACAATAATTAGAGACAAAACACAATATTACACAACCACAAGGTTCCCAATTTAAACAAAAATCATCTTCTCCATGTCCCATGTAATTCACAAAGCGGCAATTCCATCATCTATGTACGTGTCATCATCTTCATCATCATCGTCTAAGTCCTCATCATTGGGTTCGTGCACAGAACCACCTTATCTATGATGAAGCATCAACACTTACCCCTTCCATGTCATTCCTTTTCCAATTTGTCAAGTCTTCATGTAGGCGGATACATTCATGTCTTCCATCCGACGACCAGCGACTCAACATCGGGTTCTCCTCCTTTTCGCACCTCTCGCATCGGGCATGGAAAACAAATTCTAGGTTTCATGCGGCACCTTGTGCACCAATTCGGTTTTGTCGCACAAGGCACATAAAAACCCTCGACTTGTGTCCCTAAAATGTAAGGCTCGTTGAAATATCGAAAACGAGTCTTATCAACATCGATGATCCCGTATTGATCCCTGCTGAACCCTCTTCCTTTCTTCGTAGTAGCAGCAGTACATCGCATCACCACTGCGAAAAAGTACAACATCTTTTGGTTGGCAAAATCTAGCGTGATAATTTTGTAATCACGCCATACCGATCCATGTTGCGGTCTTGTCATCGCCTTCACAAAGAACACCACTGCTTTGTGTAGTTAGGTTCTTCTCTATGGCACCGTCCAAACAGATATCCATTTATGTAGCATCTGTTGAAAAATCGAGCCCGATGGTGCGGTCCCGGAAAGGGCATACATTAGATCACTTGTTTTTCCTTCTTCATATAGTTTGGAGATCTGCAATTAGTTCAAAGAAAAATTATTAGGCAAATACGTGACAGCATATTGAACCAATAAATAAAAAAATAGTAACTCACTTTACGCTCAAACCAGCCTACAAATTGCTCCTTGTGACGGGTTTCAACATTCTGTGCACTCATATTTCTAAGCTCATCCTTGTGCTTACTAAATTAAAACAAAAAAGAGGGCATCCATTAGTTGAAAACATGAAAAATAATATATACTTGAAATTTAGTACATCTAAAGTACAACTTACTTAATCCATGGAATGGCCTCATCACAGTTTGTAATTATGTAGTGCCTCATCCGATGCAACTCCAACCTGGAAAGTGACTCAATAGTACATCCTTTCTTACTATAGTCAATGCTCCCAAATATGCTTAGCCCAGATGGTGGTTCGTTCACAGCAGCGCTTTCATGCCGCTCTGGACGATTAAGCTTGGTGTCGACGTCTTCCAAGAAGCGAGAGCAAAATGTCATGCACTCCTCCGAGATATATCCCTCGGCTATTGAACCCTCAGGGTACGCTTTGTTCCTCACATAGCCTTTAAGCGTACGTAGATACCTCTCAATAGGATACATCCATCTGTAACACACGGGCCCTCCAAGTCTAGCCTCCTCAGCTAAATGAACTGGCAAATGCATCATGATATCAAAAAAAGCTGGTGGGAATACCATCTCAAGTCGACAAAGAGTCTCTCCAATCGAAGTGCTCAAGTTTTCAACCTCTTTTCATCCACTCCTTTGAACATATTGCATTGAAAACCCATCGAGCTCAATCAATGGGATAACAACATCTTGTGGCAATATGTTGCGTACTACTAAGGGTAAAAGTTTCTGAAAGATAACATGGTAGTCATGAGTTTTGAGAGAAGACAACTTACACCCAGTGACATTCATGATTTCTTGATATTGGAGACGTAACCATCAGGCATTTTCACCCCTTCTAGAAATTTGCATAATATCGTCTTTTCATCATTACCTAGAGAGTACAGAGCTGGTGGCAAAGTATACTTATCATTCTCGAGCAAAGGATGTTGATCCTTCCTTATCCCTAGATGTTGCATGTCTAGCCGAGCCTTCTCACTTTCCTTAGATTTATATTTTATATCGAGCAAAGTCCCCAATATGCTCTCACATATGTTTTTCTCAATGTGCATCACATCCAAATTATGCCTTATAAGCAATGAGCTCCAGTAAGGCAGTTCAAAAAAAATACTCTTCTTCCTCCAATTGTGCCATCTAGTTTCTTCTTCACGCTGCTTCCTCTTTCTTGTTGCCTTCCCAAAGGTCACTTGCTCGAAACTCTCATACTGTTCCATCACTTGCTGACCAGTAAGTGGCACTGGAGCCTCCCTATTTTCCACCTTGTTGTTGAAGCTGATCTTGTTCCTACGCCACCTGTGGTTCGAAGGCAAAAAACGGCGATGTCCCATGTAGCAATGCTTGGACCAATTTCAGCCACAAGTAGTCGGATCCTTGTGGCGGTATGGACATGCAAACTTTCCTTTAGTGCTCCATCCAGATAGCATTGCATATGCAGGAAAGTCGTTAATTGTCCAAAGTAGAAGTGCACGCAGAGTAAAATTTTTCTTCAGCTTTGCATCCCATGTTTCAACACCCTTTTCCCAAAGATCCTTTAGCTCATCGATAAGGGGCTGCAAATATACATCAATGTTCATTCCTGGAGATTTCGGCCCTGGTATCAACATCGACATCATCCAATATGGTTGTTTCAAACACAACCAAGGAGGCAAGTTATAAGGGATTATGATCACAGCCATGTAGTGTATGTAACATTCAACATCCCAAATGGATTGAAGCCATCGATGCAAGGCCCAACCTCACATTGCGAGGATCCAATGCAAAATCCTTATACTTGTCATCCACATGCTTCCATGCCAATGAGTCTGCAGGTGACGATTTTCCCATCACGGACCAATCCTTCCTTATGCCATCGCATATATGATGATGTGGTCTCATTCATATACAATCTTTGAAGCCGAGGAATAAGTGGAAAATATCTTAGGATTTTACGTGGAGAACGCTTTTTTGCTCCATCAGTGCCACTAGCCTCATCATTTCCAACGGAATCGGCCGTTTTCCACCTAGACTCACCACATATTGGACACGTATCCATCTTAGCATAATCACCTCGGAATAACACACAATCATTCTCACATGCATGTATCTTCGGTAGTCTAGCCCAAGATCTCGAACAACCTTTGCACTTTTTCCAAGGTGTTTGGGATACAATGTCCTTCGTGGAGCACAAGCGAGAACGAGATGAAGTATGGACTCCAAGGAACTCAGCATCGAGACCATACATGCATTTAATCTGAAATAGCGACAATGAAAGAAACCTTAGTTGCCTCCTTGCAACCTCGGATACAATTCATACGTGCCTCATTTAATAATTTAAAGAATTTCTTTGCTTGTTCATTTGGCTCTTCAATATTAGAACCGATGATGTCGCCACGAATAGCGCCACTGATTATTGAAGAAACTAGATCATTGACAGAAGCCCCATCACCTATTGCACCTTCATTGCAATCTCCTTCATCTTTGTTGTCATCGTCAGCCAAAGCTTCACCATTACCTTGCTCTTGGATGAAACTTTCATCAAACCCTCTAACTAGCAAATGTCTTTCAACCTCATATTGTAATCTATAGGACATGCAACGACACCTTGAACAAGGACATGGTGCGTTAAACCTTTAGATGTGCCTCCAAAAGTAGTTTCAATGAATTTCTTGAATCCTTTTTGCCACTCAGATGTTGACTTATCCATCCGCATCCAACTACTCCCATCATGTGACATGCTTCTAATGATTATCAATCAAATTATAGCAAATTAAAACCAATTTGACCAAATTAACACTACCTGCAAGACCACAATATACACAATTTAAAAAGCTTATTAATGAAACAGAAAACGCTTATCAACCACACAATATTAAACGCGTTCCTCCCGAACCCCCAACCACCCACCACCACCACCTCTCCCAACCCGGCTCTCGCCCCTCCGATTTCGCCGCCTTTGCCTCCCCGCACCGAACCCGCGCCTCCTCCCTCCCTCCTCCCCGCCTCCTCCTCCCCACCCCTCCTCCACCGCCTCCTCCCCGCCGCCTCCTCCTCCCCCCCCCTCCTCCGCCTCCTCCTCCCCCCCCTCCTCCGCCTCCTCCCTCCTCCTCCGCCACCGCCGGCCTCCCCACCGAACCTGCGCCGCCTCTACCGCCACTCCGCCTCACCTCATTTCTCGTCGCTCCTCCTCCTCCTCCGCCCCGCCCCGCCTCTCCTCCTCCTCCGCCGCTCCGCCTCGCCTCCTCCTCCCCACCCCCGCTGTCGCCTCCTCCTCCCCATCCTCCCGATCTCCACTCCTCCGTGGCTCGCGCCCCCATCTCCTCCCTCGGCCTCCACTCCTCCGCCTCCCCGTGCCTCCGGCCGCGCCTCCCCATCCTCCCCGCGCCTCCCTCCCTCCCCGTGTTAGCACCGCAGAGCCCTAGGATCCTTACCTCTCTCCTTGGGGTTTACTTGTCGTCCCCGGATCGCAGGCGCATTGGTGGGAAGCTCATGATCGCCCCTGCTCTGGCGGTGGCTCGGACCGTCGGCTTGACGAGTCGCCAGCAGGAGAACGGCAAGGAAGCAAAGGTGAGACAATAGATTCTTTATTACTTCTTGATTCCCAACATTGGACCTACAAGCTATATATATATGAGGTGATTTATGGGAGAGTCCGATCGGACTGCAATCCCATCCCCAACTCGGAAACGGTGAGGATGGGGGACTCGATGGCTCCATCATTTCGGTCGACGTCTTGCGCATCTCCTTCGGTGGCAAGGTCCGCCACCCTCCTCCCCGGTTCTCCGTTTCTTGGAAATTTGTGCTTGCTTAGGATCTTTTCCTCGTGATCTCTCTGACCTTTGTAAGGTATCGCACTTCATTGGAACTTGGAAGTACTGAAGCTAGACAATAACAAGGCTTGAAATATAAGAAAAGTAGTTATTAAGTATTTACTATCCATTCTTGTTTTCTATTCTTGAATGAATGTTTTCTTCTTCCTCTGCCTCGTTTCTTTGTTGATCTTCTTCCTCTGCCTCGTTTCTTTGTTGATCTTCTTCCTCTGCCTCGTTTCCACCAGCCGAGCTTGCTTTGTTCTTCTTCCTCTGCACCGAGACGACCTCTTGCTGTCCTGGTCATGGAGGTGCCAGATGCTATCCTATGATATGGATCATCAGAAAGTGAGGTCTGTAATCTTGGACGTGCCTCTACAGATCCATATCTGCCGTATGTGCCCTTGTACTCAGAGTCAGAGTTACCAGCTTTGCAAATGTGACTTAAGTTTGATGCCTTTATAAGAATTGAATCTTCTATATGGGTCAATTCTTCTAGCTATGGAGTAGGTGGCTTGGTATGTCTGCTTGAATTTGGTTCTTATTTGGTCTGAATGGTTAGATGTCTTCCTGCTTTGCTTTTGGCCAAGAATGTTAGTTCATTACGGAGGCGATGTTAGCTAATTTCTGTGAGAGTAGTTAAAATTTGTCAATGAACTTTTAGTTGTCTGTACTTGTTGTCGTTTAGCATTTTTTATGCATACTGTTAACACCATGTGTTGGGTTAACTTCTTATAGTACATTAGTACTTCAGCAAAGATGTTATGGCCATTGTATGGAAAAAAATTATCTATGAATATTCTGCAGATTAAATGATGACTTATCTGCTAATGATAATGTGTGTTATTTTCCTTTACTGCTCAATATGTGTTTTTTTGAAGGTGAGACACCTAGGATGAAGACAGGCTCACTTCCTTGAATTCCTTCGGTTTTTTTCCTTGTGGTCTGTTTTAGTCAAAGGTAGTTAGCAGTATTATACCACCACATCAGGTAGTTAGGCAGCCAGGCAGGCAATTGATGTGGATTGAGAAGATCAGAGTCAGAGAGCTTTCTAAGTTTTAACTGGCCGCCATATTGTTTATTCGGGAATCGTGAATCGACTTTCAAAGGTTGTAACGGATTATCTTTTGTTGTTCAAATTGTTCGCCTGTTCCTGTTTAAGACTTGTTGACTAATGAATGTTTATGTGGCTGTGTTGTCATGTTGTGCGATATTCGTCTTGTTGATAACTTGATATGTTCATCCTTGCTTTTATACTGATTCATCTTAGCAAACATATTAAGTAGGCTTGTTATTGTAGGCATCAGATGACCGAGGGCGAGCAAATTCTGCTGTTGATAGGGAGTTGCTAGGGAGTCTGCTATGCTGCTAGGGATGCCTTACTCTTGTATAACGCTGTTGCAAAGGAGTTCTGCTATGCTGCTAAAGTGCTACTGCTACTGTGTCATATTCGTGTTTTTTTGTCGCTGTCCATATAAATTATTTCGTTTTCCAGCTCTTGCATTTGATATTGATAATTGTGTAATATGAGGGTTTAATTGATAGTTGGGCACAAAATTGAGTTATCTATCAATACTGTTGAAGTTTCCCTTTTTTTTAAAAAAAATCATGCGGTAGACCTGTTGATTTGTTATATCATCCAATATTTGAGAAGCAGTTTGATATTAACTCCACTTGTTCCTTACTTTGAAGCTCTATATTGCATTCTTAATCTTGTTCATATCAGTGTAGACTTAGATATGCACGTTTCTTCTTAAGAAACTAGAATTTTATTTTGAGACACTGCCTCAAGTGAGTCTTTCTATGGTATACTATTGCAGTTAATGGATGAAAAATTGCAATGTTTACTTTTCAAGTGAATCTCTCTGATGATTAGACAATTCGTGTATTTTGTGATTGTCAGATTACTTATGTGCTCATCTCATCTCAACCCTTTGTTTGTTTAGTTTGCATGCTAACTGCATGTTGATTGTAACCAACCTTTCTTGCATGTTGGCAGGAGAAATTCCAGGACTATCTTTGCATGCTAATATCTTCAATCCGTAAGTGTCAATATTTGTATTGAGAAATTGAAATGATCATTGATATCTATTATCCATGCTGAATTGAGAAACATAAGTTCTGAAAATGGCTTTAATATATGCCAGAACCGGATCTTTAAAAAATTAGTTATGAGTTTGGATATTCAATGCTAGAATGCAATGCATGCTGGTTAGTTTAGTACTTGTCTATTTTGGTTGAAATGCTGAGTGCCTATGTATTGCATGTTAGCATAGGCATCTTAATACTCTACATTGTAGAGGTTGTCAGGTAAGATGGCACATATATCTTGGTTATTTCTAATTTGGTATGGTTTTGTGTCATATTCATGTTTTTTTTGTTGCTGTCCATATAAATTATTTCGTTTTCCAGCTCTTGCATTTGATATTGATAATTGTGTAATATGAGGGTTTAATTGATAGTTGGGCACAAAATTGAGTTATCTATCAATACTGTTGAAGTTTCCCTTTTAAAAAAATAAAATCATGCGGTAGACCTGTTGATTTGTTATATCATCCAATATTTGAGAAGCAGTTTGATATTAACTCCACTTGTTCCTTACTTTGAAGCTGTATATTGCATTCTTAATCTTGTTCATATCAGTGTAGACTTAGATATGCACGTTTCTTCTTAAGAAACTAGAATTTTATTTTGAGACACTGCCTCAAGTGAGTCTTTCTATGGTATACTATTGCAGTTAATGGATGAAAAATTGCAATGTTTACTTTTCAAGTGAATCTCTTTGATGATTAGACAATTCGTGTATTTTGTGATTGTCAGATTACTTATGTGTTCATCTCATCTCAACCCTTTGATTGTTTAGTTTGCATGCTAACTGCATGTTGATTGTAACCAACCTTTCTTGCATGTTGGCAGGAGAAATTCCAGGACTATCTTTGCATGCTAATATCTTCAATCCGGAAGTGTCAATATTTGTATTGCGAAATTGAAATGATCATTGATATCTATTATCCATGCTGAATTGAGAAACATAAGGTTCAAGACAGCGTTTTTTTATCTATTACCCAGGTTCAAGACTCACTTCTACCCACTACTACATCTTGGGAGGAATAAATATTATCCTCTTCACACAACGTTTTTTTACTGTTTTCCAACTGCAAATAAAGCCACTTAATAGTGCATTCAAGGTTCCAGAAGGTGTAAGGGTAAGAAACCAACTAGAAGGAGTATGTGTACGTAACTAGAAGGAGTATGTGTTCTGATGGACTTAATGTTGCTTTGTAGGACAAGGCAATCAAGATTAACAACAAGGCGGACCAAGGTGCTGAGACACCAGCAGCTCAGCGATCTGCTTGCTGCGGCTCCTGAGCGATGGTCTGTCTTTCATGATCATTGGATATTTGACATTATTTGTTTCCTGCTTGGCTGTTATACGAAGAATGTCAAGAAGACAGTTATGATAGAGATCTGGTTGTACTTATATTTGCTTCCATTCTTCGAAGCAACTACTTTTGCTTTTGACATAGCTTTTTGCAATTGCTGGGAACTATTTGTACCTGGATTTCTCTCTTTTTCGTTCTCGTGTGTAATGAAAATCCATGTGTTGGGTTTTTTCTTTTGATCAATCAATGCATGGAATAATGTATAGCTCTGGTGTGAACTTTGATGTTGTTCTTGCCATAATTTGTATTCTTTTGTACTTTTGGAGAATTTGTGATTGTGTTGTCGTTATCGTGTATTATCGTGCCATATAAGCGTATAATCGATTAGCAAGACGATCCGTCTAAAGGAAGAGTATCAAGACGAGGGAAATACACGAAAAACGTATAGCAACCAACTTAGCATGCATGCTGAGTTATCGAAAGGAATAAGAAAGGATGGCTAACTCAAAAGGGGGGCAATCCAACAGGAACGTTCTTTGAACGCATCATGCCAACGAGAGGAGTCGGTCCAAGTACGGCTTGAACGAGGTGTGGCTAGGAAATCGATTGTACGGCAGCGAGACCAACGTGAAAGTTCGGAGCATTTCGGAGCATTTTGGTGCCGAGTCATCAGTGGATACTTTACTATGCCCTGTTTTTTCCTCTACATGTAGCTTTTGACCATGGTCAATACTTTTTATTTGTATTTTTAAATGATGATGAACGGCAGAAATATCAGTGTAAACTCTTGTGACTTGGGAAGTCGTTTGAAGAAGCATTGAAGAAACTTTCGGATTTCGAGAGAAATCAAAGTAAAAATAATAAAAATAGCTGAATGCTCGTGTGTTGCTACGGATTTTAAAATTATATCATAATATATATTTAACAGGTGCTTACCATGCTTAGATAAATAGAAATTTACAATTATAATTGACAGTGGGGTACAATAGTCTGGTGGTAAACGCCTTGGCCTCCGAGCTAGGAGGTTGTTGGTTCGATTCCTCCACACCCCATGGTTTTTGTTTTTATTTTTTCTATTCTTATTTTTATCCTCTCTGTTTTGTCAAGTGAGACCTCCTCAAGCTGCGTTTTAGTTGTCACTTTTCAATTTTTTATCTCCTCCAAGAATTAATAACTATAGATAATATAATTCCTCCACACCAATTCGGCCCTTGCGTTGAGCGATTAGGCCCACGAAAACAAAGCGTTGCAATAACAGATTATTGCCACGAACAATCATCATATATAGCAACAAATTTATTTCATGGCAATACAAACTCATTTTATACGCATTGTATAGGAACCTTTTGCAACGCAATTGATGACTATGACAACACAATAAAATTGTGGCAATATTGTCACCCACTCGCAACGAAATTCTATAAGGTGGCAATACCTCCTAACTATTGCAACAAAAATCAATATTATCACAACGCAAGACAACCGTGGCAATAAAGTCATACTACTTGCAACCATTTTCTAAATGGTGGCGATAAAGCCACCTTATTACAACAAATTCAATGACTATCGCAACGCAATATTTTAGAGGCACATCTTGTGCACATATCGTCACGATTTTGGCAAAATGTTGCAATAGTACATACCTATTGCAACTAATTTAGTGTCGTTGCAATGCGTTTCGTGGCTAAAGGGTCGGAATCTAGTAGTGTTCGCGCAGTCAATGTATGAATAGTACATATATTCCATCCCTTATTCAATATATCTTCCTCGATAACTCTTGCATAAGCAGACACACTATTAATGTACTCTTCACTCACACGGTTCCCAGCGTACATCCAGCTATGGTCCTACGTTACGCATATAACAATTTAGTATTAAATATTGAATTAATTAATTAGTATACTAGATATATATGATCTAAAGTAGCTATATGTAGCAAGAATAATTAATTAGATTGAATTAAGTAGAAATAGACTATAAATTGGCTAAACCCTAAATCATGCTAGATGTAAATAATCTTCTCTCTACATCAAGCTAGATCTAAACCATCTTCAATTCTCCTTTCACCAAAAGCTAGATCTAAAATATAATGCAATTAGGAATAAATTATTAACCATAGATAGTCAAGAACTTAATGGATCTACAATCACTCTTGCCAAATCTACGGTCTCCTTTCACCAAATGACCTCAAAGCCCCACCTCCTCAAAGCAGCAACCTATAAGAACAGATCTGAAATTTAAGACAGATCTGTGAGAGGGTTGAGGGGTCTGCAATTAATATGGTGAAATTATCATAAACGATTTTTAATACAAACCATCTGTGGTGACTTAATTATCACAGATGGTTGAAAGAAAAAACTGACCATGATATTTGGTAATATCGTAGTCGGTTCTTGTTAATAACCATCTGTGATACTTCACACACAGTTTTCACCATGAACCATCTGTGATATTACCTCTTCATAAATGGTTACTATCGCTGGTAGCAACACAGACGGTCTCTAAACCAAAATCTTCTATGATTGTATTCAATACTAACGGTTTTGTTTAATTGTCTGTGATGTGGTGTCTAGTATTAGTCTTTTTGTAGTAGTGACCACAACCCCAGTAACGCATGCCCAAACTCAACCACTCTTGGACTTAAAGAACTTGCATCCATCCCTGCCCATCAGAGGGGGGCATCTCCCCCACGGGGGGTCTTATGGCGAACGCTCGATGGGAACATTGAGGTATGGATTCGGGTTGGATGTACGGGGGTTTTGCTTTGGGAAGGTGGCCTCTTGGCACACTTCGCTTGTTCATCGTGGGCTACAGCAGCCCTTGCGAGTCGGGTGATCTTCTCTCATTGCTTCTCCATACTAGCGATGTAGTGTTACAATCGTGGTGCAGAAAAGCACGTTGTGGAAGGGGCAGTACTTATAGGCTTAGCCGAAGTGGTGTACGCTTTGCAAGTCTAATTAGATTTGGAAAAATTAATGTCCACGAGGCATCGGCATGCCGGACTATTCGTGGAATAGCATAGCATCACGTCACTGCACAAAGCTTGCCCCTTTGGTCTTGTTACTGCGTAAAGCTACCCCGTTTGGTCTTGTTACTACGCAAGACTGTCTCCTTTGGTCTTATCACTACTCAAAGCTGTCCCGTTTGATCTTGTCACTATACAAAGCTGGCCCATCTGGTGGTCACAGTTCAAAACTATCTCATTTGATTGACTCGCTGCACAAAGTTGCCCCATCTGGTGTACTCACTGCGCAAAGCTGACCCGTCTAGTCTAGTCATTGTGTAACGCTGCATTGTTTGGTCTTGTCACTGTGGAAAACTACCACATTTGGTGTTGTCACTACGCAAAGCTACCTAATATGGTCTAGTCACTACGCAAAACTGTCCCATTTGGTCTACTGACTGCACAAAGCTATCCCATCTGGTCTACTCACTGTGTAAAGTTGTCTTATTTGGTCTAGTCAATGTGCAAAGCTACCCCGTTTGGTGTACTTACTGCGCAAGGGAACCATATTGTCTCTCTTCGTCCAGCTAGTGACATGAAGGTTAATTGTTTATCCCTTAAATTTAATGTTACTTACATTGTCTCTCTTCGTCCAGCATACTTACATGTGGTGTATTCATGATATTTCAACTAACCTTTCAGGTATTCACTAGTCTTATGACTAGTTTTTCCAACATCTTCTAGTATTCTATAAGTTGTACTTGGATGTAATGACTAATCTATTAGTTATTCTGGATAGTATGTTAGTGAGCACTCTACATGCTAACACATGACCCGCTTTATTAGAAAGCACGCCTCCCCTCGCCCGTGGGCTATAAAATGCACGCCCCACCCCTGAAAGTAGGAGTACTCAATCCTACCAACCGTAGAAAGAAGAACATTCTCCATCTTACAGTAACATACAATGAGAGACGTTAAGGGGCCAGTCGAACTAGGGCCACCTACGCAAGACGTTTCCCTTCAAACGAGGTAGGACTTTGGCCCTAACCACCGCTTGATGTCAAACAAGCACGCTCAACCGGTATGGCTGAAATACAGACACAGGAAGGATGTGGTCGTGCAGGTCTTGGACGACCAGTTCGAAGATGGATGATATTTCTTCCGATGCCCACACTCTAGGGTATAATTAGCCAATAATTTATATTCTGTTAGTGCTAATAGGGCTCCCATGTTAACCCTCCTTTCCAGCAGATGGCGAAATGCAACGTTGTCCGCTGGATCGATCCTCCCCATGAACGTCATATTGTGACATACATGGATACATTATGGAACTGAATCTTAGAGTTAGAGTCATGGATTGATAATCTCAATGAGTAGAACGATGACATCTGCCAACAGATGTAGCGCGAGAGAGGCAACAAGGAGGTCGCCAACATAGGAAGTTTCGATGATCCAACATGCTATTGTGCGAACCCTAACTATACATGTGTGTGTCACTACAACGATGACCAGCCATGTCCAAGGCACAACCCTCCGCAACACTCCATGTGGGTAGCGGCAAGCACCTTCTACTAGTAGCCATGCTAGAAGAAGCTTGTACCACGGTACTTCTCCCCTGTTATATGCGGTTATGTTCAATCCATGTAATGTATTGCACAATGCTTTGTGTGTACCCACATGTAATTAGTTTGCTCTACCGCATGCTCATACTTCGTACTTTGCAGTAAGTAGTTTCACTTTTTGCTTTGTGCCGGCGCTCCCCGACCACAGGTAGTGGGTGGCCCCACCCATGTGTGAAGATTCCATACGGCCCCAACCTCATTAAGCGGGAATCCCGCTTTCCCGGCCACACGCATGAAATGATGACCGCACACATGAAATGACGTGACGATACCGCCTAGGGTCCGCTACCACGCGGACGCAAAAATGTATGAACCAAATTGCACTTTATCCTTGCACGATGCAGTTATCCATTCACGGAGAAAAAATGAGTTACTGCGATGTGAACAAATTGAAGCGGTAAGAACATGAAACCGTCTGCTACAGTATAGGCATGGTTATGCGTTACACATACATCTATCATACAAATACTGCAGGTAATAACGCGAATCAGAACAACACTCACAACACTACACCTTCAATATAACAATGAACATAAGAAAGAAAATAGCACACAACATTAAGTTAATCTTTCTCTCAAGTCTATCAAAACGATGCCGCATCTCAACCATTTCACTACCCCCCATCCCAACTTTCTCATGTGCATCAATGCCAGGCCTAGTGGTCATTTCATCCTCCCATACCCAGAATCGGCAATCGCTTGGGCAATCTTGCAATTCAATAAGAAAAAGGTTTTATGACATATGGTGAATGATTAGAACCAACCCAAAACAAGCTGACTCACTGAGTTAAAGGGGCACTTGTAGTATTGTTGTCTAGGATTTGCGGTCGTCTGTGAGGTCTTACGTCTGACAAGCGTGTTGCACTTCGAGCAAATCACTACGGGTGTCGACGAAGAGGTGCTGACTTCGCTCATCTCGATGTTCGGGGGAGGGAGAAGCAAACCAAGGTAGAGAGAATGGGGAGAAATACCTCAAGACATGAAGGAGAACAATACAGGGGGAGTGGCTTAGGAATGGCTCCCTTTTGTAGCCTGAAGTGTGAGGGCAAAATGGTCTTTTCGCATCCGTAATAGAAGAGAGATAATGATCCAACAAGGCAGCTTTTTGCAGCGATATGACCCAACGAGTCACCTTTTTGCAGCGATGTGACCCAACAAATCAGCTTTTCCAACCGACAAGACCCAACACTACTGCAAGATACCTCCTCGGGACCACAACGTAAAGATACTTGAAGATGTAGTGTTGTGAGTCTTGTTGTGATTCGCGTTGTGACATGCACTTCTTTGTACAATGTATGTCTGTGCATTACGGTTTTATATCAAGCAAGATTGGGTTTTACCATGACTCTTTCATTAAAGATATTATTTGTAAGAAATGACATCATGTTATGTAGGCTGTACTTGCATGCTACTTACACAAGGTGGTGTATTTCAATGATGTCATTGTGATTGGCAAAAGATTTTGAGAAGCACATTCCAATGAGAAGAATGTTATTTACACAAGGTGGTGTGGATATGCATGATACATATGTATATCGTACAAAGTAATGTAGGTAACAATGCGACTCAACTAAAGACGGTATACATGAACTCATTCTGCATCCGGCCGCTGCTTCCTTGTATGGTGTAGGTGATCCTCAGAGAAGGTGAACCTGGCAGGGGAGTGAGGTGTGTCTCGGAGCTCGTATAGCGAGGGCTGCATCAGGGGTGGGGCTGCGGACAACTTCGTGTAGGGTTGCGATGTAGGGCCAAAAATAGAGCTCAGCCAGTCAGTCGGAGAGGAGGGGTCCACATCCTGCTCATATGGTACAATTGGGTTAGGCCAGATGTTGCGATGTTTATAGTGTGTAGTACTGTTGGAAGGCATGTACCTACGAAGTCAGAAGTGCAGATGATGGACCCTGGCCTTTGTGTTCGAGTTGCTCTATGTAGACCTATAGATTTTATGCGATGTGTTAGTGCATCGTAGCATACACACTTGTTCTGTTTAGTACATTACAGTGTACCGGTGTATGCGGCTGTGCGGACGATGATCCTCCAGGGCAATTGCCCATGTACTGCTGAACGGTGTATCCTTAGTATGTCTAGCCGAACCACTCGTGGCGCTCATGCAGGCCAGAATAAGCGCCATGCGTGAACATGGGCAACACATCCTCTGGATGCTGGGGTGAGTCGAGGTCACTGTCAGGAGTTGGCCCCCGTCGGCCTAGATAAGATGTCTAGTCCTTGGTCTCCCTCCATGATAACGATGGTTGTAGCAAGCTGTTGTTCCATCACAAGTGCTGGAAGAAAAAGCGGTAGTGAGATATATGTTGCAATCGAGTGCATGAACAAACAGCTTAGAACTATTGTACCACTAGGCTAAGGAGCATGTAGGACGAGCGATCGTAGCTGGACTGGCTGCCAGACTACGACGGATATGCAGAGGAAGGTGAAGAGGGAGGCTACCCTCGATGGTGTTTGTCCTCCAATGCCATAGAGCATCTCCAGTCTCGGTGTGGATATGGTGAAAGCGGTCATACTGCAAGGGAACAAAGACATGCTGGTGTGGAAGCAAGTTGTGTAAAATAATTTACCGTCTTATCCTGGCGTACGACCCAGTGTCGGTCAGGACCTACTTGTATAACGGCCTCGTGCATGATGTCCTCTGGTCGCCGCGGTGCCAGCCCTGTCAACCTGCTCATCATGTGTAGGACGTACCACCACAAGTACATAGTGTAGGTGTCGACGTCGTATGGTCGTGCCTCATGGACAACCTTCATCGTCGCCTTCTTGCCCCACAGCTATGTCCACGACAACTATGTCTGCCTCTAGTCATCGCCCCTCCGCCCTCTCCTCGTTTGCCTGCAAGTAAACTAGTATGTTAGACAGCTAAAAAAAGAGGTGCACGTAATAGGTAAATGGATTAAACGAGATGGCGACATACCCGTGGGCCTGCGGTGCAAGAGGTCGCCCTAGTGGTACTGGCACCTCCTGGTACAGGCCAAACTATCTCATTACCCGCTGCGGGGAGTAAGGTTCGACCATAAATGTTAAAACCAGGTGACAGGTCATCATCCAGTACATGTGGTTCTGACAGCACTAAGAGGACAACCCGAAGGGGGCGGTGCACTCAATGAACTTTGCTATCCATGGCCACTAGATGATCTCATCCTCATGTAGAATCTTGAACTAGTTGTGGAACTCAAGGTACACATGCCTCAGACTCTCTCTGGCCCACCATAGGTGACCACATGTCCAGCAGGTACACATTGTGGGCTCGTCAACTACATTAGCACCGTCGACCTCCCCGTATAACTCGGGCGTGAGCTGAAAAGGGTGCACGGTGCTCCGCAAGTATAGCCTACCCACCGAAAGTGCTCCTGTTGTGGTTACTGACCAAACAGAGAGAGAGATATGGTAGAGGAGAGTTAGGTGAGCAATGCTTAGGGTTTCCCTATGGCATATATCGTGTGTGTGTGTATATATATATATATATATATATATATATATATATATATATATCCACATGGAGAGTGTTTTTACAACGGTACCCTTACATCTAAGTATCCTTCTCAGGGGCATTTATGCCATTACACATGTCCCACTTTGGGCCTTTACAGCCTTCTAACAGGCCGGTTGGGCTTAGGTGGGGGCCACCCCTACAACAGGAGCCTCTCATGGTGAAGGGCTTCACAGGTCGAAGCCATGTTGCCGAGCCATTTGGCCCCCTCCGTCCTCACGGCCTGTGAACTTGTATGCTATCGAATGGAGTCTCATTGGTCGGTGTAGTCCCCGCCCCGCGCCGTGGATATAGCTTTGAGCGGGTTGTCACTTTATCCTTGTTTTCTTCGATGACATCCTCATATACAGCAGGACATGGGCAGATCATTTACGACACTTGCGCATGGTGCGCACTCTTCAGGAGAATCAGCTCGTCCTTAAGGAAAGCAAATGCTTCTTCGGTCATCGTGAGGTCGCCTACTTGAGCCATGTGGTGTCGGCTCACAGGGTGGCCATGGACGACGCGAAAGTTCGGGCGGTCAAGGAGTGGCTGGCACCTCGCTCCCTCAGAGCCTTGCGCGGCTTCCTCGGACTCGCGGGGTACTACCGCAAGTTCGTCCAAAACTATGGAGCACTCGCCTCGCCATTAACGTGTCTCCTCAAATGGGAAAGTTTTGCGTAGACCGAGGAGGCGGCACAAGCTTTCGCTGCACTTAAAGACACATTGGCCGTTGCCCCAATGCTCCAAACTGCCGGACTTCACTAAAGTCTTCTTAGTGGATTGCGATGCCTCAGGGTCAGGCTTTGGAGTAGTTCTTCATCAAGGGGATCAACCACTCGCCATTATCAGTCGCCCGATCGAACCACACCATGCAAAATTGGCAGCGTACGAACATGAGTTAATCGGCCTCGTCAAAGCAGTCCGCCATTGGCACGTATATGTTTAGGGATATCCATTTACAGTCAGGACAGACCACTACAACCTGAAATTCCTGTTGGATCAGCGTCTCTCCACCATCCCACAACACCATTTGGTGAGTAAACTTATTGGGTTCGACTTCGTGGTTGATTTCCGTCTAGGGCATCTCAACAAGGTGGCAGACGCCCTGTCCCGCCGAGACGAAGCAGCAGTCTATGCGGTCTCCTTACCACAACTTCACATCTTTGACGAGATTCAGCAAGAGACTGCTACCAACCGGGTCCTGTTAGCCCAAGAAAAAGACTCACGCACACAAGTACACACGAATGAACACAGGAGGTTTGCGAGGCGCAACTGCCCCGCTATGTGAACTCAGAGGATTTTGTGACGCACTCGTATTTGCGTCGTTTTCTCTTCTTCATTATCTCTTATTCAATCTGATTACACACGCAGCCTTAAATAACCCACATGGACGCACACACGAGGTAAAACCACCTCTAACTGACTCCTAACTTTCTGGATCAGAGATCCTACTAACTGCGCGTGGAAGCCACCTAAACTCACGCCAACTAACTCGGTCAAAGAAAACTAACACATGTGCATGCACTGGTTGCATGCATGCGCTTGCATGCAAGACTAATTATGGTTCTAACGTGCATCACTAACCAACTAACAAACGCATAAGTGCTACATGTCAAGATTAAGTCCAACAAATCCGTTATCCTTTCTATGGTGGACCGCTTCTCTAAGTATGCGCATTTCATCTCTCTCGCGCATCTATACACAGCCGCGACCATTGCATCGGTCTTCTTTGGAGACATTGTCCGCCTCCACGGACTGCTGGCATCCATCATCAGCGATCGGGACCCCGTCTTCACCAGCAACTTGTGGAAGGAACTCTTCCGCCTCTCAGGGGTTCAACTGAACTTTAGTTCCGCTTTTCACCGCCAGTCAAACGGCCAGACAGAGGTCGTCAACCGCATCAGCTCCGCTGTATCACGGAGGATCGTCTGTGCGAGTGGGTTCTTCGCTTGCCTTGGCCAAAGTACTGTTATAACACCTCATTTCAGATTTCCCTTCAGGCGACACCATTCCAGGTAGCCTATGGCAGGTCACCCCCTCCCTGGTCTCATATGAACCGAGCTAGGCAAAAGTGGATGCAGTCAACAGCGCCTTGATGGACCGGGATGAATTTCTGTCAGATGTCCGCCAGCGTCTCAGCAACACATGAAGAAGCACCAAGACGAGCATCGGAGGAACGTCGAGTACACCGAAGGGGATTGGGTTTGGCTCAGTCTGCATCATCGCCAAACCGCCTCGTTGGCTGTTCGGTCTCAACACAAATTGGCTCCTAAGTATTTTGGTCCTTACAAGATCATAGCTCGGATTGGTTCGGTGGCGTATAAGCTTCAGCTCCCAGATGGTGCCAGGCTGCACGATGTATGGCTCTTCTCAAGCGCTACCATGGTCCTCCACCCACGACTCCTCCGGTCCTTTCGCTGACAATCCACGGCAAGGTCATCCTTCGACCAGCAGCTATCCTTCGCACACGCCGTCACCAAGGGGCTTGGAAGCTTCTGGTGCAGTTGCAAGGTCTGCAACCTACGGAAGCTACTTGGGAACGCTTGGACGACTTCCGAATCGCTCATCCTTAATTTCAGCTCGAGGACGAGCGGTTTCTTCAGGAGGGGAGAAATGTTGCAGACATGCTTGCAAGACGCTTTGGGATGGCTCCGCAGTAGGTTCAGGTGAGGGAGCAGTCACGGCACAGCCAGACGCAATTGTGACGAACGATGAATAGTGCGGTCTATCCGCAAGAGGGTTAGTTTCCTTTTAAGCATTAGTGTCCTTGTTAGTTCCAATTTGTGTGGGTGTTTTGTTAGGCAACCTCAGTATATAAGGGGTTAGCTGGTTAGTTTCCTTTTAAGCATTAGTTTTCTTGTTAGCCCCAACCAACCAAGAAGCATCAACAAATGGCCAAAACACACCAAGCAAGTATTGGACTCTATACTTTGATGGCTCTAAGCCTTGGCAAGCATGCCAACTCGCTCCTCAAGGAGGGGAACCCACACCTCCGACCCCATCACCCTTGATGGGACAAGAGCAACCATAGCCCCAGGCTCTCCAAGGACCTCTACGTAGCCAAGGTGATCTCATGGAGTCCGAAGAAGTGGTTTAGCCGCTGCCAAGACTTGGTCACGTCCTCCTCCAACTCATGTTCACCTGGTGAATGACCCTGGCCTTCTCCTCTAAAACCTTTAACTTCTCCTCAGTGGCTCTCAGCTTATCCTCAGCAATCTTCAGTTTCTCCTATATGGCTCTCAACCTGTCATCATCCAACTACGAGGCTTTCTGCTGAGCCTCGGCCACAGCCTCCTGGAATATTTCTTCTATGATCCGAGGGCTTTGTCTCTGACAATGTTGGAGATGGAAGTGTCCTGCAGGAAGCATACAAAATACCGACATTAGAAGACATGGGTACTGGGCAAAGGAAAGTAGCGACCACAGAGGTACTTGAAAGTAGAGGTTCAAGCAGTGCCCAGTCGATCCTTGAGAAGCTGGGAGAACTCTTCGACGTCCCGCGTATCACGGAAGCGAGCCATGTACTTGTTGACACGCCCTTAGTGAGGCGACGGATTTGAGCTGTTACATCGTCAGCATCAATAAGGGGAATGGCTTAGGAGGGCAGCTCACTGGAGGAGTAGCTCATGGCCTCGCCAAGGTTCCCTTGCGCCTGAACCTCGGGGCTAGGAGAGCTTTCTCGCCTCTCAAGACCTAGGACTTGCGCATCGCCTTCCTCATGCCACTCGCCCGTGCTCCCGCCTCCGAATGCATGTCAACAATAGAAAATATCGGATCTCTAAAGCGCCTTGGGATCCTGAGACTTCCCCTTGCATGGAGTGAGGCCCGAGGCGGTAGAACACAAAGGATGCTCTGTAGGGGGTCACGTGGTGCCTGGAACTCAGAACTGAAAAGACGCCCACAAGAGGGGGCTTCACTCCTGTAGTAGGAGGCATGACCCTCCTAGCAAAGGGCTTTGCCCTCAGCTGGCACTTCAGAGGAAGGGCCCTAGAAGCACCCTTTGAGGCCAACACCTTAGCCTTCCTCTTCGACTAGTCGGAGACAGGTTTGCCTCGAGGGGGCATTGTCAGCTTTAGGCTGTTGGCAACACTATTGGCCCCTCGGCCACCGAAAATGCCTACCTCCTCAAGAGCCTCGTACTCAGTAACGGTCATCTCCCCGAGGATCCAGTTGGCCTCCTTAACCGCCTCCCTGGGGGAGCGTGCTGCACAAAGTCAAATAGAGGTGTCAAACTCATGGACTCGAGGACAATCCGAAGCGAATTTACCAAGTCACGCTCACCTCTGCTTTTGGAGACCGTAATGTAGTTGCGCTTCTTAGCAACTAGAGGGCTAACATTTGCAAGTGTCATCTCCTCCGTCAAGTCTCGGACTCCGCTCCACTTGTGGATCTCAGATCCAGCATGAACGAACTCCTAGTCGGCATCTAAGAGAGGAGGGGTCTCAGGATAGCCATCCTAAGTGATCCTGAGCTGGCTGTCAGTGTACGGAAAGCCCTCCACCTCCAAGTAAAACCACTTCTTTCCAGGGCGGTTCTAGTTATACCCGGTTGCATGAACCGGATACTTGACCTGGCACTGAGCAATCGAGGTCAGTGTGCCTAACGGTCTGAACCTCCTGTTCGTCCGCTGGAAGTGGAAGTAGTCAAAGGCTGTAATGGTGGGCTTCAGGAGCCTACCCTCGATCACTATATCGCATAGCCATAGAAACACTCTCACCCTAACAAGTCGGTTGGGTGAGAAGTGCGAGAGCTCCACCTGGTAGTGCCTCACGAGGACCTGGGCGAAGGGATGGATCGAAAGCCTAGGCTAACCTCGAACTAGGCCTTAATAGCGACGGTGTACCCCTTCTGAGGGCTGGGACGTTCGTCCGGCCTCGGCTACAAGACGTCTCCTGGAGTAAGGCGGCTCCTAGTTGCCACTAGCGCGCCTTCTCGGCCATGGTAAGGGAGGAAGGCCCAACCCCCACAAGGGCCTCCTTGTCAAGGGCGTCGTCGAGGATCTCGACATCCTCGTCGAGGTCCTCCATCTCGGCCCGACCTGCGTTTCCCTATCCTCGGCAAGAGAGGTGGCAATCCTTGGTCATCATAGTAGAACGGTGAAAACCTGTGATACCAGTAATACAAAGGTGGATCAATACCCAATGAAGCACACCAATATGAAAGTGGATCCTTTAAGCTAAGAGAATCCATCTAACAGTGGCAGTATATATGAAAGACACCTAAACAATTATCCAATGCAAAGTTGGCAGTATCAGGTGGCAAGCTAGTAGCATGGGGTTTTCTAGCCAGGGACAGGGACAAATACCGAATCGGTTTTGCTATTGCCAAGGCGACTGAAATTTTTTTATCTCTCAGTCACTTGAAAGTTGCACTCTCAATCAACTAAAATTGCAGCCCCCTCCAAAAAAACAGCCCCCCTCCAAAAGTTGCACTCTCAGAACAACTGCAATTTTAGTTGATTGAGAGTGCAACTTCAAGTGACTGAGAGACAAAAAAATTTCAGTCGCCTTGGCAATAGTCACTCCCATACCGAATCTAGTCTCTTCCATGCGTAAAAGGCCGAACCATGTCTTCCCATAAAAATCTCTCCATGTGCAAATTGCTTTAGGCATCTACCACTGTCCACAGTGGCGGAGCTGGGCCTCGGGCCGCTCGGGCAATGGCCCGAGGCCCAGCCGAAAATTCTTCACTATGTTTTACTGTAGCCAAGAGGCTAAACTATGATTTTTTGGGCTATCCATGGACTAGGCCCGAACCCAGCTCCTTCCTGGCTACACCCCTGACTGTCCACAATATTAGATGGGCAAGTCCTATCCATGGCTGAAAAGACAACTATGACTCGAGTCCTAGAGACAGTGTGCGAATGGGCGCTTCCATGTCACACCCACAGCAGCAAGCTCCACTATCAGCATGCCCTGCCCCTTTCGTCATGCCATCGTTCCACTCGGTTGCCAGGGTGCAGGGCACCGAGGCAGGGGCTCGGGCGCAGTTGCAAGGCTCTGGAGCCACTCATTGTCTACTTCTTTGTAATGTTGGCAAGCAGGGTAAGACAAGTAGAAAACCCAGGCCTTGAAGAGTGGCAGGAGGTCCACGGCTTGTGGCGCACGTCGTTGGCTGGGCGTATGCATGAAGCAACATGCAAAGATACGACTGTGTACACTTCGTTAACCGGATAGGCCACCAGGCGCAGTAGAGCACAATGCCGTGGCTACGGGAAAGCCTGCCGCCCACGCGCCTAAGTGCCCTGCGCCTAAGCGCCCTTTCGCTCTCGCGCCGAAGCGCCCTGCGTGTTAGAAAAGCTAAGTCTAATTGTGTCCCAAAGGTCTTAAGCCTAGATCATGCATGAACACCTAGAAGTCATAATAAAACGGAAGTATTAGTACACATACCCGAAGAAGAAGATGAAGCCATGAAGGTGGTGTGGTGTTTGGTCGGTGTCGGTGAAGAGGACGAAGTGGTGGTCAGCCGATGTAGAGGTGTCCGGAGGTTGAGGTGGCCGACGGTTGCAGTGGCCGGAGGTCGAGATCTTCTGGACGGTCTTCGTTCACCTGGGCGCTAACGATAGATCGGATCTGTACGGGTTGGTTTTGGACTTGAACAACTAGTGCACAAGTCTGCCGTTAACCCTTCTTTTTATAGCGCTGGTGACCGGGACCGAAACCAGTATTGTTGGTGGCGCCCCCGATCAGGGCGCGTGAGAGTGGAGGAGTTCCTCCCTGTTTTCTCGGGAGGCAGTTAGCCTGCCCGATCAACCCAACATTCTCCCCTTTGATCGTAAGGCTAACATCATAAGCCCATCCTTTGATAAAACAGCACACCAAGATAATGTGTTGCATAGTCAATAAAATACCATACAACCTCAGTACCTATAGCGTACTAATTCTATCTTAGAATGGATATTCATTATTCTTAATGGGAGTTGGTTTGTTTTGATGTCCTTTTATCCAGAATCAGAGGCTTTCCAGTAAACCCATGCCGGCAACATGATCACGAAAAATACTGGGTGGTAAGCCTTTCGTAAGCGGATCCGCAAGCATTAACTTAGTACTAATATGCTTGATACTTATGGTTTGATCCTGGATTCTATCTTTCACAACATGATACTTAATGTCAATGTGTTTGGCAGCACCACTTGACTTGTTGTTATTTGCATAAAAGACTGCGGGTTCATTATCGCAGTATAAAGTGAGTGGTTTAGAGATGCTGTCTACCACTCTAAGTCCCGGGATAAAATTCTTAAGCCATACAGCCTGCCCGGTAGCCTCATAACATGCCACAAACTCAGCTTGCATCGTTGAAGATGCCGTAAGGGTTTGTTTGGAGCTTTTCCACGAGATAGCTCCTCCAGCGAGTGTGAAGATGTAACCTGACGTGGATTTCTTAGTATCAACACATCCCGCAAAATCTGAATCTGAATAACCAATAACATCAAGGCTATCAGAAGACTTATATGTGAGCATGAAATGCTTAGTAGCTTGCATATAACGCAAAGCTTTCTTAACGGCTTTCCAGTGGTCCGGTCCTGGATTGGACTGATATCTGCCAAGCATCCCGGTTACAAAAGCTAAATCAGGGCGTGTACAAACTTGAGCATACATAATGCTTCCGACAGCTGAAGCATAAGGAACCGACTTCATCTGATCAGCTTCATATTGGTTCCTTGGACATTGAAATGTCCCAAACTTATCGCCCTTAACAATAGGAGCAAAGTGAGCGAGCACTTATGCATATTGTATTTCTTCAAGATACATCAACGTATGCCTTTTGGGATAAACCCAAAATTCCTTTGGACCTATCTCGGTGAATTTCAATGCCAAGAACATAAGAGGCATCACCGAGATCCTTCATATCAAAATTGGATGAAAGAAATCTTTGGTCTCAAACAAGATGTCCTTATCATTGCTAGCCAATAAGATATCATCCACATAAAGTACTAAAATGGTGAATTTACTCCCTTGAACTTAACGATATACGATTATCAACTTCATTTTCTTTGAAGTCGAAACTTCTTATGATCTTATCAAATTTGAGGTACCACTGCCTCGATGCTTGTTTTAAGCCATAAATGGATTTCTTAAGTCGGCATCCCATGTGCTCCTTGCCTTCCACGACAAAACCTTCCGGTTGAGCCATGTAAACATTTTCTTGTAAGTCGCCATTAAGAAATGCCGTCTTAACATCCATCTGATGCAGCTCTAAATCATAATGAGCTACAAGTGCCATAACTATTCTAAATGAATCTTTAGTTGAGACAGGAGAAAAGGTGTCATTATAATCGATCCCTTCTCTTTGTGAGAAGCATTTTGCTACAAGCCTTGCTTTGAACCTTTCGATATTTCCCTTAGAGTCATATTTTGTTTTGTAGACCCATTTACAGCCTACTGTTTTGACTCCGTCAGGAATTTCTACTAAGTCCCATACATCATTAGTGCTCATAGACTTTAGTTCATCCTCCATGGCTTCAAGCCAATTAGAAGAATATTCACTCATTATCGCCTCTTTATAAGAGGTGGGATCATCTGCCTTTCCTATATCATTAATATCCTCATTCATATAAACAACATAATCATTAGGAATGGCAGATCTTCTCTCCACTGTGATCTTCTAAGAGGTTCATTAATTATTTCGTGAGGTCGTTGAGGTTCTTCATTAGTTGTAACATTAGGAATTTCAGATACCTCAACATCGGATGCAACAACAAAGATTTTCATCGGAGGTGCGACCTCCGAGGCACGTGAATAAAGATCTCTGGAATGAGCGGCGCGGGAACATAAACCCGCTTTTCCTCAAGATCTATTTTCCTGGGCTCCAGGTCCTCGTTATTTTCTAAGAACACAGCGTGTCTTGTTTCTACAAACTTAGTTATCCTATCAGGACAATAAAACCGATACCCTTTGGATCTTTCAGGGTATCCAATAAAATGGCAACTCATTGTCTTAGGGTCTAATTTCTTAATATGTGGATTAAATAATTTAGCTTCAGCACGACAACCCCACACTCGTAAGTATTTCATACTCGGTTTCTCCCATCCATAATTCATAAGGCGTTTTAGGTACCGATTCATCGGGAACCCGATTAAGAATATGTGCGGCTGTTTTAGTGCTTCCATCCACAAACCAATGTGTAAACTAGAATGGCTAAGCATACTCCGTACCATGTCCATAAGTGTACGGTTATGTCTTTCACCACGCCATTCTCACGAGGTTCGCCCGGCATAGAATACTGGGCAACAATGCCATTTTCCTGAAGGAACTTAGCAAAAGGGCCAGGAATTTGCCCGTAAGGGGCATGTCTTCCATAGTATTCTCCCCCTCGATCCGATCTAACCACTTTAATCTTTAGGTTGTGCTGATTTTCAACTTGACCTTAAATATTTTAAATTTATCAAGTGATTCGGATCGATCTTTAATGGGAAAAATATAGCCGTAACGGAGAAATCATCGGTGAATGTAACGAATCTAATCAAAACCATCCACTGATGTCACAGGAAAAGGACCGCAAATATCAGTATGTATTAATTCTAAAAGTCATGTACTGCGAGTAGCTCCCTTCTTTATTTGTTTTACATATTTTCCTTTAATACAATCAATGCATTAGTCGAGTCCGAGAAATCTAAAGGGTGGAGAATGTCTTCTTTGATGAGACGTTCCATTCTCCCCCTCGAAATGTGGCCCAAACGATAGTGCCACAGTTTCAAAGAAGTCTCATCATTAATTTTGCGTTTAGCATCATTCACATTCAATACAGAAGATTCATTAAGGGAAAGCATATAGAGCTTGTCTTGTCGAAAAGCAAGACCAACATTATTGGAATTATATTTAAGGATACATTTATTGTCTCCAAAAATACATTTAAAACCTTCATCGTCTAATAAAGAAACTGAAATTAAATTCCTTCTAATGGAAGGAACATAAACTACATTATTCAGACGAAGCAGGAAGCCGTTATCTAAAGTTAATGAAACAAATCCGACTGATTTCACTTCAGCTTCCTTTCCATCCGCGACTCTAAGACTTCGCTCCCCTTTCTTAGTGTTGTCATGTAAGGAATCCTCAGAAGAATTAGTAACGTGCACAGTTGCACCTGAGTCAATCCACCAAGCATTAAGAGAGAAATCAGCATAAAGAGTTTCGTCAATGAAAGTAATTGTATCATTACCCCTTTTGGCAAGCCATTTTAGAAAGCCTGCACAGTCTTTCTGAAAATGCCCTGGCTGTTTGCAGAAGTGGCATTCCCCCCCTTTAGATGTCGCAGCGGAAGCAACATGAGGCTTCGGTGCATTGTGCACTCGAGGCCCCGATTTATCGGAGTTGGGGGAAAAATGCAGCTTCTTCTTAGATTTGAAGTCCGCTTGGAACTTCCTTTTATGAGAGCCACCAACATTAAAGGCAAAATCTTTCTTTTCTGTTCTTATTCTTTCTTCCTCCTGAACACACATGGCGATCAAGTCGCTCATGCTCCACTTCTCTTTCTGAGTGTTGTAATTAATTTTAAAAGCGGTGTACTCAGAAGGAAGTGATGTCATAATGAAATGAACCAGAAAACCGTCAGAAATTGCCATGTCCATGCCCTTGAGTTTTTCTGCCATATCAGTCATCATCATGATATGCTTTCTAATACTGCCAGTCCCATCATATTTAGCGGTTAAGAGCCTCTGAATTAAGGTGCTGGCATAAACTTTAGTTGAACCTCTGAATTTCTCCTCAATTGAAGCCATGTAATCTTTAGCTTTTTTAGAATTAGGAATTGCTCCCCTAATCATGACTGAAATTGAGGTTTCCATAATCATAAGTGACAAACGGTTAGATCGTTCCCATTTCTCAGTGTTTTCATCATAAATCTTCTTTTTCTCAGCAAAGTTCTCCTCACCCTCGGTGGGGGGAACGGGAGCGTCTACTCTTAGGGCATAATCAAGGTCCAATACGCCAAGGACAACATAAATTGTTCTTCCACGAGGTAAAATTGCTCCCCGTGAGCTGCTCAATATTATCAATGGTGGCAGCAACGTTCGAAGCATTAAGTGTTGAATTAAAATACAGGGCAAAATTAGAATCATCATAATATATATATTTATTGCATGTAATTAACCCTACGTTGGTCTGATAAATAACATGCATTAAAATTACAGTTCTAATTCATATCACCGTTGGGCAGAAAATGAAAAAGAACTGAATAACTATGGCGACATATGATTATAAACAACGTTGGTCAGAATATAATCATATGAATACATAATGCCAAAATTAATCATAAAGTCTCAAATTTAAATATCCCGTTGGTTCAATTTAAATTTGAGATTTATTCATTAAAATATGGTAATGATACATCATAATTTGTGCCATTTAATTAATTAAAACAGTGCATAGAAATATACTAAAAACAAAATTAAATGCACTGAAAATTAAAATTATAACAGTGCATAAAAGTAAAAGTAAAACAAAAGAAAATGCACTGAAATAATAAAATTTCTGTTGGAAAAAGACATCATAAGAAAATATGGGCTAAAATTCGGTCTTAAAAAAATAAAATTTGAGTCTAAAACTCGGCTCCCTTTAAAGAAAATCGGCCCCAAAAGCTACTCGGGCCAAAAAACGCGGCCCACAATTCTCCACATGCAAAAATATCCCCGACGGCCGAGCATTAAAAGCGACGCTGCCCATCTCTTCGCTGCAATCGACCGAGAGCAGGCCGAAAGCGTGGCTGCGGCCCCATCTCTTGCGCACGGAAATGGCCGAAAAGACCCAAAATCCCGCACGCCGGCCCATCTGAGTGCGGCAGCCCATTAACTGATGGCCGTCCGATTTGATCGGACGGCCGAAAACGCAGCCGCGCTGGATTTATCCCAAAATGACCTAACCCTAGCTGCATTCTACTCCTGTCCTCCCGAAAAATCGCATCAAGCGACGGCGCATGCTGAGAGGATGCGAGGCGTCGGCGGACGCGGAGAGAGGAGCGGCTGCGCCGCATGGAGTGGGCGCGAGCGAGCAGCCATGGCGACGGCTCGCGCGGCTCGAGGAGATGGCGCGGCGACCGCAAGCGCAGTCCCGAGCAAGCGAGCGCGCGGCCCGCAAAACGGTGCGCGGTGCACGGCGATCGCCCGAGCGGCACGGCGGCGGCGCAGGAGCGGCGGCTCCGGTGGCGGCCGTCGGTGCGGCTAAGATCGGCGGCGCTCGTCGACCGAGTGGCCGACGATGACGCAAGGAGCGGCGCGGCGGCACGGCCGGCACTCGGCGGCTCAGAAGCCGAAGCCGGTAAGTCACGCCGCCGGTCTCCCTTTTTTTATTGCTATTGCTGCCGATCCGAAGAAAAAAATCCTTGCGGATTTGGGCATTTTAAGGTTCGGGTGGGGAAACTATTGGAGATTTTTATTAGAGTTTTTCATAAAATTCGAAATCACCTCCTTCTAATTGCTAGCCGAACCAAAAATAAAGACGATCCGAAAATGAATTTCTAGGGTTCATGAGTCTAGGTTGTCTGCTCTGATACCATTGTTAGAAAAGCTAAGTCTAATTGTGTCCCAAAGGTCTTAAGCCTAGATCATGCATGAACACCTAGAAGTCATAATAAAACGGAAGTATTAGTACACATACCCGAAGAAGAAGATGAAGCCATGAAGGTGGTGTGGTGTTTGGTCGGTGTCGGTGAAGAGGACGAAGTGGTGGTCAGCCGATGTAGAGGTGTCCGGAGGTCGAGGTGGCCGACGGTTGCGATGGCGGAGGTCGAGATCTTCTCGGACGGTCTTCGCTCACCGGGCGCTAACGATAGATCGGATCTGTACGGGTTGGTTTTGGACTTGAACAACTAGTGCACAAGTCTGCCGTTAACCCTTCTTTTTATAGCGCTGGTGACCGGGACCGAAACCAGTATTGTTGGTGGCGCCCCCGATCAGGGCGCGTGAGAGTGGAGGAGTTCCTCCCTGTTTTCTCGGGAGGCAGTTAGCCTGCCCGATCAACCCAACACTGCGCCCCATGCGCCCAAGTGCCAAAGCGCCCTGCACCGAAGTGCCCTGCAGCGCCCACGCAGTTGCCGCATGACAAAAGAACCCCAAACAAGTGTTAACTAGGCACATTTTGTCTTGGATATCTCCCGATGCTGCCAAGACCAGAAGGTAGAAATCCGGGAGCGAGGCCAATGGCCCTGCCGTGATCTGGGAATCCAAGGAGTTTTGCTGGACCTAAAAGCTCACCGCGGCTACAAAATATAACCTCGGGAGCCATCTCGGCTTGGACCATTGGGCTGCGCCGAGTGCTACTAATATTGGCCCGCAGGTGAAGCAAATCAAGACAGCCCATTAGGCGTTCCATCCGAAACGCTTAGGGGTGGAAGGCTAGTGCAAAGGGAATATTCTATCGCTCAACCTACAGGACTTGTTTTACGAAAGATATCTACATACCAACCAAGAAAAGCAATTATGCTCACAAAAGAAAATTATACCCCGATCTATACTAATAGGGTAGCTATCCCGCAAGAGGCATTTTCGTCCTTTGTATAGGTCTTAGAACTTATACATACCTCATGTATAACTCATTGTAACCAGAGTTCAGAAGAAATACAAAAGGACCATTCAAACTGGTGTAAATCTAGGAGGAGCCCTCGAAACCCCTCGAAGGCCACTGACAGGAGTAAGACGGTCCTCTCGAACCTCCAAACTTGTATAAATCTTCGTGTCACTTTCATCTTCGTGAACGTCGACCCATAGCACGGCCGACGTCCGTCCCCTCTTGCGTGTTTGGTTTTTCACTCATACAATAAAATATATAACTTTAACACCTATAGTTAGTGCTAAGGATCACAGTAAAATTAGTTTTGTTTTATCATTTAATTTAGATGCTAAGAGGTGTATATGCTCAAAGTCGTATACAAGAGTAACAAATCAGCCAACACTTCACCCAAAAACCGAGCTGGAGGAGAGGGGCATGTTCCTAAATGGATGACCCGGCGCGCGCAACAGAAACAAACGACGGCAGCAACTGACTCAAATGTTGTAGTCTAGTACTATGTCTGAATTCTAGATGCCAGAGGTGCCTAGTACAGTGCATCGGAAATATTAAGGTTCACCTTAGGGCACCTTAGTGTAAACCTAATACTAGAAGAATATTGTAATTTGCATGATTTTATTTTTGTTAAATCTAACTCAACTTTTCTGGCCATTTAATTGGATGACGTTTAATCTAAGCCTGATTTTTTATTAAATATAAATCGACTTTATTTAGTAATAAAATTTTTAAAATTCTAAAAAGTGATAACATCTTTTGAAATTCAAAAAATTCCAATTTTTTAAAATAGAATAAATAATTAAGGAAATTAGAAAATCTTCAAAATTATAGAATCCAATAAAATAATATTTTAATTTTTTTTATATTCTCACAAGATTCCACCATGTTACACTTGATCAGCCATCGCCTTCCGATGAATTTTTTTAAAAATAATATATTTTTATTCAAAATAACATAAATATATCCGCACGAAATTTTTTTACAAGAATAGCCTCCAGCCGTCCAACCGTTGGGCGACTAGAACCTGTCGCCCAATGACCGTGTGACATGCATGCAGTTGGTGGCCATTATGCGACATAATTGCAGTCGCCAAACAATCAGACAATTAGGCGACTGCAGGTTCTAGTCGCCCAACCGTTCAGCGATTGGATGCGCATATAAATCGCTCGCTCAGCTGAGCCCCTGGCCATTTCCATCTGCCAACGCCGTGCCGCGAAGAGAAAAAAGAGAAGGGAAAGAAAGAAGAGAAGAGGAGAGGGAAGAAAAAGAGAGGAGAGGAGAGGCAGAGGGAGAGGAAGGAGAGGTTCCGCTACTTCTGTGAGATAAATTTTTTTGTATGTTGTAGTCAATATTTTTATATGAAGTAAATAGTTTGTTTAGTGTATAATTAGAATCTGTAGAAAATTATAGGTGTAGAAAAGAATAGTATAACTTTTTATATGAAGTAAATAGCCAGAGAAAATTTAGTCAATATAGTTATAGAAAGTTAGCATCAGTAGGAACTTATAGTTGTAGAAAATCTAGTGAATATAATTGTAGAAATTTAGAATCCATAGAGAATTTGATCTTCCCTTTGGAATTTGGGTTTCGCATCAACTGCAAAGTTGTAGATCTCGTCGAAACCTTTCAAACGAGTATATATAAGCCATATAACACTTTTCTATTTTATCTTTTCAGACTAGCTATTTATATTGTACCGATATATTATCTTTGTGACGCCATTATCACCGACTGTTTTTGTTATGAACCGTCGGTGATATCTCCTGTTATCATAGATGGTTTTTATTATGAACCGTATGTGATGTCTCTATCTAGACGGTTTGTAATCTGAACCGTCTGTAATATCCTGCCATGTCACTGATCCGCAGCATATCCCCTAGGATACCGATCTCACTCATCCATTCTCTCTGTATCGAACGACAGGCACCATTCTCCTCCCCACCTCTGTAGGACCCCAGATTTTACTATCCGGAATCCTCTGTGATTTATTGCACTATTCCCTGGATCAGTAGATAGTGCTCACAGATACAGAAAATGAATATCAAATACATACATGCGGAAGCATAAATAAAATAGTAAACTTACAAATGAGCCGACTAGGCCAAAATCAGTAAATTGCTGCAGCGGAAGAACGAAGCACACAGGGGGAACCCTCAGGACATGCCCACAGGCAGCCAACTGGAGGTTCGCGACCTAGCCCTTGACATCTTCATCTTCTTTGCCATCATGACCAATAGTGTTGCTGAGGCGCCGTGATCTGATTCTTGATTCTGGATTTGTTGTGAGAGCGAGTGTGAGCACACTAACCACCGTGCTCCGCGAGCCAATACACAGAATGCAAATATATAGTATGCATGGCTTATCAAAGGAAAGGCTCGGGTTGTTTTATTTGCCAGAAATTGCTTTTGGTAGCGTTATTATTATTAAACCATAGTGTTATTGTTGCTACCTAGAACTCCACACGGCGATTGCCATAATTGACTCAATCCACCAAATACCATAATTGACTTAATCCACCAAAGACACAATTTCTTTACTAATTGTCATTATTTACTTAATCCACCGAATATATTCTACCCAAATTGATTGTTGTCTAAGACTCCAAACAGTGAGTGGCATCATTTAGTTAATCCGCCGATCAAACATTATCTATATTGAATGCTGTCTAATCTCCAAACAGCGAATGACATCATTTAGCTAATCCGCCGATCAAACCCTTTATATATATTCATTTTGAATCCACCAATATCTTCTGTATTCCGAATTCATAATATTCCAATCTTGTAATCAATATTCACCAACTCCTCACTTCTAAATTCTAATGATTCTGTAACAAGATTACTTTTTAATCCACCGAAATCATTCATATCAGAACTTTCTAATAAATCAATCCTTTCTGCTAATGATCCAAAACCATATATTGCTTTTTTCCATAATCATCCTTATTTTCTATTATTTATCTCTAACTAATTCATTAATATTTCTCCACCAAGAATATCATTAATCAAGTTTATACTCCAATTGTCATATCTCCAAATTTCCTCAAATTCAATTCATCCATCTAGATCAAGTCCTACTAATCCCATTATTCACAACCTCATCCAAGAATTCATATTATTTATCCGTATCGTAATCCCGCAATTTCCCTTGCACTTCCTAATTCTCCAAAATCATTTAAATCTTCTATCTGGCCTATCAATCCACTTAGGCTCCATCAATTTATTTCTTCTAGAATCTTCACTATCGTTCTCTTTTTATGATCGACATGGTTCCACCAACATCTTTATGCGTTTACCCCCAAACAGCCATCTTCTGTTCTTACGACTCTATTTAATCTTCCTGACATTTTATTTTGTGAGAAGTATTATCATTATTTTGCTTTTGAAACATAATACGTAGAAATTTCCTGAGACTTAGCATTTTGAACAAAATCATAATGTGTATGAAAATGCAATAATAGTAGCGATTCAGATTCCATCCACCGTTACATGGCATCTGCACCATATGCTTAATCTTTCAGCGTTATAGCCGCTAAACTTATCACTGAGGCGACACCCAGGGCATCTCAAATCAGGGCCTTACACTGCCCTTCACTTTTCCATTCTCACCCACAAAGTTTTTGAAATAGAACTATATCTGGTTAAGTTCCCATGTCCGCCCATGACCGTGGGCACGGCTATTCGAATAGTTTTGACTCTGCAGAGTTTGTACACTTTCACCACAAGAGACAATCAACTCGTTGCCCCACAAGATTCCTTAGTCATGTGGTTGAGCAGACCATCACAGTGACTTTTCAAAGTATCTAGTCCCTTCTGTCATCTCACCTTATGGGAAACTGCCCACTTGCGGTGGGTCCCATCTATGCACGGGATGTTCCCCACAGCTACTAGCGTTATTCGAGCTCACTCCCCTCAGCGCTAGCACGACTGGGAAACTTCACCCTCCACTCGGTGTCCCTTTAGGCCTTCTCTTGCCCTTGCTTATCCACTTCTATCCACTACCAGTGAGATGAGTCCGGGGGTGTCGATAAATTTACTTAGCTAAGTTGTATTTTACAGACTTGTGGTTGCACTGTTTTACGTGGGAGGCCATGATAAGATTCAGTCCTTAGTGGTATCTGGGCGGTTCTACCACACTTCATAATTTGTGCTTCCACTGCACCACACCAGCCCCCAAACCATCCGCCCAGATATTCAAGCAAATTGAGGTTTTTGAGAGCATAAAATAACCATATCGAACATATACCAGTCATTACCGCCATGACTGCCCAACCAAATTTTCTCATGATTAAAAGTGATGTTTGGGGCATTTTGGTGCCCCTGAATATCTATGCAATACTAAGCATGGCGTATGATTACGGACTTATTTTCAAAAGGGTACTATCATAATTTTTGCTAGAGCAACAAGGTTCGCATAATCAATATTCAAAAGGGGGCATAATATTAACCAAGGCAAACAGTAGGCATATAACTAAATTCTTGAATTAAACATGTATTTACTTATAAAATAACAGCATGCAATTTGATAATTTAAACCAAAGTAATTTGCAGAAAATGTAAGTTCAACATGATCAAAGTATTGACTCGCCTGGCGCGGTTTACCGCGGTCTTGAGCTCACACAATGCTTTAGGTTGAGCTTTTGGCCTTTATCTTCACTTTAAGCTTGATCTCGCTTGATCCGTTGAGTATTCACGGCATCTAATTTCTAATGACGTGCTAAATGACTGAACACGAATAGAAGCAAATAGCTCAAAAGACCCACAGAAATCCAAATAACTCAAATTAGCTTCATTATGAGTTAATGGGTGATTTGGGGCAAGGTCGGTGGTGGAATAGGATGACTCGATCTTTTTATTCGATAATCTCTTTTATTATTTTTATATTTATCAAGAAAGTTCCATGAGTCAGGTTAGGCCTATGAGTTGATCCACTAGCTGGGCTGGGTACTATTTTATCGGGCACCATTATTCAGGGTATATACTATATACACGATATATACAATTTTTAGCTTATCGAATTAATCTCTAGAGTCTGAGTTAATAGTATTTTTGTGGTACTATATTTTAGGTACTCTTAGTTATTACCAGACGTAACTTATTTGGAATTAGGATCCATTTATACATCTACTAACTCGTTATATGCAATCACGCTTAACACATTTATTCAATCTAATATCAGGATTCAATTAATGGCACCATTATCTTTTTGTCTATAGCTCAATTATTATTATTAGGCTTGGTTTTAGTTTTAATTTAAATTCATTCATCTGGGCAAAGCTTGTTATATTGGGTTATATTTTTAATATTTTTTATTTAGCAAAACCTACCTCTAAGATTTATTAACTGATAGCAGGTTAAATATTGGGCGCATATTTTTAATTAAGAGTAATCTTTATTAAATTTGGACATCTAACTGACGTTGTTTTCCTTTATCAATGTCTTTAATTAGTACTTAGTCTTTTAGACCTAGACAATCATTTAAGCCATATCAATTAATCTTATATGAACTAATACAAATTAAAGTCTTCTATTAATCTCATTTATATCCTAATTAAATTTATTAGCTTCTCTGTTTTTCCTAAATTTTTCCTTAACAAAAATGGAATTAAACAAAATGGAATAGATAATAAAAAAATGAAAAGAGGTGTGCAGCCGGTGGGGATCGAACTCGGGCGACAGGGGTGAATACGCACGCGGTTAGCCACTCGGTCACCGGGTGTTTCCTGTCTTACTGGGGGCAGAGGTTGAATTTGAGCCATGGCTGCAGCTGTCCAAAACAGGGGAAATCGCCGACGCATGGTGCTGGGCTCGTCGCCGGCGAGCGGTGGCCGGGGAGGAAGCGACGACCCGCAAAATGGGATGAGTAGGGCACGAGTAAGCTAGGGGTGGCGATGATTTGGCTGGAGCGGCGACGAGGCGGGCGGTAGCTCGAAGCGGCCGACGGCGAGGTGAGCTTAGGGCGGCGGCGCCGTGAAGAAAGAGGGAGAGAACTTGAAGAAGCATGAGCAGGAGCGGGTGGAGGGAAAGCTTACCGAGCCATTGGCCTAGCCGGAGAGGCACCAGGGAAGGCCGGCGACGGAGGCCTACGGCGGCGCAGGCAGGCTCACGGCGCCGGTGAGCTGGGGTGGGGGAGGAGCTCCGGTGGCGGTGGGGAACACTCCGGGGAGGCGTGTAGATGGTACCCGCAAGAGGAATTGGCCCAAGGTGCCCTGAAGGAGGAATGGCGCCGGCGCCGGCGGTTATGGCAGGCGACAGGGAAGAACGTCCGTACGGTGAGCTCCAGCGGGGGTTTTCCAATTAAGTTGGTGGGGGAGTTCATGGGGAGCGAAGACGCACCGTGAAGTGGTTGGGCCGGCGGGAGCTTTGCTGGAGGGCCGGAATGGCAAGGAGGCGGCAACGGCGGCTCACAGCACTAGGCGAGAGAAGAGACAAGGGAGGAAGAGGAGCGGCGCGGGAGAGCAATGGAATGGTGCAGGATGTGAGGGAGGGGCCAAGGCCACTTATATAGGTGGAGGGGAAAACCGTGGGCGACGGCGGACATGTTGTAGGCGGCTCACGGGCACGACCGAGCGGGGTGACAGGACGATGCGCGGCCATGATGGATGAGCAGTGGCGCAGAGGGTGGAAGCATGCAGTGGCGGTGCTGCAGTAGGATCTTGGGGAGATTCGGGCGTGATGGCATGGCAGGGCTGCAGCTTTTGCGTCGCGCGCGTCGCGTGATGCGATGGAGCGGAGCAGAGCAGAGAGGTGACAGGGAAAGGAGAAGAAAGAAGAAAGAAAAGGGAGAGGCGCTCGGGCCACACGGCAGGAAGAGGAAAAAGAGAGACGGGGGAGAAAAATGGTGGGGCCCACATGTAATAGAAAGAGAAGGGAGAAAATGAAGAAAAAGAGGAAAAAGGTTTAAACAAAATTTTGGAATTTGGACTTTTAATTTAAATTTTAAATTTACATTAGGATTTATTGATTTTTGAGTCTTTCCTTAACTTTAAAATTCAAAAATTGCAATTTCTAGTTCAATTAATTAGATGCAAGTGTTTGCTTCTCGGTTTGAGTTTAAATTCGAAATTTTGGTTTGGATTTAGATGCAATCTAAAAATTAGTTTAAAACTTGTAATTCCTTGTATTAAATTATTTTCACAACTTTAGTATTTACATAATTCATGATTTGCGCTTGGGATTATTTTGGTTATTAATTTGCACGCCTCAAACTCAGAAAGATTTCAAATAAACATTCAAAAAAAAATTTAAACGTCAGCAAAAACGTAAGAAAAGTTTTAAAAACTCCCTATTTTCAAATATTTAAATTTTGGGATGTTACAACCTCTCACCCGTTATTAACCCCCTCTCCCTACTCGAAGAACCAATACCACCAATACTACTCCAAGTCATTTGTGCGTGGCAAGGGTGGGAAGGGGTTCGGCAAGGGCGACTGAAATTTCGCTTGAAACAAGATGGAAAGGAAGAAGGCAATGGTAAATATGCACTATTCTTGGTAGCCGACATAGAAACTGTTGATTTTGTCGTAGAAGATGAAAATGGTGTTCATTGCCTTTTTGTTTTTGCTACTTGAAAATTTTCCTGCACCACTTGTTTTAGATTGTAGTTTAATAAAGGATGTTTAAGCCTTTTCTGAATTTGTAGCTATGAAACTTATCTTTACTATTATAAAAATTTGAGTTGGTGGTCGTCGGTCCGTTCTCCCTCCTCTCTTCTCAGCCGTTCGATCAAAGATCAATCGTCCAGATCAGCATATAGGTAGTTCTTCCGCTCATCGTAGAATGATAAATTTTAAAACATGTAATATGATAAAATTTAGAAATCTGTAGCAACGCACGTGCATTCAGCTAGTCATTGTAAAATTGTAAGTGTCCTCTTGTGTATGCAGTGCAATGGGTAATCTACTCGATATCTTGTGATGTTGTAATGGTGGATTCTAATATTAATAGAAATAGAATGTGTTGCTGTGTTTGTTGCTGTATTTGTTTGTTTTCAAATGATATAGTTAGCATTTCTTGAGGCTAGCCGAAAAATAGAAAAAAAATTAGGTATAGAATGAACTATTATAAACGGTTTTATGGTATAAACCGTCTGTGAAGGATTATCATAGACGGCTCAAACCAGAAACAGTCTGTGATAAGGAAGTATCACAGACAGTTAGTACCTAGAACCGTCTATGATATGTAAGTATCACAAACGGTTGGTAGCTAGAGACGTCTATGATGATAATGTTCTTCATAGACGGTTCTAGTTATAAACCCTATGTGATGTATTTATTACAGACGGCTCACAAACCGTCTATGATAACCTCTAATTATCACTGACGTATAAATTCAGACAGTTCAAAAAACCGTCTGTGATGACATTTTTAAACCGTCTGTGATGACTCTTTTTGTAGTAGTGGTGGGAGCCGATAGGGAGTTGATGCATATTAGGTCGGAGGAGAGGAAGCGGTGTTAGTGTGAATGATGATCAGTTACACTATGAGGGTAGTGTAGTTGGTCATGATAGGTGAATGGTCATATAAATGTAAATTATAATATAACAGTACTTCCATAATGTGTAATGCGATTTAACTAGTTGCAACATTAAAAAAATTTGTAGACAGACATCATTAATGTCGATACCCACTACATTGAAAGTGTATTACGGTGTCAACGCCGTTCATGAATGTCCGAACGGTGTTGACTTGAGCAATTTTGCGCAAGCCACTCTGGTACACCTAGACAACGAGAATGCTTGAATCGCAGATGTGTTGCACTGGCCACCCGCAACTTCTCTTTGGACCCTAATGTGTGCAGCGTTGTCATATAAGGGCTTTGAAGCCAAACTCCAACAAACATTAGATGTGGGTTGAGAACATTGATGCGCACTGTTGTATGGAAGGGGTTTGCGCAAGGCTGTTGGCGCCGTGGATACGAGTACATGCTGCTTGTTTAATCATGCCCAATAGAAGTTGTACAAGGCCGTGCCGACGACTACCATCCGGGTGGTGCGAATAGCTCGGGCGCCTGGCATGTTGGTCAAGAGGAGGACCTAGAGGCCGATGTCACAAAGATCGCCCAACGGCTTGCCGACTGCATGCATGTCGTGTGGCCATTCGGTAACAGCTTACAGTCGCTCAACCGTTGGATGATTGGAAGCCATTCTTATAAAAAAAATTCATATGGGTATATTTTTATTATTTTGAATAAAAAATAAATTATTTTAAAACAAATTGCCTTTCCACACACGCACGCGACACCCAATTAGACACCAACTAGACAATTGCGGTTGTTGTTTCCCAAAGGCCACACGCGGGCACCCCTGGTGAACCCTGTGGCCATTTGGTGCCACCGGCACCACCCCTCGAAATCTAAGGTTGGCCGACCCTGAAACCATAACATCGGTGAATCCCGACTCTAATCACCGCGAACCTCACCAGAGAGGATGGCCCTTCGACGATCGCATTGGGGTCACAAACGATCGATCGCAAGATTAGAAATTTGATTGATTTTGAGGAAGAAATAATACGCTTGTTTTACATCACTCAAAACCCAATATTCTAAAATTAGGCTGCTTCACACTGTCTAGCCCATGCAGCCGCGCGCGCGAACGTAGGAGCAGGTCGCCGGCCGGCCGGGCAATGCAACGTGCGAACGCCCTCGTTTCTCGATCTCCCACGCATGAACACAACCCAGCATCTCCGTGCCACTCCTCTCCTCTTCCACTTCAAAGAGAACGAGAAGGAGAGCCATCCGCTCCAAGAAAACCAATCCACACAAACCAACACAAGCGCAAAATTTCAAGACAAAAGCAGCGACGGCATGGCTCGCGTTGGCATCGCCCTGGCCGTGGTCCTGGTGGCCTGCCTGTGGACGGCGGCGCTGGCGTACACCGGCGGCGGCTTCGGCGTGATGGACTCGGTGGCGACGTCGTCGTCGGCGAGGACATGCCACGGGACACTGGGGCAGTGCGCGGTGCAGGAGGACGAGGAGATGGGGACCCCTGACGAGGCCCTGCTGCGGCGGTCGCTGGCGGCGAGGAAGCCGACCAACCGGTACATCAGCTACGCGGCGCTGCGGGCCGACCAGGTGCCGTGCAACAAGCGTGGCCGATCCTACTACACCAACTGCGCGTCGCAGCAACCAGCCAACCCCTACCGCCGCGGCTGCTCCGCCATCACGCGCTGCTCCCGCAACATGAACTGATCATCGAGCACATGCACGGGTCGATCGAGGGGAGGAGAAAGGGGAGGTGTTGATGGATGCCTTGACTCAATTATTGTGTGTTAATTAAGTGCTGCTGCATGCTACTGATCTTAATTAAGATCTTAAGTGTAAGTAGCTTAATTCGGCGTTGCTTGTCTTTTACGTTTTCATTCAGTGCTTGGTTTGATTTCTGATCGTTTATTGATTTTGGTTATTGTTTGTATGATTGATGTACTGAAATAATGGTTAACAAAGGGGAAAAGATTGTTTGTAAGGATTGTTTGTTTGACCAGATCGCAGCACCGTGTGTGATGTCTGTCCATTAGCTGGAGCAGTACTATTCGTTGGGATGAAAAGATCTCGGTTCTTGAGTGACCCAAAAGGAAAACAGAAATAGCTAAGGCAACAATATACACAACCAGGGGCGGATTTAGGCCCATGGCAAGGTAGGCTCTAGCTCTGGGCGTGAGAAAATGTATAGTGTATAGCCCAGGTATTTTTAGCACAGCTCGGGGTATTATTGCTAGCAGTGGCGAAGCTAGGAATAAAATTGAGGGTGGGCTGAATCATTTGTTAGACTAACTAAGTTGACATAAACATAGTCTTTTACTCTTATAGAATTTTAAATTCATACAGAAATTATATAATTAGAGTCTTATAAATTATTAATTTTTGTTAATACAAAGCTATAAATATATAAATTAATTATAAGAACTAAACTATCTATATAAACTAAATGTGAAAGTCTAAAATCTAAACTCTAAAATACTAAATTGATAAGCAAACAACCGGAGAAAAATTACTTACTGTGTTCGACTGCAGACACGGTCACACGGCCGACCCTATTTCTGTTGATCTCTCGTCTCTCGCCGCTCGCCTCAGATTCTCCTCGACCCCTCGTCTCACTCTCTCTATAAGACTCACTCATCGCTCGCTCCGTTTGCTCGGTCGCTCCGTCCCGTCGCTCCTCGCTTAGACTCCGCCGCCGGCCCGCCTCTACCTCTCCGCCACTCCGGTCCGTCGCTCCTCGCTTGGTGCTCCTCCGCGGCACCGCGCCGCCCCCAGACTAGCTGGCGGCGGCTCGGCCCTGCCGCCCGCCCCGCACTCCTGGCGGTGGCTTGGCCCTTGCCACCTGGTGCAGCTTCCCCCTCGGCTCGGCCCGACGGCCCCTCATCGCCCGCCAGACTCCCCCGCCGCCCGCCCCCGGCCCCGACCTCGGATGGCTAGATCCGCGAACACGTCCCCTCGGCCGGCGGCTTGGCGGCTCGCCGCCAGATCGCTCGACGGCACCTCCTTCGCGCGCTGCACGCCCGCCCGGTCGCCCGGCCCCCTCAGGCCTCTGCGTTGTGGCGGCGCCGACGACCGACACTTCTCTCTGGTTCTGCCATCGGTCTGGTAAGTGGATTAGTGAATGTGGCATGTGGGAACCAATTGCAGTGGTTAGGTTTTGTGAGTTGAAGTGGTTGTTTTGGTGGGCCAATGAGATGAATTTGTTGGGCTTCTAGGCTGCCACAGTGCCACTTGACTATGCTTTTGTTTGTTGGGCCTCTGTGTGTGACTGTGACTGTAGACGTCGCCGGCCATCGCGGGGGGTTGCCGTCGTCGGGGACGGGGGGGTTGCTGCCGCAGGGGAGGTGAGGCTTGAGCCTCACTAAGCCCCCCTACTGGCTTCGCCCCTGATTGCTAGTATTCAGCCCAGGTAGCCCATACATATTTTAGAATTATCGCACTCAGCCCACTATGCCAGTGGCCCACCACTCTTCGCGCGGCCCACTCGCGTCGCGCGCTCGCCGCTCAGCGCCTCAGCCCACACGTGACGTCGACTTCAGGCGCTGCGGCGCCGCTCGCTCAAAACCCTAGCCCAGCAGCCGTAGAAGGCAGAAGCCGGGGGCGAAAGGCGACGCCGCACCGCACCGCCAGCGCCGCCTCGTCTCATATCTCCGCCGCCTCGTTGCCTCCGCCTCGTCTCAGATCTCCGCCGCCTCGTCGCCAGCGCCGCCTTGTCTCAGATTTCCGCCGCCTCGTCGCCTCCGCCTCATCTCAGATCTCCGTCACCTCGTCGCCTCCGCCTCGTCTCAGATCCCGGCCCACCCCACCTCCCGACCCGCCCCGTCTCGGCGCCGCCCCGCCTCCCGGCAAGCGCCGCCTATATTGCTTGAGGTCTTGGCTTAATGCTCAATGAAGATATATGTCTAATTCTGAGATTGATCTGATTAAACTAGTTAGAATTGAGCTCTATTAGTCATGCTTACTGCTATCATTTGATCTTTAGCATATTGGTCACTTACTGTCAGTAGGGCTGTTTCACATCAGTTATATTATCTCTAATATCTTCGGTATTCTGCTGCCTGTTGTCAGTTCACTTAAGTTTACTTGTTGTCCTTGAGATTCTGTGATCATTTTCTGTATGAATTGATCAAAGTTCCTTAATTCTTGAGTCTGGTTTATGAGATAATTCCTTTTGGTGTGTTCATTAACCGATAGTGGTGCATTGATTTTGTGGATGCAAAATCTTGTGATAGTTTAGTAAAGTTTAGAGCTCACATTCTAATTCAGACTGTCATATCAATTCTAAAGAATAGACAATTGTATTGAGAAGGCCAAGATTAATTCTTGAGCAACTCTGCATCTGAGAGCAATAATTTTAATTAAAACTGAGCTTTATGCTGTTATAATTGTTCCCCTGGTCATGAAACTGTTTTATATATTTATCTCAGCAGTTATCTTGTTTCATGCTTTAAGTATATGATTTAGCATAAATGACATGAAAGATTCACATGACTGTGTGTTAATTTTGTCATTTGTTTGTTGATGGATATATGCTTTATTTATAGCAATTATTGTTGGGATTAAAACTGAATTTGTGCTAAAACTGCAATTTATCCAACACTCTGGACCACTGTGTATGTAATGATGCGCTAACATAGCACAGATATCTGAGAGATGTCAGTTGACACCTGTAGGTAGTATTCCTTCTGTTAATCTTTGTTTATAGTCTCTTCATTATTTTCTAGCATAGGAGAGCGTTTTCAAGGGATGAAGTCACGTAAGGGAGAGCATTTTCAAGGGATGAGGTCACGTAAGAAACAACTATCTCGTGCTAGTGGTAAGTTAGTTTCTTATAAATATAAACTTTGTGTTGTTCGTATTTATTCATACACCTGTTTGATTTACTCTTATATGTTGTCTTTACAGGTTCTTGTTCATATCCAACTATCAATGAAGAAATGCCAGGATAGAATAGAGAGTAAATCTTCGTAATTTAGGTACACAAATTGTATCTCTACTATGTTATATTTTTTATATTTTGATATTGTGCCATGTTTTTCTTATTATGCTTTATATTTACTTGTTTAGTATTGGAACTCAAGTTTCATATCAGTAATGCAATTAGCTAATTATGGTATACTTTTGTTATATCGTGGTATGGGTATAAATTGGTGTTAGTTTTAGGTTGTAAGAGTTTAGCCTGGGGCGTAGCCAAATCCTGGTTCCGCCACTGTACACAACTGATTAATTAAAAGCACTCAAATAATTAAGCTTCATCCATGCATATATATATGGCAGAGATACACGTCACGGGACTCATGACATACATGATCCACATGTCACAACCACATCACACACACATTATTTAGCATGCATGCATGCATCGATTAGTTTATTTGATCGTAGATTGCTTAGCATGCATGTGCTTGATTGATTAGATTATTATATGCGGAGAGGGCCATGCAGGGCAGGGCGGCTTCACTTGCCGCAGTTGCAGTCGGCGCAGGAGCAGCTGGTGCCGCACTTGCACTTGCCGTCGTTCTCGTAGGCCACCTCCTCGGCCATCTCGAAGTGGCTACATGCATCACGTATGTGACAGTAAGTTAGCTCTGTAAATAATCAAACGTTTGCAAAGAGCAGTAAAGTCCTGATTGGTCGACCAATCAGATAGCAGTAATATTAGGATAATTTAAACAGGACTAGTATTAGTATAAGTTAAACAGGGCCAATCAAATGGAATAGCCAGCCACGTTTTCCTGTAAGATAAATACATGCATAAATTAAAAAAAAACAGATTTTAAACCGCTCTTTTTGGTGTGTCAAAATTATAATCGTGACTAGGTGAACTGTCCTAGAAGGGATAGATTCAAATTCCGTGGAACACCAAACAAGATGCAACTCTAAGTCGATTTTAAGAGAGCTTATAGTATACACTGTAGCGACTTTATTTATATTGATCAAAAACGCACATGAGTTTCGGTTACTCCGTACTTACTCTCACGAATAGTCCAAAAACCATAACTCGCACTTATAAACTAAAGTAAAAAAGAACATGCTTATTTATTCTTTAAGAGAGACTAAGCTCATTCTCTCCTAGTCCGCTTCTTTGATATACATGAGGGTGTATTTTAACGGTTGTAGGTTGCTTTTCTTTTTGTTAACTCTTAAGTCGATTTTTCTTTTTACAATGAGATCTAAGTCGATTTTCTGGCCTTTTGACGTGTGTCTATCCCGTTTTTTTTCTTCGTGAGGTGTGCAATTGGTAATCATGGTCGTCCTAAGGATCAGAAACTCGAAAGTCACAGCTGTTCGAGACTAGAATTATGGATGGATCATTGATTATTTTGGATGGGTACGAGAGACAAAAAGAGTAGCTTAGGTACGTACCTCTTCTCCGCGTCCACTATGACGACGCCATAGCTGTTCCCTTTCTTCCTGCAAATCGATCATCGGCCGGTGCGTGCTCATGGTCAGTCACAGCAAGCACGTAAGTTGATGAGCTAAGCATGATGGAGGGAGAACTGATTTGCACTTACACGCACTGGCTCTTGTCAGCGCAGTCGCAGTTGCCGCACTTGTCCGACATGTTGAACGGTGTACTTAAACGCGAGCCTCGAGGAGCTTGTTTGCTTGATGAGTTGTGTTTGCTCCGATCGATGTGGTGATGAGGAGCGGTGGCCTTGCGCCGGTATATATAGCGCGCGGCCGGAAGGGAGGCGTGAGCCCCGCGCGCGCGCCACAAGTGGTGGTCTCCACAGCTAGCTGCACGGCTCGCACACGCCTCCCACGGGTGGTCGGCACGCGCTCCACCGCCCCATCAATCCAAACGAATCTTCTCTCTTATCTCCATCTCAGAAAAAGCAAAATTGCAAAAAAGAAAGAAAGAAAACTCTCCCAACTATTTTAGGGTCATTTTCGCCTTCCCTCTCTAGTACGCAGTTGTTTAAAACCTCTCCATGCTGCCCGTCACATGCAATTTCTAATGATGTACCCAACCTAGTCTTCTAGTGTGGCGAAATGGTCGGAACCGGACCCTTTTAATACGATGAAATTGTTTGACCTACCGAATTGATCAGTTCCGTCTTCCTCTCTAGCACAACTGATTTGCTGCAAAGAAGCATTAAAGTGGTGGAGCGACCTAGGGTTCGACAGTGGCAACCTAAGGAGGACCAACATGGATGTGCCTTGGCTGTCTTTCTGCCACCATTTGTCGCTTTGGGTTCGTCACAGAGGATATCGAGGAGGAAATTTGCTTCTCCCTTGTGCCGTGCCTAACATAAAGCCCCTAATAACACGCTCGAAGACCACCTTGCCATGCTGGAGCTTGGAGGTAGGTTGGCCATATAGTTAGAAATCACACGAAAACGGGTGGCAGAGGGTTCAAATAATCATATACTAGTGGGTGAAAATTTCATAAAAATAGTTGTAGGGGAAATCAAACTCTAAACGCAATTCTATGTGGGTTTTTACAATTTTGCTAAAAAAATGAAAACAGAGGAATCTCCCGATTAATAATTGTGCGACGTCGTCCATCTCTTTCACTTGTGGAGATCTACATCTATGACTATGATCTACCAAAGCATTTTCGGTTTGGCGCTAATCTGAAAATAAACTTGAGCGCATGAGCAGCTAGCGCACGGTAGATTCATTTCGCACGTCCACCCATCGATTGGTGATGCATGCTAGGCTACCGTTTGTGAGGTGGAAGCATATGCGCATAGAACGATCGACATGACACACTCTAGCACTATAATAAAAAGAGTTATCATAGATAATTCAAAACTATCATCACAGACGGTTCAAGAAACCATCTGATTTATAGGTCAGTAATAATAAGGGTTATCATAGACGGTTTTTAAACTATCTGTAAAAATCGTATCACAGACGGTTCAGAACTAGAATCGTCTGTGATCGTCCGTTATCACAGATGATTTGGAACTAGAACCATTTGAATAAAAATCAGTTATCACAGACGGTTCTTGGTAAAAAATCATTTGTGATAGCTGTACCAAAGCTAAAAAAAGGTAAAAATTCAGACTTAGCCAAAACTTTGAACATCCAAACCACGGTAAAAATCCAGACTTCGTCACATTTTTGAGTTTCCAAATTATAGAAAAATCGGATGGATTTGAAGAAAAGATGAGAAAAGGAGAGGAATAAAGGAGAAGTGAGAAGAGTGACGAGGAGAAGAAGAGCTGACCGAGCCTTCTATTTTTACAGGAAAATTTGGTGAGGAAAAGTGAGAAGAGAGAAGAGGAGATGGGGAAAGGAGTTCTGGAGAAGTGAGAAGAGGAGATGAGGAGAAGAACAACCGATGCTTCTATTTTAAAGAGCAAATCCAGTGAGATGAGTGAAAAATTCAAATTCGGTGAGAGTAGGTAATTAAAATATTAGCACAGACGATTCTAGCTAAATAACCGTCTATGATAAGTAAGTTATCATAGACAGTTTTTGTTCCGAATCGTCATTGACTTATCACAGATCGTCTGTGACAAGTACAAATATCACAGACAGTTTTTGTTCTGTGTATCATAGGCGATTCAGTGATAAGTAGGTTATCATAGATGGTCTTTTCTATTGCAATTAACTTAGATGGTTTATCTTATAAAATTATCTATATTAATTTATCACTGATAATTTATATTAAGTCGTCTGTGATGAGTCGTTTGGAATAACTCTTTCTGTAGCAGTATAGCTTGCATGCTAAACGAATGCATGAACACACTTCGAACCATAGGCCGTAGCTAGACCGTGGGTATGTATATGATTCTCAGCAGTTCGATCGCAGCGGTCGGTTCGATGGCCCGTACCATTATGCAATATTTACAGGTGCCACAAGTTGACGGTTAGAAACTAAATCCTTACGCAAATATCGCACAGAAATTAAGGTTCAGTTCATTCTTAAATACACCCCTGTCAATTAATAAGATGCTGCTTGCCACAATAATCTCTCTCAAATTGTGGCCACACATGTCGCAGTTAACATGGCTTATCACCTTTGGTTGCGTCTCAAGACTTTATACTCCCGTCCGGTAACAGTCACTGTCGGTGTCGTGTCCAAGTTCCCACTAGCCTTTTTTTTTAACGGAATTTTCCCACAAGCTAGTTTGCGAGTTTGCATTTCTTCTCTCTCTCTCTCTCTCTCTCTCTCTCTCTCTCTCTCTTTAATTTGCATTTTTCTTGGGCTTTTACTTCCGCGATGGCGCGAGGCCCAAACGTGAAGCGAAGAGGGAGGCAGTCGGACACAGACTGTCTGATTGGGCCCATGCATTCCGCTTATCCGTCGGACACTACTCGGACACAGTTGTTCAGTTGGGGGCCGTATCCTGCTACACTACAATACTCTCTTAACTAGTTATCTGTTCATACGTTACATCAAAATTTATTAGATATATAGAGAATTATACTATAGAAGAGGGTTACTTTGTTCTGTTAAAAAGTGCAGAGTGGTAAGAAGTTAAAACTAAGACGGTTAGAGAAGAAGGGACGTACGACCACCAACTCGTTCTTTTATAATAGTAATGATAAGGAAGTTATAACTCCTAATTAAACTGATCAGGGAGGGAAAAAATGCATGCATGCATGTAACTTAGAACAAGCTGGCTAGCAAGCATGCTCAAAGGAGCCATCCATATCGATCCAATCACGTGAAGAACTTAGGCTGGTAGCTGAGGGTCCTCGCCATCGTCTTGGCCGCGCGAAGCATGGTCGTGGCACGTCGCCGCGCGCCGACGTCCGGCAGTTGAACCTCCTTCGCGCAATGTCACTCATGGAGCCTGCGAGGGAGAGCTTGGTGTTCAGCCTGGTGGTCGTGTTGAAGCAGTGGCTGAGTCATATTTAGCTATATCCCGAACTAAATTTTAATAACCTAAAATTAATATTAATTTGTATTTATACCATGATATAACAAAAGTACACCACAAATGTATCATTGATATGAAACTTAAGCTCAATGCTAAAACATAAACATAATAAGAAAAACACGACAAAATGTAAACAATGTAGTATAGTAGAGATACAATTTGAGTAACTAAATTACGAATATTTGCTCTGTATCCTATCCCACCATTTCTTCATCGATAGTTGGACATAGACTATAATATACAAAGACAACATATGAGAGTAAATCAAACAGGTATATGAATAAATACGAAGAACATAAAGTTAACATTTATAGGAAGCTAACTTACTACTAGCACGGGATATTAGTTTCTTACGTGACCTTATCTCTTGAAAACGCTTCGAAATCTTTTCATCTTTAATACTTACAAATATGCCATTCATGTTATTCCACAATCAGTCTTAATAATCTTTATAGCTGAGAAGGCTCTTTCTACAATTATTGTTACCACAGGTAAAATCAAAACCAATTCAATAAGATGATATACCAACGGAAAAATTATGTGTCTATCAGTCTGAATTAGCTTCACAGCAAGATTTCCAAGGTCAGTACAATTTGCAAAATCCTTAAGGACTACACAATCGTATTAGGAGGTTGATCCTTAAGGACTACACAATCGTATTGGGGAAGTAAGCATTACATATCGTAGCAAGTTCAATTAATTTATCCTCATCAAAGTTGTCAAAAGAATTATTTTGATCAAGATAAGCAATGCACGTCAATAACTAGGTCAATCTTTTAGCAAAGCGATTATTCATTTAAACAATAATTTGGTCATGCACCATAATAAATATTTTATGATGAAAATGGTCATAGTAAGTTACCATTTGGCCACCACGACCCATGATTGGTATTGTGTCATTTATATTTGGCACAATGATCTTATGTTGGAGACAAAAGGCATTTGCCTCTACGAAAAGCTCACCCCAACCATCATTTCTTATTACCTCAATTATCTTCAATGTGGTTCTAATCAGCCCTATTGCACGAACAATATTTTGATCTTTCTTTTGCAAGCATTGTGATAGATCATTAGTCTTACCCAAGATTCTAGTTATAAGACACGATATAAATACAAATTCAAAACTCTTTATTTTTTCAACAAACCTGAAGATGTGGTTTTTTGTGTTACACTGGTGATATCATTATTCAAATTCTCTAATACCTCTAGGACCGAATCTCATATGAGAAAAAAAACAACATAAGATTTTATGATATGAGCCCTAACGGGTATCTTCAACAAACACGTGGCATAGTAGCTTCATATGAACAAAGGATATTGCAGCACAATACTATCATCCTTTTTTTACCGTCATCCTGTCGATAGCACCACGGTCGAGATATCAAATTGGTGTATTAGATTGCATACGTCTCAACATCTACTTTAGCATGCTTCTTTGGCTTTGATTTTCTTTCTCTCTCTCCTGTCTGGCGTTGCTGCCTCTTGACCGCGACTGTTGCCTGCTGCTTTTTGTGCCGTGCTCCGGACCGAGCAAAAGACTGAAGGAGAAAAACCGAAGGACAGAAGCCTGCGCACCGCGCTGGCTCTGTCGCTTGGACCGGACCAAAGACGTTTGCGCTGCTATGCCTCAGGACGACACGCGCGAGACATGCTGGGGTTGAGGGAAGAAAACGCGCTCTACGTCTTGACGATGACTTTGCGGTGTGCTTGCTGCCGTGCGTGCTGTAATCCGGAGCTCTCGTATCACTCGTTAGTTTCACGTCTAGGAACACATGTTTTGTTCAAAGACCAGGATTAAGCCATGTTCTTTTCAGCTTCTAAAAGCTGTTTTTCGACTTTTCTACAGTAACTAGTTTTTAAACGGGGTATTTTTTAAGATAGAGTCTACTAGTTAATTGTAGTACATATTTTATTAGCTTTATTTATATTGGCAAAAACCGCATGTGAGTTTCTATTACTCTGTAATATCTCGTACAAACAGCCCAAAAACCATAAGCCGTAGCCAAAAGCCATAAGCCGTAGCCAAAAAGAACAAACCCTTAATATCCTAGGCTCTTTGGTTTCAACTCTAGAAATACATGTTTTGTTCAAAGATCAGGATTAATCTAAGGCTCTAATACCACTAGTTGATTTCAACTCTAGAAACACAGGCAGAGAACACAGAAGTTTTGGAGTAATTTTCTGTGTTTTTCTCTGCTTCATCTCAACCTTGAAGCTAGTATTTATAAGACATAGGCAAACCTATCTATGGAATAACTAAAATAAGAAACAAACTGATTTCATTCGGATTTGCATCTGAACTCCATCATCAATCTTGTCGTGCAAGATATGGACACTACGTGATCTCTACAAAATTTAGCAAGTCTTGATTATTTCAAAAGAAACATCAATCTCAATACAATACAAAGTACTCTAAACTAAAAGTGTTCCCTCTCCTCCTTCATTATCAGTCTCCCCACACCTCCCTCCCTCTCTGCGTGACATCCGGCGAGGCGAGGAGGTCACGTGGTGACGGTGGAGTGGACCGACGAGTACGCGTGGGCTCCCTGTGCCAACGAGCGCACGGAGGCGGCAGCGTTCGATGAGCACTCCGTGGTGGTGGTGGTGTGGACCATAAGTGGCATGGCTCGGTGGGAAGGTGTTGTAGTGGTTGGGAAGACAAGGGAGAAGAAGATGAGTTTGCTTCAAGATTAGTACTTTGACAACTTGACATGATCTAAGATTGAGGGTGGGTTATTTTAGGCTGTGCCTTTTGGTTTTTGGATTAAAATTTTAAATTCTGGCTATTCGTGAGAAAGAGTACGGAGAGAGACATTCGTATGTGACGATATAGATAAAGTCAATATAGTGTCTACTATAAACGATTTATAAATCTTGATTTAAAAGATATATTATTTAAAAGTTAATTACTAAAGTAAACCGTAAGGTAAAGAATGGAGCCAGAGTCTTGGAAGGACGGACTTGGGCCCCTCTTCCATATAATAATATTTTTTCACACGCGCAACGCATGCTCGCTCGATCAGCCGTACTTGTTGAGTTGAGAGGCTGAAACCCATGAGTTGAGAAGTTGAGGCCCATCGGCCACCAATTAAAGATGGCTTCATAAAAGTTGTTGGGCTGTGGTCTGTGTGGCTTCTCAGTCTTTCCCAGTTCCACCTCCTTGCAGCGCTGATTTTCGTGGGGCGCGGCTCAAAAGTGTGTTTCGCTGAGACGGTTTAGCTGCTAGATCAGACAGGCTCCTAGCATGGTGGTATTTGAGCTCCAAACTAAACCATCATAAAGTCAAACTACTTCATTGTTCTAAACATTAAAAAACATTAAACAAGGGTTACATCAGGAAAAGTTAAGCCCCCGTGAGAAGCTGAAAACTGTTCTCTTAATCCAATATCCTGCAGGAAAGCTATATAGCTTCTATATGAAAACTTAGTTCGGAAAAAAAAGAAAGAAAAAGAAAGCGCCTCGATCTGCTAGATTTTTTTTTTCTGAGAGGATTTTTCATCTGCTAGACGAAAAACACTTGCCGCCTACCTGGCCTCTTAGCTTCAGATGGGCCGGGAGACGATCGAGATCCCACCTCGGCCGCGGCCCACAAGGAGATCGCTGGATTAGTAATGCAATCTTGTTTCAAGATGGATTGATTAATATAGTACGTACACATGCAGCTTGGATCGACGCAGTTGACTTAAATAGGTTTGCATCTCAGATGCGGTTGACTTAAATATTGCCCCGGCTGGTCATGTGCTTTTACGTTCGAGAAAGCCTGAGCAGGCATCTTGGATCTGATCTGCAGGTCGAGCTCGATCAGATGCATGCACCGCACCGTACGCTGGCTACATGCTTAGCTGCAAGTATCCTAGGCTTTCAAAAAAATAACAAGCTATACGTTACTTGTGGAGCCTTAACCTCGCGACTCCTGTGAAGTAAAGCAAATACTACAAAGCAAATACGGTGTCAATTACGCTGAAAATCTTGCAAAGCAAACACTAACTATAAGTGCCACCGTTTATTACGACGGCAAGAAGTAGGAAGCTAAACTCTACCGGGTGCAAAGGTTTATGGTTCCTTAGGAAAGTAGACGAACAAACCTTCTTGAGCTTTTCTCCTTTGTCATGTATGGCATTTGATTCCAAGTTTTGGATTCCCACAAAGGTCACTAGCAAAGAAAGGTGCGCAACTAGTGGCCCTTTGCGATCAGAAGGGAATAAATTGGTTTCCTTTCGACGCCCATTTGCGATCATGCAGAGTTGCAAACTTTAGCAGGAGTACCGAGTATACGTGCATGCATGTATTATCGTTACCCAGAGAGTTAAATACAGAGAATTAATCGTGCACTCCAAGTATCAATGCATGAGACGAAAGCCAATTGCCCGAAAGCCTAGCGATTACACGTAAGGCCAAGATGCACGTTAATTTCACCGTTTCCAATCAATCATCCAGCCGAGCACCAGTTACAAACTTACAAGCGAAGCAAAGGAAGTTTGCGAAACACGGACGCTAACCACATACGCGTAAGGGCTACGCCTCAACCGTACGAAATGATAGTTATTCAGTTTTACGGCTTATCCGTAGCTGTTTCCATGCGACTTATTGATGTAGTCTTTTTAAAGTGGCTTATCAATTTATTAATATTCAGTTTGTTTATAACGAGCTAAGTCCAAAAATTATAAATTGTAGCCATAAATTATAAGCTACAACTGAAAAGAATATATAATAGTTATGAAAATCATAGCGGGAAATATGGCCTCTTCCTTTTAGCTTATAGCTTATGGTTCCCCCGAACAAATAAACAGGACAAATTCTCTGCCGACTTTTCAAAGTAGCTTACAAAGATAGCCTTTTCGAATCGGCTGCGGCTTATGGCTTTTGGCTGAAATTTTTGAATTTTGACTGTTTACGGTACAGATTACGAAGAGATAGATACTCACTTGCGATTTTGGCAGGTACAAATGTTGGGCTTTTAACATGTAGATCGTTTAACCTGTAGACTCTATCTTGAAAAAATACTCCGTTTAAAAGTTAGGTACTGTAGCAAAAGCCAAAAGCCACCGGCTTCGGAGGAAAAGAACAGGCCCGTAGTCTTTTTAAAGTGGCTTATCAGTTTATTAATATTCAGTTTGTTCACAGCGAGCTAAGTCCAAAAATTATAAATTGTAGCCATAAATTATAAGCTACAACTGAAAAGAATATATAATAGTTATGAAAATCATAGCGAGAAATATGGCCTCTTCCTTTTAGCTTATAGCTTATGGTTCCCCCGAACAAATAAACAGGACAAATTCTCTGCCGACTTTTCAAAGTAGCTTACAAAGATAGCCTTTTCGAATCAGCTTACCGACATTCGGTTCGTTCATACAAACACTTGTACTAGGGCTTAAGGCTAAAAACCACCAACCGCAGCCAAAACTTTTAGGATCGGATATACCACTTGATACAAAATCGACAAGACAAAACACAAAACCAATGAAGAACAACCAAGAACATGAGATGAAGATTTAATGTGAAAATCTTTCAGGTCAAAAACCATAGACGTACAATCGACGGAATCACTATATGAGGAGAAGTTATAGAACACTCTTAGCCTATATGTGATTCTACTTCTTGCCTCTACTAGGTAGCTTACAGTGGGTACAAATAGCCTTGGAACAAAAGTTCCAGATAAGGCTAGGAACAAAGTGTAGCTGGGAATGAAATAGAAATATACTTGAAAACTGGAACAGTAAGCATCTCGGAGATGGAAACAATGCTCAGAGAGTCTCATAAGATACCGATGTAAAGTTGTAGTCAGAAGCATCTCGAGTGGTAACATTTGACTCCAGTCGTTGCACACACCTTAGAGCACCACATCTGATGCAGGTTGGTGCCAAGTCTATTACGAACATAATGATGATCCCAATCATAATTTCCAACCAATTTTCATTGATGAGCGAAACTTGATTGGATTCTTCAAGCGGCCGGAAAGACCATAAGTGGTTGGATCTGATCAGATTTTGATCACAAAGTACAATAATCTCCACCTGAAACCGAATTCCTCCAATGTCGACAAAGAACTAAAGAACTTCTCAATGAAATTATAGAATACCTCTTGTGCCTCAAATGTCCAAAAAAGGACTAACGAGTAATACTGACCAAGTCTGAGTAGAGTTCAAACTTAGCAGTAGAAATTGTCTTTGTCATCATATTAGTTGGATTCTCGTGAGTACTAATCTTGCAAACATCGATATCACCTTATGTAATAACTCTTCAGTTGAAGTGATATCTAACTTCAAGGTGCTTTGTTCTCTCATAGAATAACTTCAAGGTTTCCTCGACCCACACTTGATCTCTGAGAAAAGCATCGACGATGATGCATCCTTCGTTGAAAATTACATAACGAACGGATTGCTTGCTCACAGCGATAAGGACTACATTCTGGCACCCTACAACCAGAAGTAAGTGCTTCACTATTTACTATACAAGTTTCATTTGTATTTTGTACGTAATATGAACTTATATTTAATAACTATGGTGACATAAATAACTAGCTTTCACTGGATTCTGATTGTGATTGTTCTAAAGTGGAGCAAGGTAATATACCTTGATTCCCTACTCAAGAATAACCATGACTTCACCCTTTTGGAAAAAAGCACTCAACAGGTATGCTCCATACATAACTCTATTGTAGTCTCCCCTTCAGTTGCAATGACTGAGGCTAATTTTTTAGAATCACGTAGGTCGTTCAACGCTTATGTTGCCAAGGGAGGAAGACACAAGGAATCTAGTACTATACCGCAAGATAGGACGCGATTTCCGGTACCCACTACAACATAATAATCCTATACCACACTTCATAATAATGCCTCTAGAACTGACTCTACATATGTACGTAATTCTATTTTTACAGTGCCACCAGCAGCTACAAGGCAATGTATGTGCATTATACATTTGTCGCCATATGCAGGAAATTATGGGTGTTAAGAAGAAGAATCCAGAGGTTTGTCAATCTAGCAATAATTATTTCATGATTATACATATATACATACATACATACATACATACATATATATATGTATGTATGTATGCTTACGACTTTACTTCTAGTGACAGGGCATCAAAATCGACAAAAGAGCATTTAATCTTGACGAACTCGCCAAAGTTCGAAAACTATTGTGCGGCTTCTTGATGACGAAGGTCATTCAACCGAACGAAGAGTTCAACCCCGATAAGAAATATTAGATGTTCAACCATTTTATTCAATTGTACTTCATCAAATAATACATTCAGTTTATTTGTGATATATTTGTCTATTTTTGATTGAATCTGTGGCCCTGTTTGGGGAGTCAGAGATTCGAGTAGCTAGTGGTCCGAGTAGCGGTGATCCGAGTAGCTAGCCTGTTTGGCATCTGGATTATAGTCAGGCACTGGTATCCTGATAGATATATTGACTGAAATGCCCTTAGGTGAATTGATGTCCTGATTATGTATTGATAGAAGAGATATCCATGCTATAAATTTGTAGTACTTAGTTCAAACATTGAAAAGTACTATTAAAATTTCATGACAATAAATTTGATTCCAAATCATAATTTTAAATATTAATATAGATAACTACCATGTCTCCATACAAAAGGAACGTACAAAAGGTGTTCATAGGCATATAAGGCACACATATCACCATCAAAAGGAATTTCTATGGTACTATCTATATTCTTGAAGCCATCAAGCGTAGACAGGGGGATGAAAACAGATTCTGCTATTTCATAATTTGATCCCAAACATTCAGGTAGGGTTTCCAAAATAAAGGTACATTCAGCTATGCTATTACAAAGCGATAACATAATGGATCCATAACTTGTACGCAGATGACAAGCGGAGATAAGCCCGCCTCGTTCGACTTCTCAATTAGTTCGTTGATTTTATCCCCACGGTTGCCCGAGTCGCCACCATCCTTGTAGGGTTTCTTCTTCATTTGTAGCCTCCTCTCTGGACACTTGAGCTTGAAGGGCATGAGGAAGCTTGTCGCTTCTCTAAAGTGTGGCCCAACCATGGAGATTTCATGCACAATGTCTTCCAAGCATATGATCCCATGTTATCAAAGAGCTTGTTTTTAGCAAAGCATAGATGACGATTTCTCAGTGCACATTATCAAATCATGAGAAATAATCCTCTCCTTTGGCGAGAAAAACTGAAATTGATCATCTCTGTGTGGGAAATAATACACGGCCTCTCTCATCTCTCCCTCCACAGGGAAAAAAACTGAACATTGGAGCTAGGAGAATGCTCATCTATTTCATCTGTATTCCTTAATTTGTCATTACCCTGGCTACCCAGAACTGAAAGCTATAAGTTAACTTGAAGTAATTTACTAGATAAATAAATATCAGAATTGAAAAAAGGAAGAAGATACATGTGTTGTATGACCTCCAACATCCTTTAGATCATGCAGTGTATGTTGATAAATGTTGATGAGTATGACATCAACATTTGAAACATCAATAACATTTATAAGAATGTGGCCATCTGCCACGACAATCCTCCAGAATGGTCGTCCATCACCCTGCGATCACAACCTAAACCCAACATATCATCTCCTCGATAACCACCACACCACAATTTCAGAACCTGCACATGCAAGTATGCAACACTGGCACTTTCCGATGCAATTCTTTTGTGTCCATGTCATTACACGGTACTGGCGTCTTTGGCCATGGCGCCGAGAACGCCTCTTGAATCCTCCTTGATGTATTTTCACGCTTTGTCACACCGGAGAACAAACGACGAACAAAGCACAAGACCGCACACCATGTGTTCGATGAAATGGCCGAGACACACACAGAGAGAGAGGGGTAAGCGCAAGAAGGAAGCGAGAAAAGGGTAGTTTCTAGGGAGACGGTCGAACCGTATCGACGGCCGAGGGAGGCGTGACGTCTCGGCGACCGCCGCGCCACTGCAGCAGCTGCGCCATTGCCGAGCAGCAGCCCTCCATAAGCCGGCGATCGCCCACGCTCCGGGATGGGCAGCGGGGAGGAAGAGGCATGGGGAGGAGGGAGGCGGCGGGGTGGGCGGCGGGGAGGAGAGAGGCGTGGGGAGGAGGGTAGGAGGGGGCGGGAGATCCGGGAGGGGCACTGGGGAGGGGGGGGTGGGCGGGGGGGGGGACGAGAGGCGTGTGGGAGGAGGGTAGGAAGGGGCGGCGGGGATCCGGGAGGCGTCGGGGAGGGGCGGGGTGGGCGGCGGGGAGGGAGGAGGGTAGGAGGGTGGCGGGGATCCGGGAGGGGGGAGGGGAGGGGGGGGGTGGGGGCGTGAGGGGGAGGAGGAGGTGGGGAGGAGGGGTAGGAGGGGGGGGCGGAGGAGGGGGGGGGGGGGGCAGGAGGGGGAGGAGAGAGGCATGGGGAGGAGGGGTAGGAGGCGGCGGCGTGGGGAGGAGAGAGGGAGGGAGGGGGAGGGGGGGCGGGGGCGGGAGTTTTATCCGGTGGTATTTGCGGGTAAATAATTTCAACTTTAAGTGGTATTAGCCTGTAGAATCTGTGAGAAGCTCGTCTATTGCAGCTTCTCAGTCCCAGTACAATTGTGCCTTCCTAGATTTTTAGATTCTCAGTAGCTGGCCCAAAAACTGGACTATTTGGGAGAGCTTTTGGCTACTAGAAGTTGCTAGCTTGTCTAGAATCCAAAACAAACAGGGCCTGTGTATCTATGATATCTGTGTATTATGTGATATATCTGTTATATCTGTGTATTTGCTTATTTTCAGAAGGTATGGCTAGCATTTCCTAAGGCTAGCCAAAAAAATAGAAAAAGATTTATGTATAGAATGAACTATCACATACGGTTTTATGGCATAAACCGTATGTAAAGGTCGACTATCATAGACGGTTGCGACCAAAACCCATCTGTGATATATAATACATCACATATGTTTGTATGTACGGACCGTTTGTGATATATATACCATCACAGACGGTTGTGACAAAATATGTCTATGATATGTAATAAATCACAGATGGTTCTATGTATGAACCGTTTGTGATATGCATACTATCACGGATGGTTCATACATAAAACCGTCTATGATGTATTACATATCATAGACAGATTTTGGTCACAACCATTTGTGATAGTCGACCTTTAGAGACGGTACATAAACCGTCTGTAATAACTTCCTGTTATCACAGACACATAAAATCAGACAATTTTAAAACCATCTGTGATGACGATTCTGACTAGAGAAGTGCTTTGAAGATGATATAAGTTTGCTACCTTCAGACTCCTTTCATCACAACAAGAGAACCTTTAGAGACCTCAAACTCCACCTTCACCTGAAAATTTACACCCTCTAGTATCAAGCAGTACTTAACGAGATAAAGCTCCTTTTCAAACTTGGAATATGTCGGCTTTCTGATAGGGTTCTAATATTGCCAACAAACATCTTAATCTGGACAGAACATATACATGCAATCCTACATGGAGTATTATCTCCCATCAATACTAATCCACTCAGGATCGCTTCATAGTTAACGAACCAATGACGGTTCGAACTCATGTGTAAAGTACGGATTGAATCAATAATTCATTCATCACCGGTTTTGGAATCATGGGCTAAGGCAACAAAGACATCTTCTTCGGAACCTTCTTTAGCAATAATGGTGGCTTTGGCTTCTTCATTTTGTTGATCTTTCTTATAACTGTTGTTCCTTTTCTCCTTGTTCTAGAGTTTTCAGCACTCAAACATGTCGTGGTCACTTTTCTTTCTATAATGGCACAATTTCTTGTTTTTTACTTAGAACGACCTTGAAATTTACTCTTGCTCCTAAAATCTCTAGTCGGAGACATCTCAGTTTGTCTTCGATAAACAGACACACCTTCTGTATGCGAACTCGAGCTTTCCCTTGACACCATGGTTTTTTGTTTCTCCTTTGCATGCAGAACATCATAAAACCTCTTGATGGTGAGATTGTCCCAACTATAAAGAATTGTGTCTCTAGATGTAGAGAATGAACCAAGCAACGAGTAGGGTAGAATAAGACCTAAATCTTCATCTTTATATTTGATCTCCATTGCTTCATGATCGGCGACAGTATCCGTAAAAACGGTTAAGTGATTCAACATAGATCCACCTTCTGCCAATTTGAGTGAGAAAAGCTTTTGCTTCATAAGCATCTTGTTGGTCAAATTCTTGGTCATGCAGATCTGTTCTAGTTTTAATTATAACACAACATCGGTGGTCTCCTTTGTGTCCTCATGAAGAATATTGTTAGAAACATGAAGATAAATATGAGTGAGTAAGCTTTACGATATCTTCTTTGCTTCTCCTTGGTGGACCATACAATGGGCATCTTATCGATTCCCAATAATACATCATCCAAATCAAGCTGTGCTAGATTTACCATAGGGAAATCTTGTGTTTCAGTCAAACATTGGAAGATCACACTTCATTGTCATCATGTCGAGAGTGTCCTAGATTGATCTAGGTGAAGAACTAGCTCTGACACCACATGTTAGGATCAGATATATCACTTGATACGAAATCAAATAGCAAGATACAAAATCAACGAAGAATAATTAAGAATACGAGACAAAGACTTAACATGAAAAATTCTTTTGGATGAAAAATCACATATACATAATCGATAAAATCACTGAATAAGGAGAGGAGACTATTTAAGCGGTTAAAAATATCAGAAGTGATCGACCACAAAAAAAGGAGATGAACAAGTAGACATCTTTCACACATCACGTACGCACTCATTGCCAGCTAGCTAGCACTCGGTACTGCTAACGAACAAGAGAACAATCAGGAAGCAGCTGCTACATCCCTTTCAAGCTAGCTTCGGCTGATCGCTACCTACACTAGCTTGAGAAAGAGAACTATAATTATCCAGAGCAATGACATGATTAACAACAGTATTTGATGAGGTTAACGAGGCATTAATAAATTTATTAGGCTAGTATCAAGCAGCGACGTCTCCTCCTGCATTCGCGGCGGCTTCCTCGATCCGCTCGGCCATGCCCTTGACGGCGGCGTCGAGGTAGCCGATGAGCCCGTCCCTGCTCCACCCCTGCACGGGCTCGCACTCGAACGCCCACACGAGCCGGCACCCTGTCTGCGGCGGTGACGGCTGCGGCTCATCAAGAACCGTCATGGTGGCGATGTAGCGGCCGAACCCCATGTTGCTGCCGACGACGGCGTAGGTGAGCCGGCGCGCGGCGTCGTCCAGCTCGAGCAGCTCCTCGCGCGCCCACGTTGCGACGGCGGCATCCTCATTGCCCGGCGCGCGGGAGGCGACGTAGCGGACGCAGCCCGGGCGGCCGTCCTCGCCGGCCACGCGCTCGCAGACGTCGATTCCGGGGAGGTACCGGTGCAGCGAGCAGAAGCTGGCGAGGTGGGGCCACGCCACGGCGGCCTGGGTCGACGGCAGCCGCGCCTCCACCGCTCCCTCCCACTGCTGCTCCGGCGGCTGCCTCTCCATTATCGATAGGTTCTCGTGTGCTGCTGTGTGGTGTCGTGTTTGACTAGTAGCCGCGCGCGAGTGCTATGTAAGGGCGTGAGATCGAGCAGCAAGGAAGGAATCTTTCGGCTGCCTCTCCATTATCGATAGGTTCTCGTGTGCTGCTGTGTGGTGTCGTGTCTGATCTGGGAAGCCGGCATGTGCGCATTGAGTTCTGTGCGGTGTCATGTGGCGGTGTTCCGTCGTGTCGAACGCTCGAAAAAGGGAGGAAAACAATGTGAAGAAGAAAGAAAAAGAAGCAGAACAACGGAAGAATTTTGGGCCCTAGAGGCCTAGACAACGTCCGGGCACGCAGAGACTTCGTGCAGGTGCCGCGTGCGCATGGGCCTTCTTCACGCTCTTCCTCGTCTCCGGCGAGTCACTCGGCTTGACGATCGTTAGTTCTCTTCTCCGGCGAGTCACTCGATCGTTAGATTTCCCATGCACGATGGATTTTGACCACAGTGTTATCAGCTGGAACACTTGGATGACCACATTGACGTACACCTCCAATAAAATTCCCACCGGGCTACGTTGGTTCAGAAAGACACTTCCATTTCCTTCCGACGAACAACAACGTTAAGGCAGAGGTCCTGCACATTCATGGTCATTCTGGAATAGACTTTCCATTGCGCAAACTAGATCCAAAGTTCACACGTAAAAACCGGGGTTGTTTAGATGGTTTTCTAGTTCAGTGGATAGATTAGACTTAGCCCTAAAGTTTAGGGGTAAATTAGACTTATTTATTAATATAAACCGGATGATCTTTTTAAAAACAAATAAAGTACATTTTTTTGTGCAAGAATTCCATACTTTCGAACCGAGATTTAGGCCCTATTATTTTGGCTTTTCAGCGGTTTTTATCTTCTCTCAGCAATCACAACTCATTAGACTAATAAGTTACAGGCTTACAGCTAAATATCATTAGCTCCCATATTTTGTCGTTATTACTGATTAGCAACGGGAGACAGGTCAAGGCAACTATCAGCCTCTGCATGCTGCAGTCTCAGAGCCTCTGGTTTGGATAGACGGTAAGAGAAGAGTTCAGAACCTCATCTCGGAGTTTGCATGTTACCACTAAGAAGCTGGACTGCACCTGACATGTCATCACTGTATTTTGTCAAAGAAGCAAGACCTGACATCTCACGTAGCAATCCAAAACCAACCTGGCAAAACAGTGAGACGACATTGATCACTCACTCTGCCACCAGCCAAGTAAATCCCGTCCCAGAAATTTTGAGGTCTCCCCATAGGTAGGGCGCAGGGGCGGTCCTAGGAATTTAGGGGCTCGGGGCAAAATTAAGAATAGAGACCCTAGTATAAATATCTAAATATAAATCTACATATATATATATATATATATATATATATAATTTTACTAACAAACACTTAAAATACGTTATGTATTAAAGAAAAATTCATATCAAAGAGTTTATAGATATTACCTTAAAAATTCATATCGAACATTTCTGCAATATCTACTGGAAATAGGGGCCCCTGGGTTTTGGGGGCCAGGGCGGCCGCCCCGCTCCCCCCAGGGCCGGGCCTGGTAGGGCGGTCCAAATCATGGCAGGCTGCATCACTTGCCAGGAACACACAGTGCTGGAGGTATGAGTGCAAACAGTACGCGAGATTTAACTGCATGGTCCACGCACCTAGCTATAGCTTGCTAGCTGCCTCGCAGATATCTGCACGACAAAGTTGCAGATGTCTCTGTACTCTTGACTCGTGACCCTGTCTTCTGCTTCATCTGCAGGCAGGTTGGTCTGAATTTTACGCTGCCGTCAGGTCACCGCGCGAGCATCCGGATACTTCCTCCTATTTTTGGGAATGAGCTCTGCCCATTGTGTAGTTTTATCATCCCCCCTCCTTTTTTTTGAAGTATGTGCTCTGAATAGTTGTCCTGTTTGTGCGAAAATTAGAAAGAACATCGAGAGAGAATGTAGCACATTTCCTAATTGGGCTCCAGTGTACATGATTCGGGAGACAAGTGAACAGATATTGTATGTGCAGATCAGGGGGACTTTTTTTTTCAGATTTAGAATGCAGTGTGATTTCTCTCCAGAAAGAATACAGTGTGATTCCAGCCTATTTCTAGTATCTAAAAGAGGTGCAAGCGAATCTCTCGTGTGCAATAAAACCTTCCTGCTTGGAACATTGGAACCATGAAGGAGTTCTAGAGGATGCAAACTCTGTGAAATTCAGGTGTAACGAGCAGGAAATAATGGCTTGTTTGCAATGGAGGAAAAGTGGAGGACTTTTGGAGATTAGAAATAGGAGATCGATTTTCCTATGCATGACACCTCAGTTCCTATGGCTTTCCTGTTCCTTTGTTTTCCTACTTATGTGTTCCAATTTGAGACGTTGATTCGAGGCCTTGAGCATTGAAATTGTTGATAAGACGTTGATTGAAGGTTTTTTAGGATTTAAAAATATGTGCTATAAAAAAATCTTAGATGAATCCTAATAAAATTATGATGCATACATTCTTTTAGAGTATGACTCCTACTTCACTTTGTAGGAGGGCTAAGGGACTATATAAATCCATGAGGGGTGGTCATGGAGAACCTAAACAACACAGCAAATAAGCCACCCATCCAAAGGTAGAGGTACATGAGAGTATTAGATATTATATTATTATTTAGTATTGGATTCTTGTATAGCGTAAGGATCCGAAAGTCATAAAAGATTCGAGAGGATTATAAAAGAGCGACAATCTTTTGTACTCTTTTGAGATTTTGTTTAAGAAATCTGTGGCTGTGAGAAAGCAACAGTCCTAAGTCTTTTCTCTCTAGTCGTGGTTGCTTCAACATCGTTATTTTGGTTCTCTACGAGATTCACCTTCTTTATTCTGGATATCATGCATGCTTGTATCATATCTCATAAAATTTGACTACGGCGCATAACAAAGGGTATTAGAGCGTAACAACAATTATTTATCGAAAACTCTGAGTTGGTTGCAACTATTTTTTGTCTTACATAGCATGGATTCAATAAACATGACATCATTTCATTCCAAGTACAATTATTATACTAATAATTAATACAGTTTTATCCAAAGTACAAGATGCAATTGTTTTATTTGCACTAGACTTCATTTTGTAATTGTAATTTTCCTGAACCAAAACAAACTGCTTACCGCAATGATTGATCAATTGCTTTTCATCATCGATCTTTACTGTTAAAGAAAATAACTCATGCTTATGTTTTTCCCATTATTATTTGTCATCACCAAAAGAATATGTTTCCATGCATAAGTACCTACAGTAACATTAAGCTCTCGCCCTGTTTTTTTAAAGTGCAACAAAGACATCACAATATATCTGAAAAAATTCACAAATATAACTACCTACCATGCAGTTGGGTGCGAAGTGAAGTATGTCTAGACCTCGGAATTGAGGCAGGTTATTTCGGGCCAGCCCACCTCCTCTGGCTTGCAGCATGAGGATGACTAGATGAGGGACCAAGAGAGAGAGAGTGAGGAAAGGTGGAGAGAGATAGAGATAAGATGACTGATGATGGCTGATGAAGTGATGAGAGATTGAGAGAGAGTGTGTGTGTGTGTGAAAGAAGAGCTAGAGAGAATGAGGGCGGTGTGGTGGCCTGGCAAAGGGGGCGGCATCACATCAGTGAAAGCACTCAGCAAGCAGCATAGCCACAAGCCGGGCAACGGTTGCCTAGGCCGCCTAGCAGCTAGCATGAAACGAAGCCACTAATGATAAGTTGGAGCAGAGACTAGAAAAGCAACGGGCGAGGAGGGATTGTGGCAATGGTCAGGAGCCAGTGACAAGATAGAGAAGAGGAAGAAGGCAGAGCGGTGGTATAGCATGAGAGACAACAGGGAGATGCAATGTTCTCATCCTCCATGATTATAAAATCCACCTCCTCTGCTCATTTCTTCCCCACCGAAGCACCAAGCTTCTCTTCACTCTTTTCTCTACCTAGTAATCTTAGTAGTCTTTATAATAGAAAGTTCAGTGATGTCTGGTGGTATGCTACCAAGGAGTCACAGCACGAAGACATGGGCAGGGGCATCCAAGCATGGTAGTAGTAGCATGAAGACAGTAGTAGGGTGCCTTGCTGGAAGCTTCCGTCGCCGCTCCCCTAGTCTTTCACCAGCTCTGACTCCCGTTGATACTCATCAGCTTTCACTAAGCATGAGAGACTATGGCATGGATGATCATCATATAGATTATATGGAGGGCTGCGAAGAGTACCATAACAGTCTAGAGCCAATGGGGATACTAGACTTCTCTCCCCTGTCTATAACGACAACATTGGCAGGTTCAAGTCTGGCACCCGCACCGCTGGACGAAGGACGCCTTGCTAGAAGCATATGATTTGGAGCTAGGAAATCTGAGGCAACCAAACGGTAGAGATTGTAACTTGTAATTATTACAAAGCTCAATTAACTGCTCATACAAGTGCAAGGATAGGGCACTTGAACCAGTACTACAAAACATGCTTGAGCAAGATAGGAGCACACAACCGAGGGAGAGGAGTACAAACGCAGATGAACTTCAAGGCCGATGTCTCTGTGAGTACTTGGGTATACAACCCGCTTTCTACTCGTGAAGAAATTGCTAAATATATTATTTTCGAAGATAACCAATTTGGATGGTTGAAAGTCGTGTGTTTGAAAGAATGATCCAACGTGGTTTTTGCCCACAGTACAAACATGTCAGTAGGAGAACTACCATATCCGATATTTTATGGATCTATTGTAAGGAACTAGTAGAACTAAAGAGAACTATTCCTACAAGTTCAGTTCTCTTTTGCTGTAATTTTAGACTTACAGACATCATCGCACCAGAGAAGTACCTATCTTAGTATTATAGCCTATTTATTTAGACAATGATTACAAGCTAAATAAGAGAGTCATAGATTTTAAGGTAATTAATGAATCACACATGAGAGAGGCCATTGCCGAGCATATATTAGATGCATTTGATGATTTATACTGGATGCACTTGATGATTTAGGGATAGATAATAAGATTGTTTCTATTACTCTTGATAACGCATCGACGAATACGATGGATATAAACATCCTCACCCCAAGGTTACAGACATATTGGTGGTTATGTTCTTCACCAGATATGCATATGCTATATCATGAACTTTGTTGTGCAAGATGGTATGCAAGTGATTGTCGAATATTTGAACAAGGAAAGACAAGCTTGATAGCCTACTTGTGGAAGAAACTAAATGGCAAGTCTAGTTCTTCATCCTCTTAGCCTCAGGTGGTCCCAAGTGGAATTCTATCTTAGGCTGAACCACTACCTTGAGCATAATTTGGCAAATACAAATCCTGATTTTGCTAATGGAGACAAGATAGATTTGCTTAAGTAATGGAACAATAACAAGCAGATATTTTCTATGATGCGACTTTTCATACTGGATATTCTACTAGTTCTGGTGTTCACCCTCTCTTCAGAAGTGACACTCAGCATGGTAAGGAGAATAATTGAATAAAGAATATCATCCCTCACGCCTAGGATGGTGGAGGCAATCACATGCATCAAAAACTAGGAATTGGTTAAAGAGCGACAACAGCATCAACTGGAGGATCCCAAGATCATGCAGGCTGTAGGACTGGAAAAGCAACAGAGGTGGTGAATGGTGCTGATTAATTTTTCCGCAAGTATTTTGGATCCATTTCCCAAATAACTACAGAGTTACCGAGAATCAATTCCAAAGCCGAAGGCACAAAGCAAAACAATTAAGAACATAAAATCTTGAAGAACTCAACCCCTGGAGGTCTGACCGTCAACCAGGGGGCGTCTAACCTCTCCTTGGTGGTCCGACTGCCAACCATGGGGTGGTCTGACCTCTATTCTAGTGGTCTGACCTCTATGAATAGTGATTTCAGGCAAATGAACAGTAAAATCAGCACAGTTGTGAAACTTCAATCCACATAACTTTTGATTAGATGATCCAAAAACCATAAAACTTTGTACACACCTTCCTTAAGGCCTTAGAAACTTATTCCATCCATGGATCGCAAAAACCCATGTCAAAGTACTGACCTTTTTGAGATTTAAGCAAGGATACACCAAAAGTGACCTAAAACCAAAATCGATGATAAATACTTGCTCTTGGATAGAGGATAGCCAAGATAGCTTTGGATATGTTTCCACATGTCAAAATAAGTAAGAGCACTAAACAAATCACTTCAAAACCCTTAGATCAAGAAATCACTTAGAAGATAAAAAATATGTAAAAACCGAGTTTCTTGATGAACTTTTTACCAAGGTGCCTAGATGGGTGGAGAATGATTCCCGCAGGTTCTCTCCATCTCTTCAACATTCTTGGCACAACCAGATCAAGAAAGGGTGAGGGGAGAAGAAAACCAACCAATACAATCAAATGGAGAGATAACAATGGAGAAGATCAAAGATTGATTCTATTACTGCATGAAGAGGAAAGTTTTATAGCCATACCACTTTGGAGGACAGAGAGCACACCAAGCACTCAAAACCCTAACCCTAAAATAAGAGAGCATAAGTCAGATGGATTAGATGGTTAACCATATATCTCCATCCCTATCCCCTTTTACAGATGGACTAGCTAGCCACATCCACTTCTTAGTGGATACTATCCACTTAGCATAATAGAGAAAACCCTTAACCCCACACACATGGTGTTTGATAAGTTTTTGTACAAATATTTTACGTTAATGTCGGGACCCCGGATTTCCGAATTCGGACCCTCTGTGTATTACAGCACTAGTCCCAGATCAAAGCTAGTGCACACAGTCAAACAATGATGATTACATAACCAACAACGCTTTATTACAATAGTAAAGAGTATAGACCGAAAGGCCTCTTTATTACAACTGAGATTTCAAGACCTCACAAACACAAAACATAGCGGAAGCAAAAGTAAAACCGGTGAAGACCCATCAATACGCCACAACCAATTGACTGGGGAAGCGCAACCTAGTACTCTGGAAAGCCTTCATCGAATCCACACATGAAGTAGTCATAATCTCCCTCTTGAGCTTCATATTCCTCTGAGTATTATTTTTGAGTGCAACATGTGAGTACATAAAGTACTCCGTAAGTCTTGGGAAAGATGCAGGGTTTAACAAAGGAAGGTTAATATGGTTCTTTTGCAGAAAGCAATATTTTATTTCAAATACCATTAAATAATTTCAAAGGCATTAATTTAATAAAGTAATTGTTTTAACAGAAACTATCAATAGTTTTATAGTGAAGGTTCTATCCACCAACACTAGTTAACTAGCTCTAACCGCCATGGTTCAGGTCTACGGGTTCCATCCACCCACACTGGCTCCATCCGCCAAGATACCCTTCCGAGAGTTTCATCCACTCTCGAGAAACCAAAACCTTGTTATTAAAACCAAAATCAAAGATCTACCATGTGAATGCATTCCTTGCCCGTCCTTGACCGTGGGCACGGCTATTCGAGTAGTTTAACACTGTGCAGAGGATGTACATCTTTACCCCCAAGAGATAAATTATCCTAACAGTCACCACGCTTCCTTTGGCATGAGACCCAGATAAAATATCACAAAACTTTTACCTCACTCTAGTAACACTCTGTAGAGGATGTACATCTTTACCCCCAAGAGATAAATTATCCTAACAATCACCACGCTTCCTTTGGCATGAGACCCAGATAAAATATCACAAAGCTTTTACCTCACTCTAGTCTAGCTAGACACCACCCGCTGAAGGGTTAAATCCACCCAGTCAGAAGCCCCCTCTTGCGCCATATGAGTACAGTAAATCCCTGTCCCTCACTATGAATAACCAGTAAATCCCTGACACCCACTTTTCACTGGTGGTAACTAAAATAGACTATCATAAGTTAGTCAGAAAGGTCGTACCGATATAGACTTGGGGTTGCACGGTAATGCTCAGTCTAGACAAACACAAGAGTCGATCCTTAATCGACTAGGGCGGAACATACACTTTACAAAGTCTTGTGCTAAAACCGCATCAATCCAATCTAACCATCCGCCTTGGTCTAAAACAATTTTCACCTTTTACTTTATTTTTAGAACAGTGGCAACAACAATCGCCACTAATTTTTGAATAACAAGATTATATCAATGAAATATAATTTTCCATTCCCAGGTTACAAAGGTTGAATAGCTTGACTAAACATTTACCACCGTTCAAATGTTTAGCAAAGAATTATAGTACTCTCATTATTGAGACAAAGAAAATCCTAAGGTTACAAAGGTACATGGCATTCAACTTCAATCAAGGGCATAACAATAATTGGATTAACTAATACCTTAATACAGAAACTAGTGTTCCATGTCAATAGCAATGCAAATATATTTAAATTAATAAAAAGAATTTCTCAAACATAGGTGCAAAATGTTCAAAGAAGACTTGTCTTCCTGCATGTTGTCTGGATCTTCTTGCTGCGGGTCGGGAAAGTTTTCGACAACGACGGGTTCTACGCGCGAAAAGACAGAACAAATAAAATAAATAAATACATATAAATTAAAATAAAATTCAAAAAGAGTGTATATTTGGGTAGCTTATGATTTTACAAAAATTTAGAAATTTGAATGGCTCAGTTTGGAGTTAAAATGAGAAAATTAGGGCTTCTGGAAGTTTAATTAGAAGAAAAAGAAAAAGACGAATTTTCGATTTATTTTTGTACTGAAAAAGGCTATATATGACGTCAGCAAGAATTTAATTTTCGGCTGAAATATTTTTATAAAGAAAAAGGGTTTTTATGACGCAAGGCTGATGTTAGCAATAAGTGAATTTTTGCGCGGGATTTTAATTTTGACAGGTGGGCCCGGTCTACCGTGAACTGGGTCCACAATCCGGGAGGGAGACCGACATGGCACTCCTGCCGACTGGACTTCCACGCAGCGCCCACGCAGAGCAAACGTGGCGGCCACGCGGGCGCGGGCCAGCCGACGTGGCCCAGGCCGGAACGACTAACCTTGGAGTAATACCGAAAGAAACTGCCAGTTGAAGAGCTCGACGACGCGGCAATGGCGGCGGTGCGCTGGAGAAGAAGGGAGAGGAAGAAGACGGCTTGACATGCAGGCTCTGCTTGTCGGTGAGAGAAGAGGGGAGAGGAAAGGATGGGTCGGCCGGATGGATGACACGTGGCAAGGTGGGGAGATCTCGGCCGCCGAAGGGTTTAAGTGAGGATGAATGGCTCAGATTAGATCAACGGGAGATGGATTGAATCTAGACTGGACATGTGTCAGCCCTAGATTAATCTGGATTTAATTTTTGGATTAGATTTTCAGAAAATACTAGAAACATTATAATTGCTTATAAAATAATAAATCATATCTAAAAATTCCAGAAAATTCATAGAATATTCCTGGAGCTATTTTAGACTTGATAAAAATAATTTTAAATTCAAATTTGCCTTTAATAATTTTATAAAATACCTTTTAACTTTTAAAATTGATTTTTAATTCCAGAAAATTCTCAAAAATAAATAAAAATTCAGGGAAGGCTGGGAAAATAAAATGAACTCTTTTTGGCTTTAATAAAATATTTAAAATACATTCTCTTGCTTTTGATTTTGAAATAAAATCTATAAAAGCACAGAAAAATTCAAATAAAAGCCAAATGCTTTAAAATAATTAATTTGAAATAATATTTTTACAGAAAAGCGAATTTTTGGGATGTTACAGTTAAATCAAGTACTAAGGTGTATGTTGGGGAATTAAGTTTCAATAGGTGCACATGCGGTCCAAGATTCAAATTCCTTAAGTTCGAGTCATGAAGTGACACACGATCTGGTCCCCAAGTTGTCGGTGCATGGTCGACGCATTCTGCCTCATACCACAGTTCATAAGAAGTCTTAGCAACTGACTTACTAGGAATCCTATTCAACAAATATATAACAGTCCTTAATGCATGCATCCATAGGGATAAAGACACATTGCTATAACTTAACATGCTCCTAACCATTTCCATGAAAGTACGATTCGGCCTTTCAACCACCCCATTTTGTTGAGGTGTTCCGGGCTTTGTATACTGTGCACAAATGCCTTGGCTTTCAAGAAACTTTGCAAATGGACCGAGACATTGTCCACTTTCTTCAAACCTTCCAAAATACTCACCACCTTTGATAGACCTCACCACCTTTATTTTTTCCATCCAGCTGCCTTTCCACCTCATTGGCAAACACCTCTAGGATGCTCGTAGCTTGAGATTTTTTATGCAGTAGGTATAGATAACAATAACGTGAGAAGTCATCAATAAATGTGATGAAATATTTTTCACCGCCCTAGGATGGAACATCAAATGGACCACAAATATCAATGTGTATCAATTGTAATAGCTCACTACTCTTTGTAGCTAGTTTCTTTGATATGTGTGAGGTTTGTTTGCCCTTAATGCAGTCCACACATATATTCCAATCAACAAAATTCAATTGATGTAAGATTTCACTTTTAACTAGCCTCAAAACCCTTTTTTCAATATGTAACCTAATCTTTTATGCCACAGGAAAGCAGATCACTCATTATGTGTACTACGTTTATTGTTAATAATATGTTCAACATGAAATAGAGATTTAGAAAAAAAAACACCATCATGATTGATGCAGTATAAACCATCATTTAAAATACCAGAACCATAATAGTATTTATTATTATATAGAGAGAATATACCGTATATAATCACAAACTTAAAACTTATTATATCCGACTTTCCCATTGATACCAAATTTCTAGTACATTCAAGAACATAAAGATGCTCTTTTAAATTTAAGTGTAGACCGGTATCAAGGATTATTCTATAAGTCCTGATCCCTTCAATTCGTGCCTTCATTCTATTTCCCATGTACAAAAGCTTTTCAGGCCCGCTTATGGATTGGATCGAAAGAAATCCCTGTGTAACATTTGAAATATGAGTAGTAGCACCAGAATATAACCACTAGTTATCATTGGAAACTTCAACAAGATTTGATTCAAAGCATACAGAAATATAATGTATACCTTTGTTTTCGAACCATTTCTTTCTTTTCAGGCAATCCTTCTTGAAATGACCAACTTTCTTACAAAATTGGCATCTTAGCTTCTTACAAATATGGCCCTTACTAACTTGCAATGGAGTTTTGCCCTTCTTGCCCTTCTTGCCTGGGTTTACTTTGCTGCTGCTTGCATCGTTATGCACCGTGAGATGAATAGAGTGATCCCTCATTTTCTTCACCTTCCTTCCTCTTGAACCAACATGGCCTTGACTTGTTAAAGGTTCCACTTTTCTTTTATGGTGTTGTAGTTCACCTGGAACTGGCCAAACTCAGGAGAAAGTGAGTTTATAATGAACTGAACTAAAAATGATCACTCACATCCATGCTCATCGATGTCAGCTTTGCGACAATATTTGCCATGCCTGTCACATGATCATGAATGGGTTGCGACCAATCAAATTTCTTGGTCATCAACTCACTCATGAGGATCCCTACAATAGACTTGTCAGTAATATCCGATTGAGAGTATTCTTTTAACTTTACCATGAATTCTTTTGCATCATCCATCTTGGGCATTGATGGCTTGACATTTTTAGCAATTGTCAGTCACGTTAGGTTCAAACCTAGCCTATTAGACCGTTCTCAAGAATCATAAAGGGATCGATCATCATCGGTACTTTCCTTAGTTATGGCCGCAGGCTTTTCTTCAATAACTAGTGCTAGGTCCAAATCCATAACACCTAGTTGAAACCAGATTTGTTCGGACTAATCAGCATAGTTTAGCTCATTGAACTTGACAAGGCCATAGCATTGACTCATTAAATTAATGGATGCTGCAAATATTAAATATGCTCATAGATTAAAACTTTGAGTAAATTAAATAGATCCATAGAAGAGTAAACCTTAAGTGTGCATTTAATACATCTTTGAATGAAATTTATATGCACCGCTAAAAACAATAATGATGCTAACACCATACTTTAATAGATTGACAATCAAGCATACCCAAGTCAACATGCATGTTATCTTTGGATAAACTAACATATTTTCTAAATATGTTTGATCGATCTCTTTTATTGTCACCAATCGTACGTAAGAAATGGTCTGCCTTTGGGCGACCTCCTAGTTTTACAATTAATGATCTTAATTATTCATATATTTCTTTTTAGAAGCATCGAAAAAATATGAACAATTGATATGCACAATTAAATATTTAAGAAACTTCCAAGCAATGCCACTTTGGTGACTAACATGCTTTAATAATATAAATATTTAATTGGTAGGTCATTTCCAGTTATGCTCATAAGATTAAACCATGACCTTATAATTAAAATTCCGTCCATTAATAGTACTAAACAAATATAATTCTCTGATGTATATATACAAGGAGTATATTTGAATAAAGCCCATACATTTAGATCAAAGTTTAAAAGGTGAAACATTAACTACAGAATAGATCATTCCATTTACTTTATGCAACGGAACATAACTTTCATGTTACATTCATCTTTACTTGATAGGGAAATAAACAGAGGAAATAAACTATCAGAAAGAATGAACACACAACAATAACTTTGATAGTGAATCAATAGTGCTAAGTTTTGCTCTGATACCAAATGTAAGCAAAAAAAAATGCGGAAGCTATAAGGTCATTTTGCACAATTTGATTCTACCGGGAAGTAACCTTTATATGTGCTATAACGCACAAACCTACCTTGCGACATGTTAACTTCTTGCATGTCGAGTTTTCTCTCCTTTCTTCCTTCTACCAGTATAGTTCTCTTGATGGTTAGAGAACAAGGAATACTTTTATGTGCATACTGTTTCCTTTGTTGTCTTTCTATATTTCTTCAGACTTAATAGGATCAATGAATATATCGGTAGGTAGCAAAGCAATAAAACACCAAGAGGCATCTTCAGTTACACATGCATGCGACAAAAACTGACAAAAAAAAACAATTCATCTGCAACATTAGCTTACCTCTTAATGAATGAATTAATTATCTATTCAGTTGACATGCAAACTGTTGTAAAATTTGCGGTATAAGCATATTTTCAATTTTAATTCCAGCAACAACAATCAAAGTCCTAGCATGACAAATATGGCATATAAATGACTTAACCAACATATTGACATATGAATCATTTAAGTCATTACAAAATAAACATATGCTCAATATGTGTCATATATGTGTTCAAAATTAGCATGGCACCAAGTATACTTGTTTATCTACATGCTAATATCATTGAAAACTTAACATATATGATCAGATCCAGCATATGTTCAACAAATTGAATTGTTTTAAGTGCTCTCAGAAGGCTAGTTGCACAAGATTTAATCTTAGCTATCTCCGCTGTGACAAAAACTAATCTTGATTATATATGACAGTTATAAATTAGATCTTGACCTCAAATTAAACCTTTCTATTTAACAAACTCTAACAAATCAGGAAAATAGCTTTCTGGACAGAGCCGAACACCCCCAAAACAATCTTTCAGTCAATCACAGAGATTGGTAGAGAACTAACGGGATGATAGGGTTTAACAATGGCCAGAAGAGACCAAAAATAACCACTGAACAGATCTAGCACAGGCATCAGCAAGAACAGAATAGCAAAGCAATGACCAGAGAATGAACAATAGTTGATTTAATAGAAAGCTCAATATCAATCTGCCATCACATCCATATATAATCTCAGTTTTGAGTCATTTCATCACAGAGCAATTTTCTTTGCAAGTTTCTGTAGGGACCCCAGATTTTACTATCTGGAATCCTTTGTGATTTATTGCACTATTCCCTGGAACAGTAGATAGTGCTCACAGATACATAAAATGAATATCAGATACATACCATGCGGAAGCATAAATAAAATAGTAAACTTACACATAGGCCGATTAGGCGAAATCGATAATTGCGGCGGAAGAACGAAGCACACAGGTGGGACCTTCAGGACATGCCCATAGGCAGCCAACTGGAGGTTCACGACCTAGCCCTTGATGTCTTCATCTTCTTTGCAATCAAGACCCAAAGTATTGCTGATGCGTAGTGATCTTATTCCTGATTCTGAATTTGTTATGAGAGCGAGTGTGAGCACACTAACCACCGTGCTCCGCGAGCCAATACACAGAATGCAAATAAATAGTATGCATGACCAATCAAAGGAGAGGCTCGGGTTGTTTTATTTGCCAGAAATTGCTTTTAGCATTATTCTTATTATTTAATCGTGTTGTTACTATTGCTGTCTAAAACTCCGAATAGCGAGTGTCATCATTTATTCAACCCACAGATTATACACTTTCTATTTTGTCACCCGCCATTTCATTAATCCAGCCATGGGTGACTAATTCTCACATAGGTCCAGCATTCCCCATAAATTTATTCCTCCAATATCAAATTTCACCAGAACCGTATAATCTCGACCCCAGATCCACCACTTGCCAACTTATTAACTACACAACCTATTTATAATCCAATACCTTTACTTGTGACCCTCCGATCAAATAATTTCGAATGCATCCTCCAAAATATTCAATAATCGAATCGAAGTTACCAATTTCGTACATGAGTCTGAATATCCACCACCAATTCATAAATCCAATCTTAAGCTCATTATTCAACAATTTAATTAGCTCCTCATTCTAATGAAAATTTGGTGTCCTTTATTTTGTATCCATCGATATCTGTTGTGCTATAAATTCCTAACAATCCAATCTTGTGTTTGCTATTCATCAATTCTTCACCTCATAATTTCTAATAATCCCCTAACATAATTACTTTTTATTCCACCAAAATCATTCATATTATAACTTCCTAACAATCCAATCGTTTTGGTCATTGATCCCCAAAAATCATAAATTGGTTTTTCCAATAATCCATCTTATCTTATATTGTCTATCTCTAATTAATTCACTAGTACACCTCCACTAAGAATATCAATGGTCAAGTTTATACCCTAATTATCATATCTCCAAGTTTCCAAAAATTTAATTCCTCCATCTAGTATTTGATCAATCCTATTAATCTCATTATAGCCAACATCTCCCAAGAATTTATATTAGTTAACAGTGTCGTAATCCAGCAATTACCTTTGCACTCCCTAATTCTCCAAGAATCATTTAAATCATCTACCTAGCCTATATATTCATTTAGGTTCCACCAATTTACTCTCAGAATCCACATTATCGTTTCCCTTTTATGATCGACATGAATTCCACCAGAAGCTTTTATGTTTTTACCATAACAACTGCCTCCTTCTCTACATCTCTATTTATTCTTCCTGACCTTTTATTTGGAGATAAGTATTATCATCATTTAAAAAGGTAATACATATAAATTCCTTGAAACTTAGCAGTTTGAACAAAAACATAATGTGTAAGAGAATGCAATAACAATAGCGATTCAGATTCCATCCACCATTACATGGCATCTGCACCATATGCTTAATCCTTCAGCGTTATAGCCGCTTAGCTTATCACTGGGGCGACACCCAGGGCAACTCAAATCAGGGCCTTGCACCGCCCTCCACTTTTTCATTCCCACCATCAAAGTTTTTGAAATAGAACTATATCTGGTTAACTTCCCATGTCCGCCCATGACCGTGGGCACGGCTATTCGAATAGTTTTGACTCTGCAGAGTTTGTACACTTTCACCACAAGAGACAATCAACTCGTTGACCCACATGATTCCTTAGTCATGCAGTTGAGCAGACCATCACAATGACTTTTCAAAGTATCTAGTTCCTTGTGTCATCTCACCTTATGAGAAACTGCCCACTTGCGGTGGGTCCCATCTATGCACGGGATGTTCCCAATAGTTACTAACGCAGCCGGGCTCCACTCCCCGCAACGCTTAGAACAGCTGGAAAACTTCACCCTCCCCTTGGTGTCCCTTTAGGCCTCCCCCTGCCCTTGCTTATCCACTTCTCTCCACTACCAGTGAGATGAGTCTGGGAGTTTCGATAAATTTACTTAGCTAAGTTGTATTTTACAGACTTGTGGTTGTACGATTTTACATAGGAGGCCATGACAAGATTCAGTCCTTAATGGTATCTGGGCGGTTCTACCACTAACCATTTTGTGCTTCCATGCACCACTCACACACCCACGAACCATCCGCCCAGATATTCAAGCAAGTTGAGGTCTTTGGGAGCATAAATTAACCTTATCGAACATATACCAGTCATTACCACCATGACTGCCCAACCAAATTTTCTCATGATTAAAAGGGATGCTTGGTGCATTTTGGTTCCCCTGAATATCTATGCAGTACTAAGCATGGCATACAATTACGGACTTATTTTCGAAAGGTTAATATCGTAGTTTTTACTAGGGCGACAAAGTTCACATAATCAACTATTCAAAAGGGGGCGTAATATTAATCAAGGTAAGCAATGGGCATATAACTAAATTCTTGAATTAAACATGTATTTGCATATAAAATAACAGCATGCAATTTGATAATTTAAACAAAAGTAATTTGCAGAAAATATAGGTTCAACATGATCAAGTATTGACTCACCTTGCGCGGTTTACCGCTGTCTTGAGCTCACACATTGCTTCCTCTTGAGCTCCTGGTCTTTTATCTTCGCTTCGCTCTTGTTCACGCTTGATCTCTTGATTCTTTAGGACTCTAATTTCTAATTACGCGCTAAACAACTGAATCCAAATAAATGCAAATAACTCAAAAGATCCAAATAAATTTAGATAAACGCAATTTAGTTTTATTATGAGTTTAATCTTTTTATTAATAATCCTGTTTATTATTTTTGTATTTATCAAGAAAGTCCCATGAGTTAGGTTGAACCTATGAGTCGGTGTATGGGTTTAGCTGAGCATTGTTTTCGTTGAGTGTTAATCCTCAGGGCTTATGTTACATATGCGATGTATATAATTTTTAGAATCCAAATTAATCTTAGGGTCCGGTTTTATAGCATTTTGTGGTACACATTTTATGTACACTTAGTTATTACTAGACATAACATATTTTGAATTAGGGTCCATTTGTTCGGGTCCTAACTAGCTACATTCAGTCACGCTCAACGCTATTATTTACTAAATCTAACATTAGGATATAATCACTAGCACCATTATCGTTTTGTCCACGCCTTTGTTATTATTACGCTTAGCGTTATCTTTAGTTCGAATTTATTTATCAAGGCTTGCCATACGGGTTCATATATTAATATAGCTACTTAATTAAATCTACCATGGATACTTGTTTAACGACGGTAGGTTAAATGTTAGGGCACATATTATAATCAAGTGTAATCTTTATTGAGTTTGAATATTTATCCAAGTCATATTTCTTTACTATTGCTTTAATTAATAATTAGCCTCTTATCCAAATCTAATACCATAGTCTAAAGATTAGTGTTTTAGTGTTTAAACTTGCAGTGATTAATTTTATATCATTTGCCATCATGCAATGATTCATAGTTTGTTGTTTAGAGCAACATTTATTTTGTAGACCATCCTGAGCATAAATCTACACAATATTTCTAGTTAATGTCTTACTATACCTTAAGTTAGGAACTAAGATCTAATATGAAATGTTAAAGGCATATTAGCTACTAACTTGAAAATTTTCAATCCATGGTTAAATATTTATTAAACTTAATTCTACCATGAATAAATTTTAGCATATTTTCTAGACCATTTCCTGATTTTTCCTAAATTTTCTGTGCAAAAATCTGCTTAAAAAATCGAACCAAAATGCTGCCTCGGCGCTGCAGAGCTGGAGCTCGAGCGCGGGCGGCTGAGGCGAGCGTGAGCGCTGCTAGCCAATATTCCCTCGGATGTTACCTGACCATATAGGGGGAATAAGGCAGTTAAGCCAAGCGACAGCAGGGGCCGAAGCAGAGGAAACTCGGGGTCGGTACGGTCGGCAGCGTCGCCGGCGAGGGGTGGCCATATAGGGTCAGGTGACGGCGAATACGGGTTGTCCGCGGGTAGGCAAAGCTGGTGGGAGCGTCGGTGGAGTCCGGGGGGCTTCGGAGCGGGTAGACGGCGAGCGGCGGCGGTGAGCTGGAGAAGGAGGTCGGCGCCGGCAAGGTTCGGCCAAGGGGAAACTCGGGTGAGGCCAGGGGAAGCTTCAGGACGCTCTGAGGAAGGTTCAGGTATAAGGAATTGGGCTAGCTTGACGCGATTCACTGGCGAGCTTGTCGGCTGGTCGCGGGGAAGAAGGGTGGCGCCGGCAAAGTAGAGGGCACTAGAATCCGATTGCTTGGAGGGGGAGGGAGTGGGGAGTGTGGGGAAGGTGTTGGTGGCCTCGGTTGTTCTTATGGTCGACCGGGCGGAGCTGGCAACGGTGGCTCCCTGTGGGCGGCGACGACGCGATAGGTCTGGGCGGAGGGGACGTGACGCGGCTGCAGGGCAAGGGCAGGGTGGGCAGTAGGATCTTGAGAAATCCTTGCGCGTGACTTCCCACTACGATCTTGCGCCTTTTGCCGTGCTAGCCTAGCAATGTGACGGTTAGGTGGCGGCGCGCACCGGGATTCGCTTCAGAACGGGAGGCGTGCACGGGCTCGGCTACCGAGGCGACGGGAGCATGGCGCGGGTCTCGGTGCGCGGAGAAGCACGGGGACCGTCGGTCCGAGGGCGGAGGCGCGGAGGCGGGCCGGGCTGGGCAGCGGGCGCGCTTGATTCAGGTGGGAGCGCGAAAGGAGGTAGAAGGAGAACAAGGCGGTCATTGGTGGATTGGGCTTGTTCGACCACCGTATAAGGGCTTTTTTGTGTGTGTATATATATGTGAGTGTGTGTGTGTATGTATATATATATATATATATATATATATATATATATATATATATATATATATATATATATATATATATGCATTTTCCTTCATGTATACTCTTGTGTATACATTTTATGTTTTGCTCTAAGCTCTTTCTTTACATATATGTATATGCATATATATTTGTTTGTGTTTTATTATTTTTATTGTCCTTTTTAATACTATTTTCAAAATGAAATTTTATAGTTTAATTTAAGTCTCTCCCTCCTTGTGATGGATCATATTTTCAGATTCGAATTGAAAATTATATGTTTCTTTTATTTCCATATTTTCTTTATGGCTTATCAATTTTTTTTATAGATTTCCCATTTATTGGAACATCAATCAAAATTCAAAGAAACACCATCAAGATCCAAATTCCAATAAAATATATTGCAAAATAACTCAAGAGCTTCGTATTTTCAAATTTAATTTTTTCAGGATGTTACAGTTTCCCTCTAATGGACTTACTGATATGCAAACTATATCAAGAAATTGCAAAGAATCAACAGCTAGTATACTCACAGCAGTGGTGATACTCAAAATCACTGTCCAGAGGCAAACCAAACCGAAGAAAAACATGAAGAACATGGCAAGGCACACTCGAAAGTGATGTCCCAGAAAACCTAGCACCCCTCTTTGCCGATGCAGAAGAAGGATGTGGTTGACGGAGATATAGTGCCCTCTCCAACCTCGGGAAGCAGACGCCGGAGCCGAGGGTCCGGGTAGTGCCGCACAAGACAACAAGAACACACCGGCCAAGTGCGCTCAAAAGCAACAGGGAGCTGTCACCGCCTCCGTCCTCCCTCGATCAGCCTTCAACCTTTGAGTTTCCCCTCACACCATAATAGGATTCACGGGAAATCAAAAGCAAAAGGCTTCAATCGGAGATGGTGCCGAAGCCCCAAATACTCTACACAGACCGAAGAACCGAGAGGAAGAAGACTCAAGAGAAGCAAATCGGGATTGGAAGAGATGTACCACACAGAGGAGCTCGGCCTCTTTTTGAAGAGGAGGCGGGAGGTTGCAGAGACGTGACCCGAGCGGCCGGCTCCGAGGAACCCGAGCCAGCCCGCGCCTCCATCACCGCCCCCCCATTCGCCGCTCCCCACCGGATCTGGGCGATGAAGAAACGGCCGCAGGGGCCTATGCCTACTCACCAGACGCGCCCGGGGAAGAGACCGTGTCCCCTCCCTTATCTCTTCGCACGGCTCACCGACAGGTGGGCTCTGCCTGCAGCTCCTCTTTTTTTTCCTTTTCTCAATTGAAAAATTCCCAAAATGCCCCCGCATAACAACACAAACTCCATTCAGTTGATATGCAAACGGTAGCCTTTAATTTGCATTATGCATGGACATAGCTGATTACATCAGCTTGATGCCTCAACGTGTATTGTTATTACTACACAACATCTTGTTTTCTTTATTTGAAACAAAGCGAAGGGAAAGGAGAGGGAACTTTAAACCCAATGGTTCTTAATCTTTTAGTCTAGCAATCATCACATTTAGACCTTTTCGTATAAGAACCATTTCTATAATTTACATGGGCCACTTTCGATTAAACTAATTTAACAATCTTAGTTTCTTTATGCTTTAAATCAAATCTTGCTAAAGTTCCTAATGATAACTGGTGGTTAGATTCTAGTGCTACTACTCATGTTTCACGTGTTACATAGGCATTCCTTTCGATCCAATCCATAAGTGGGTCTAAAAATTTTTGTACATAGGGAACGGAATGAAGACATGAATTGAAGGGATCGAGACTTATAGAATAGTCCTTGGTTACTTCATCAGCTATCCTGAAAAATCATGTGGATTGTATACTCGTACTTCCGTCGGGCAACCTCAAACATGTAGGTGCCTTAAGCTAGGTTTCCTTTCTATCTATAGTTCATAAGGAGTCTTAGGAACCGACTTATTAGGAACCCTATTCAACAAATATACAACAGTTCTTAATGCATGTATCCACAAGGATAAAGGCATATTGCTATAACTTAACATGCTCCTAACCATTTCCATGAGAGTATGATTCTGTCTTTTAGCCACCCCATTTTATTGAGGTATTCCAGCCGCTCTATACTATGCACAAATGCATCGGCTTTCAAGAAACTTCACAAATGGACCTAGACATTGTTTACTTTCATCAAACTTTCCAAAATACTCACCACCTTTGACAAACCTCACCATCTTTATTTTTCTATCTAGCTACCTTTCCACTTCATTCGCAAACACCTCTAGGATGCTCGTAGCTTAAGATTTTTCATGCAATAAGTATATATAACAATAACATGAGAAGTTATTAATAAAGGTGATGAAATATGAAGAACAACCAAGAATACAAAACAATGACTTAACATGAAAAAATCATTCGAGTGAAAAATTATGGATACATAAAAATCACTGAATGAGAAGCGACTAAGCGGTTAAAAATATCAGAAGTCATCGGACCACAAAAAAAAAAAAAAACGAGACTAACAAGTATCTTTCACACATCACGTACGAACTCATTGCCAGCTAGCTAGCATTCGGCACTGCTCACGTATCAGGAAGCAGCTGCTACATCGCTTTCAAGCTAGCTTCGGCTGATCACTACCTGAACTAGCTTGAGAAAGAGATCTATGGTCCTGTTTTTTTATTTTCTAAAAACTGTTTTTTAACTTTTCTACAGTACCTAGTTTTTAAATAAATTATCTTTTTAAGATAAGATCTACTAGTTAATTGTAGTACATACTATACCAACTTTATTTATATCGACGAAAATCACACGTGAGTTTCTGTTATTCTGTAATCTCTCGCACGAATAGCCCAAAAATCATAAGCCGCAGTCAAAAATCATAAGCCGCAGTCAAAAATCATAAGCCGTAGATAAAAAACAGGCATAATTATTCAGAGCTATGACATGATTAACAAGAGTATTTGATCAGGTTAACGAAGCATTAATAAATTTATTAGGCTAGCATCAAGCAGCGACGTCTCCTCCTGCATTCACGGCGGCTTGCTTGATCCGCCCGGCCATGCCCTTACGGCGGCGTCGAGGTAGCCGATGAGCCCGTCCCTGCTCCACCCCTGCACGGGCTCGCAGTCTCGCACTCGAACGCCCACTCGGGCTGCGGCTCATCAAGAACCGTCATGGTGGCGATGTAGCGGCCGAACCCCATGTTGCTGCCGACGACGGCGTAGGTGAGCCGACGCGCGGCGTCGTCCAGCTCGAGCAGCTCCTCGCGCGCCCACGTTGCGACGGCGGCATCCTCATCGCCCGGCGCGCGGGAGGCGACGTAGCGGACGCAGCCCGGGCGGCCGTCCTCGCCGGCCACGCGCTCGCAGACGTCGATTCCGGGGAGGTACAGGTGCAGTGCAGCGAGCAAAAGCTGGCGAGGTGGGGCCACGCCACGGCAGCCGCGCCTCCACCGGTCTATGTAGCACGGACACGGATACGTCGACATCATATGATACGACATCGATACGGGAATTCGCCGTTTTCTCAAAAATACCGATACAGCGACACGGCTACATATATTTAAATAATAAATAAATTATATATATTATTTTCTATGTTTCCACATGTTTATTAAACTGCAATAATGTAAATTGTAAACTTGTAATTTGTAAAGTGTATACTCGAAATATGTACCTCATGAATTGTTTTGTTAACCCTGACGACAATTGTTGATGTGAATACCATTTCCAGAAATAAGAATCCCATTAACCTAGAAAAAAAGTAACATGATCAGATATATTAAGAAACAACCAAGTTTGAACATATAAACTTAAATATAGAGTTTAACCAAAAGCAAATATCCACTAGCCAACAATACATAGGATAGGATTAAGAGTGGTTCAACTTAAGGTACATCACAAATTTAAATTCCAATAGCAAGGCTAGTTTAAAGACAACATGAGACTCTTAGACTTCAACTTCATCCTCATTTTCTTCTTGGATCATTGCAGTAGGCTCATCTTCAAACAGCACACACTGCAACTCTGGTTCTTCAAGAGAGAGCTGAGCAATCTCTAGAATGCCAACACCAGTTAAAGATTCAAAGCTATCTCCTCCAACATCCCACATTCTAGTTGTCCCTGTTTTATATGATTCTATTCTTCTTGAGAGAAGTCTTAAATTGTTATGCACAAATACCAAATCTTCAGCACGCTCAGGAGTTAATTTGTTTCTTCTCATGCTGTTGATGAAGCTATATGTGCTCCAGTTTGAAGGTAGATTGCATACCTCCAGAATAAAACAGTGATTGAAGGTAGATTGCATACCTCCAAAATAAAACATCCTTGCAATTTGTGCATCCAATTGATTGCGCAAATCCTTAGCCCAAGCTTTCTCTAACGCTGAAGGAGGTCCCCTCCGCTTCTTCTTCCCCAACATAGTCGAGTCCATGCTTGATGAAGAAACACTAGCACTAGCAACACTACCAATAGTTGATGGTGGCAAAGGCACATTTCTTGGCCTTGTTTTTGCATGTTCATCCTCAGCCTTTGTAACTTCACTTTTTAATTGAGCAAGAATAGGTACTGTTACCTTAGGACATATCTTGCATCCACCATTACTAATTTTCAACAAGTGTGCTTTGACTCTAGAGTAGTTACTAGTGCCAACATATTTGCAACATTTGCATCTCCATTTCACATTTCCTCTCCCTTGACCACCCTTGTCTAAAACATCAACATGATTCCACAATGGAAGCTTTGATCTATTGTTGCTTGAGTTTTCCTGCTCTCTAACATTAGAATTAGATGCTTCTATTTTTCTAGAATGATGAAACAAGCAATCAAGCATCTAAACTAGTAATCAAAACTTTAAGCAATCAGGTATAAATGTACCGCCGACAGCCAACCGCATACATGCTGCCGTGCATTGTCGTGGTCGCAAGGCGACGCTGGGTCGAGGCCGACGGCGCGCGGGGAGGAAACCAGCCTCAGCAGCGGAGGCGCACGGGGAGGAAGCGACGGCGGCGCGCGGGGAAGAAGGCGGGGAAGCGACGGCGGCTTTGCGGCGTTTGCGCGGGAAGGAAGCCGGAGAAGCGACGACGCCGCGCGGGGAGGAAGCCGGGGAAGCGGCGGCGGCGCGCAGCGACGAAGGCAGCGAGGCGTGTGGCGTGAGGCGAGTCGATTGGGGTCTCGGGTAGGGTTAGGGTTAGGATGGCCTGGCGCACGCCGCACGGGATGGGCTAGCTCTCTCCTGGGCCGGCTGTGTCCTGGGCTGTGTCCGATTCGTGTAATTACTGTGTCCGACACGTGTCGAGAATTTTAACAATTAAAATTAATTCCAGAATTGCTCGATACGTCGCCGACACGTGTCCGCGACGTGTCCGTGTCGTATCCGTGTTGGACACGATATCAAACACGAATACAGCAGTTTAGACACGTATCCGTGCTACAGAGCCACCGCTCCCTCCCACTGCTGCTCCGGCGGCTACCTTTCCATTATCGATAGGTTCTCGTGTGTTGCTGTGTGGTGTCGTGTACTCGTGTTTGACTACTAGCCGCGCGCGAGTGCTATGGAATGGCGTGTTCCGTCGTGTCGAACGCTCGAAAAAGGGAGGAAAACAATGTGAAGAGGAAAGAAAAAGAAGCAGAACAACGGAAGAATTCCGGGCACGCACAGACTTCGTTGAGGTGCCGCGTGCGCATGGGCCTTCTTCACGCTCTTACTCGTCTCCGGCGAGTCACTCGGCTCAACGATCGTTAGTTCTCTTCTCCGGCGAGTCACTCGATCGTTAGATTTCCCGTGCACGACAAAGTGTCCCACCAAAATGCAAGCGTCCCAAACTTTGTCGTTATTACTGATTAGCAACGGGCGACAGGTCAGGTGCCTCTGCATGCTGCAGTCTCAGAGCCTCTGGTTTGGATAGACGGTAAGAGAAGAGTTCAGAACCTCATCTCGGAGTTTGCATGTTACCACCAAGAAGCTGGACTGCACCTGATACGTCCCCTACAGACACCAGTCATCACTGTATTTTGTCAAAGAAGCAAGACCTGACATCTCACGTAGCAATCCAAAACCAACCTGGCAAAACAGTGAGACGACATTGATCACTCACTCTGCCACCAGCCAAGTAAATCCCGTCCCAGAAATTTTGAGGTCTCCCCATAGGTAGGGCGGTCCAAATCATGGCAGGCACCGATCGATCAGTGGCTGCATCACTTGCCAGGAACACACAGTGCTGGAGGTATGAGTGCAACAGTACGCAAGGTTTAACTGCATGGTCCATGCACCTAGCTCTAGCTTGCTAGCTGCCTCGCAGATATCTGCACCGCAAAGTTGCAGATGTCTCTATACCCAGGTTATCAATTTCGTCCGAAATGGGACGAAATTTCAGAAATTTCACTCCTTTCGGTACCCTCTGAAACAAATTTGATTCGGCCAAATTGGTCTTATTTAAAATTTATTCAAATTTCATCCAAATATTGGTTAAATTTCATCAAAAATTTGAATTTTTTGTCTGAATTTTTGATTCGTTCCTTTCGCTGACCTCTGAAACTTTTTCCCATCCGAAACTTTTAACCCTGCTCTGTAGTCTGACTCGCGACCCTGTCTTCTGCTTCATCTGCAGGCAGGTTGGTCTGAATTTACGCTGCCGACAGGTCACCGCGCGGGCATCCGGGTACTTTCTCCAATTTTCGGGAATGAGCTCTGTCCATTGTGCAGTTTTAGATTTTTTTCCCCCTTTATTTTGAAGTATGTGCTCTGAATAGTTGTCCTGTTTGTGCGAAAATTAGAAAGAACATCGAAATAGAATGTTACACATTTCCTAATTGGGCGTTGGATTGGGCTCCAGTGTACATGATTCGGGAGACAAGTGAACAGATATTATATTTGTAGATCAGGGGGACTTTTTTTTTCAGATTTAGAGTACAGTGTGATTCCTCTCCAAAAAGAATACAGTGTGATTCCTCTCCAAAAAGAATACAGTGTGAAAGCAAATAAGCCATTCATCGAAAGGTAAAGGTGCATAAGAGAATTAGATGTTATGTTATTCTTTAGCGCTAGATTTTTGTATAGCGCAAGGATCTGAGGGTCCTAAAAGATTCGAAAGGATTGTAAGAGAGCGGCAATCACTTGTACTCTTTTGATGTTGTGTTTAAGAAATTTGTGGCTGCGACAATCCCAAGTCTTTTATCTCTAGTTGTGGTTGGTTTAAGTTATTATTTTGGTTCTCTCTATGAGATTCATCTTTTTTGTTCTGGACATCATGCACGCTCGTGCCATATCTCATAAACACTGATCTGATACAGGGACTGTTGCGTATAAGAAGGGGTATTAGAGCGTAATAGAAATTATTTATTGAAAACTCTCACCCTGTTTTTTTAAAGTGCAACAAAGACATCACAAGATATCTAGAAAAATTCACAAATATAACTATCTAACATGTAGTTAGCTGTGAAGTGAACTATGTCTAGACCTTGAGGCCCACTCGGCTCGACACGGCCCAAGTACGACATGGGCATGCCATGTGGTGGGTCAGGCTAGCATGGTACGAACGGTGGGCCAGACCGGACCTAAAAAACTAGCCCATCGGGTGCCCCGACCTAGCCTGGCCTATCGAGCTGGCTCAGCACGGGGCCTGAGTGGCACGAAGCCACGGCAGTGATGCAGGCGTAGCGGCGTAGAGTGGCACCGTGCAGTCTGGGTGGTCAGATCTTGTGGTGGTGTGGCTGGGGACCATCGAGCAATGGTAGTGATGTAGGCATAGCAGCTCCAAGCGGCGGAGCTCCTCGTCGCCGCCTCCAGTTCCACTGACACGCCTCACCCACCTCGCTGCCTTCGGCCGCAGCATGAGGATGACTAGATGTGGGACTAAGAGAGAGAGAGTGAGGAGAGGTGGAGAGAAAATGAGATGAGATGACTGATTATGGCTGATGAAGCGATGAGAGACTGAGAGAGAGAGTGGGGATGGTGTGGTAGCCAGGCAAAGGGGACAGCATCACATCAACAAAAGTACTTAGCAAGTAGCACGGCCACAACCTGGGCAACATCTACCTAGGCCACCTTGCAGCTAGCATGCATGGAACAAAGCCACTAATGATAAGACGGAGCAGAGACCAGAGAAGCAATGAGCAGAGAGGGTTGAGGCAATGGTCGGGAACCAGTGATAAGATGGAGAAGAGGAAGAAGGTAGAGTGGTCGTAGAGCTTGAGAGACATTGGGCAGATCCAACATTCTCCTCATCCATGGTTATAAAACCCACCTCCTTTGCATATTTCTCTTTGCTCTGCTCAGTAATTTTAGTAGTCTATGCAACAAAAAGTTTAGTGGCATCTGGCGGTATGCTACCGAGGAGTCGCAGCACAAAGACAAGAGTGGGAGCGTCCAAGCTCGGTAATGGTATGCTATCGAGGAATCGCAGCATGAAGGTAGTAGTAGGATACCTTGCTGGAAGCTCTCATTGTTGCTCCCCGGAGTCCTGCTCCGACTCCAACCCCCATTAATGCTCGTCATCTCTTACCAAGCATGGGAGACTACAATATGGATGACCATCATATAGAAGGTACGGAGGGCTATTAGGAGTACCAGGATAGTCAGGAACCAATAGAGACACCAGACTTCTCTTCCTTGTCCACAGATGGTAACATTGGCGGGTCCAGGTCCAGCACCTGCACTATTGAACGAAGGGCGCCTTGCTAGAAGTACATGACCTGAAGCTAGAAAATCCAAGACATCCAAACAATAGAGATCGCAACTTGTAATTGTTACAAATGTCAATTAACCGCTCATACAGGTGGAGGGACGGAGCAATTGAACTAGCACTACAAGTATGCTTGAGCAAGATGGGGGTGCACAACTGAGGGGGAGGAGTACAAATGCAGCTGAACTTCAAGGCCGATGGCTCTGTGTACTTGGGTATACAACCTGCTTTCTGCCCGTGAGGAAATTGCTAAATATATTATTTTCAAAGATCAACCAATTCAGATGGGTGAAAGCTACATGCTCGAAAGAATGATCCAACGTGAGTTTTGTCCATAGTACCAACTTGTCAGTAGGAGAAGTATCACATTTGATATTTTATGGATTTATCGTAAGGAACCAGCTGAATGAAAGAGAACTATTCATACAAGTTTAGTTATCTTTTCCTGTAACTTCAAACACGTGAACATCATTGCACCAGAGAAGTGCATATCTTAGTGTTGTAGCCTATTTATTTAGACGATGATTACATGCTAAACAAGAGAGTAATATGGTTTAAAGTAATTAACGAATCACACAGGAGAGATGTCATTGCCGAGTGTATACTGGATGTACTTGATGATTTTAAGATATATAATAAGATTATTTCTATAATTCTTGATAACGCATCAGTGAATACGACGTCGACGAACATCCTCATCCCAAGGTTACGAACATATATTGGTGGTTATGTTCTTCACCAGAGATACGTATGCCATATCTTGAACCTTATTGTGCAAGATGGCATGCAAGTGATTGGCGAATATTTGAATAAGGAAAGATAAACTTAACAACCCACTTATAGAAGAAGCTAAAGGGTAGGTCTAGTTCCTCATCCTCTCAGCCTTAGCCAACCCCCAAGTGGAATTATGTCTAAGAGCTAAACAACTATCTGGAGCATGATTTTGCAAACACTGATCCTAATCTTACTGGTGGAGGAATAACAAGTGGATATTTTTTGTACTGTTATATTTCCCACGGGATATTCTACTGGTTATGGTGCCCACCATCTCTTCAGAAGTGACGTTCAGTATGGTAAGGAGAATGATTGAAGAAAGAAGGTCATCCCTCACGCCTAAGATGGTAGAGGCAATCACATGCGTCAAGAACTGGGAATTGGCTAAAGAGCGAAAACAGCATCAACTGGAAGATCTCGAGATCATGTAGGCATACGCTAACCTCGAACACATGAACGATCTGGATATTGCGGAGTAGTTAGTATGAACACATATTGTTACTGTATTCTTTACATTGCTCGGGGAGAACTACTCTGAAGCGTAAGGTTTTTAGTAAGGTAGTAACATTGTATCTGTAAAATATCAGGAAATTCCACTTTTCCCTCAAACTATTTACATGTGCATGATTTTACATAATTAATTCAATTTGAACTTTATTTCCCCCTTTTCCCTCTATTTTTCTCTTTTTTCCTCCATTTCCCAATTACATCTTTTTTCTCCTCTATTTTTCATTCCTCTCTTCTCTCTCCTCCCTTTTTCTTCTCGTTCGCACTGAGTCACTGACTGTGACCGGTCTCCTCCCTTTCTGGCTTCCCCATTTTCCTTTCGCCATTCCATTTCTTTGTCCTCAAATCCATTCCCCAATGTCCTCTAGGTGCCGTCCTCCACCACGCCGTTCACCGCACCACCCTCCACTGCCACCGCGTCATCCTCTACTGCGCCAACCTTCCACCGCCCTCCACCGGCCAGACATGTCATTGCCACTTTTTTTTTGCAATAATGCATGGCTTCTTGTTTTTTAACTTTGAATGGCCTCGAAATTTACTCCTGATCCTAGGATCCCTGGTCGGAGACCTCTCAAGTTGTCATCCATGAATAAGCAAACCTTATATATGCGAACTCGAACTTTCGCTGAACACCATGGTTTTCATGTTCTCTTTTGCATGCAGAGCATTATAAACCTCTTTAGGGTGAGGATGTCACGACTAAAAAGAATTGTATCTCTGGATATAGAGAATGAACGAGTAACGAGTAGAGTAGAATAAGATCTAAATCTTTATCTTTATATTTGATCTCCATTGCTTCAAGATCGGCGATGATATTAGCCTCTTGCCCTGTTTTTTTAAGGTGCAACAAAGACATTACATGATATCTGAAAAAATTCACAAATATAACTACCTGACGTGTAGTTGGGTCCGCATGACCTCGTTCCATATCGGTTGGCAACATTAACATTTTTTTTGCTAGGGATTAACTTCTTATTTAGTTAATCGGTTTTGTTATTGTACAGTCGACTGAAATTTTTTTATCTCTTAGTCACTTGAAGTTGCACTTTCAATCAACTGAAATTACAGCCCCTAAAAAAATACCTGCAACTTCAGGTGATTCAGAGTGCAACTGAAGTTGCACTCTCAATCAACTGAAGTTGCAGCCCCCTCCAAAAAATCACCTGCAACTTCAGATGATTGAGAGTGTAACTTCAGGTGACTGAGAGATAAAAAAATTTTAGTCACCTATGCAATAGTCACTCCCTCCGGTTTTGCTATGAAATACAGGACATGCCATTTGGCGGCTTTTTTAAAGAAAGCACTTGCAAAATTTCTGTTGCATTAATACGATATCATCCTAGAACAGGGACCGTCCGATTATACAAGTGCATCGAAAATCGAACAACATACCGACACCAAGCTGATAAAAACGAAAATCCGATGGACTTATTAATTTGATGAAGCAGCATTAAAGGAAACCGCGCGCTGCATTTAAACAGCAATGGAGGTGCCCAGCTTGAGATCACCGGTGGCCTCCAATGCCGCGGCGGCGGCTGTGTCCGCCCGGAGGGACACGGCTTCCTGCACCCGGCGCGCCATGCCGTCGAGCCCGGCCTGAAGCCGCGTGGCGAGCGCCTCCTTGGCCGTGCCGGCCACGGGCTCGCACTCGAACTCCCACCGCAGCTCGCAGCCGGCGCCGGCGCCGGGAGAGCTCAGGTCGACGACGCTGAACGTGGCGTGGAACCTGCCGAAGCCCATGTTGTTGTTATTCATCTCGTAGCGGAGGCGGCGGCGGCCGGCGTCGTGCTCGAGGAGCGTCTCGTGCGCCCAGTCGGCGTCGAGCCCGTCGCCGCGGGCTCCCCTCGCAGTAGCGCACGCACCCGGGAGCGCGCGGCGAGCCGGAGACGCGCCGGCACTTGGCAACGCGCGGGTGCCACCGGTGGAACGCCAGGAAGTCGGACAGCAGCGCCCACGCCTCGTCCGCCGTCGTCCCCGGCACCGCCGACGCCACAAGCCCCGCCCACTCCCACTCCCTCGCCGCCGCCATGCTCGCAGACGGCGATCAAACGTGGGAGTACTGATTGTCTTAGTTAATTGTAATCATGCTCGATAGTTCATATGCGTGACGTCTCTACTGATTGCGAGGCGATTTATAGAGCGGACAAGCGGGTTTCGGGTTCTTGTTAGTGTTACTGTTGCGAGGTTTGGACGTATTGCTTTGTGTTGGGACAGGCCGGGCCCCAAAACTAGCTCCTTTTGGGGGCGTCACCAAGTGGTGCACTGTGCCATTTACATCATGGCAGACGTCGTTGGGCCTGACGTGGGATACGGAATGTTGTCACGTACTGTTCATACATGGCATAACAAACCTAACCATAAATGCAATTGTTCGTAAATACTAGGAGGTACGTAAATGCAAATCTTTAGGCCCCGCATGGAAGCCTGGTTGAGCCTAAAACCCTGTGTAACACCTTTATTTTTGGAGAAATAGGGACGGCGATAATCCGCAACCACTCAGGACTTTAGTTGTGGACCGAACGAGTATCAAACCTGCTTACGAACATTTGAGAAGAGTTAGTTCGATTGAAATAAGTCCTAACGGTCAATTTTAACAATAAACCGGACGTATAAGCCCAAAAGTACTTACATGCAGAAGAACCGTAGAAAACACCACAGGAAAGTCTGAGTGTGGTCGCAACCCTAACACGAAATCTTGATTCACCTTCTTTGCTTCTGGAATCTGTTAGAGGGAAAATTACGCAAGACTGAGTACTAACCACTGTACTCAGCAAGTCACAAGGGAAATCCTAACTTAGCTAATTGCACAGATCGCCAAAGGATGGAAGTATAGTTGGTTTATTAATTTGAGTGGATGCACTTTTATTTGTAAACATTTTTATAAATCCAAACCCAAGACTACTCCTTAAGATTAGAGGGTTTTCTTTCAAAGTGATTAACCAACTACTCAATTTAAAACACTTGTGAAAACTACTTATGCCTTGCTGCTAGAATCACCCAAGTGACACGGCTCCATTAACCGAGAGCACGGCGTATTCGAATACCATTTATTTGACTCTGCAGAATTGCCCAACTTTACCCACAAGCATTCTTAACCCTCATGACTGAGTTAAGGAACCGGGTCGTTTCACTGCTCAATCCCTTGCTTATACTCTACCCGATAGGTTAGGGATCCGCACAACCTTGGCTATCCGCAGGCCTACACGGAACCCCAGGCCCGAGTTGAGGGTACCTATCGTTGCTGTGTATGGGTTTCCGTCTCGCATAGCAACTCCCAATGTAGGGTTCCACTCGAGTTTGAGTAGCTACTAAACCAGGGTTGACAAGTCAACACCTGTGGTTGAGCATCACTATGTCATTTGCTCGGCGCAAGGGTCTAGTCCTTACATTTTTCCACGAGGCACCCGACCTCCACCCTAGGGTAAATCGGTGGGCGAAAACCATCTCGCGGTGCCCCACATCTCCCCTACCATAGCCACCAGTTCCACGAGGTACCCGACCTCCACCCTAGGGTAAAGCGGTGGGAGAAAACCGTCTTGCGGTGCCCTACATCTCCCCTACCCTAATTACCAGTTTCACATTTTTCCAAATCTACCGGCCTGCGGCCACAACCTTATTAGTGTAAAACTTTGCATGAAATATATATATATATATATATACTACAATTATCTATACCATACTTAAGTATTTCTAAGGCTATCAAGGAAGTGGCTACAATATTTAACATGACATTTATCGGTGGTGGGAATTATCTAATTAACAGGTCATTCTAAATATTTTATTTTAAGCAAATAACATTTCACAAATAACACTAATGTAAATACCATAAATACATAATTTAAATGGCATGGGATTCCAATATGGTCAAGGACTTGTGACTTGCCTTGGTGCTCAACTAGCTCGGCGACTTTGTAAATTGTGCTCCTTTGGTCTTGACCTTGCACCGAAGCCTCCGAAAACTTTGAATCTAGCACAAACACACAAAAACAACATAAGTCCAGCTTGAGCCTAATCAAGCGAGGAAAGATAAATTTATGAAAAAGGAGTAAAATGCAATAAATTCAAAAGAGAGGGGTTTTGAATTTTTGGATTTTTCAAGAGAAGAATTTGGTGATTGGAGGTCAAAAATGGGTTCAGGGTATCCAATGAGCAATATGGTGTAATTTGAGAATTTTTTGGGATTTTCTGTCATTTTCTAGGATTTTATTTATTTTCTGGATTCATGGAAATTGGAAAAACCCTAGAAAATCGCATGAACAGTGTCGGACCGACTGTTGCTACTGATCGGCCAGGAAGGGTTTCGCCTGCGCGCCGAGCGGGCAGCAGAACCAAGCCCCACACAGCGTGCGTCTTGCCTCGGAGGATGGCCGACACGCGGCTGGCGCGGACGGCGACGATGCGGAGTGGTTGGGCGGACAGGATAAGGTGGGTTAATTGAGATCGGACGGCCGAGAAACGCGATGATCCAGTGGCCGAGGTCAGACGGCAATGAAGACATGGACGGCGAGGATGTGTCCACGTCGTCATCGTCTACCTCTGGCTCGTCGTCCTCGCCGAAAGACAGAGGATGATTGTGCTGGGGAAACGGCGCCGGTGGCGCTCTCTAGCGGAAACCAAGGGTAGGGGAAGGTTCTTTGGGAGGTGAGGAACCCATTTCAGGGCTTTGGGAGAGATGGAATGGTTCAACGGCGGCGAATAGCTGGGAAGAAGGCGACGGTGGTTTTTGGGCACCGAAGGCCATCGGCAGCGCTCCGGGCAAATTGAAGGTGTCTGGAGCATCTCTGGAGAACTCTCTGGCGAGCTGGCCATGGCGGCCCCCTTTCGGCTAATGGCGAGCTTCGCCGCCAGGGCAGGGGAGGGGCGCTCTCGGCCGGCGGAGTCCACCATCGCGTTCAGGGAGCAAAGGAGAGCAAATCAGTGAATGAAATCGGGCTTTAAGGAAGGAAAGAAGGAATGGGGCTCGGGAGATCACCGACGGTGAATAGGTTGATCGGCGGCGATGCAGGCGGCTATACTTCAATTGATTGCTTGTGAAGCTACTTGGGAGCGTGGGGAAGACAATGCCGGGGTTAGCTAGGCTTAGGGTCTGTTCTTTTTGGCTGCGGCTTGTGACTTTTGGCTACGGCTTGTGACTTTTGGACTGTTTGTACGAGAGATTACAGAGTAACAGAAACTCACGTGCAGTTTTTGTCGGTATAAATGAAGTCAGTAAAGTATGTACTACAATTAACTAGTAGATCCTATCTTAAAAAATACTTCGTTTAAAAGTTAGTTACTGTAGAAAAGTAGAAAAGCAGCTTTTAGAAGCTGAAAAGAACAGGGCCTTAAGAGGGCGCGGGCGGAGCTGGCGATGCGAGGGTAGAGCGACGGTGCCCGAGGTGTTTAATGGCGCGGGGTTGGTGGGCTGTAGAGCTGCAGGGCATGAGGAAGCTGCAGGGGTGGGCGGGGAGTCAACTCCGAGTGACGGGGTGTGACAAGGCACTACGACGGGAGTAAATACACGCGACAGGGACTGGGGGCAGGTGAACGGCAAGTACGGATGGTGGCGCTCCGCGCGAAGGGGGAGGAGCGGCGGAGGCCGACGAGTGGGGCCATGAAGTGATAGGGCGTCGTAGTCACAGGCGACGTGGCGTGAATGCAAGCAGCCAGCGACGGCAGTGTGGCGAGGGCACGGCGGCGAAACCGTGGGCGGGACGCGTCGCGTGAAGGAGGAAGAGAAGGCCGAAGACCGACGAGTGGGGCCAAGGGAGGGGAGGAATTGGTGAGGTGAAACCGCGGGTGCGGGCAGAAGGGGAAAGCAGAAAGAGGGAGAAGGCGCAAAGGAGAAGGGAAAGCGAAAAAGCCGAAAAGGGAAAGCGTAATCCACCTGAGAATTTTCGAATTGGGAAAGTTTTCAAAAATTCACCCACAAAATCCAGGAAATATCACAAAAAATTTGAAATTTTCAGGGGTGTTTCACCCTGGTAAAATATCAGTCCCAAAATTTTGCGATGTTGGATGGTAAAAATATGTTTGGATGGGCCGGTAACACAAAAAAAAAACTAGGTTAGACTTTTTAACCAGAAAAGAAAAGTCCGGTGAAGCAACGACATTTTTTCACAGCAATTATCGTGGAGGTTAGTGAGTAGTGACTTGTCGAATGGAGTCCTCGACTCCATCGGCCAATGGAATACTAGACGACGGCGGCAAGCTCATCGGCGACGACAGTGAGCTCACCCCCAATGGCTTGCGGTCCTCTCTTCGACGACAAGTGAAGATTTGCGTCGCGTCGCCTCCCTCCAATCAACTCCAACTGAAGCTTCTTGTGCCATCCTCTCTCTTACTCAATGTCCCTCAACTCTAGAGCAGAGGTAATCTCTGTCAAGACCCGAATATATAAATTCGAATCTCTTTATATATTCTGTATTAGTTCAGAATTACGCTAGTGTACATAGTAAAAAATATATGAACTATCGATCATGATCATGATTAACTAAGAAGATTCAAATATTATTACTTATAAGTGTAATGATCTTATGGCCAAGCTTATAAATAATAGCCTGAAGCGTCTAACAAAAACTAGCAGCGAAAAATAAAGATAAGCATAGTAGCCATTCGACTTGACATATGGAATTGATTAGGAAGCGACGTCCTAATCCGAGAAGTTGTTGAAAAATCCTCCTTATAGTATCTCTGGCTGATATGATTCTTCTTCAACAACTGAGCAACAATGGATATAGCTGTAAGTACATAGAGTACTCAGCAAGCCGTTTGTAACAAGATGCAATATAATTATGCAAGGCTTAACAAGTGATGGCTAAATAGTTATTTTTACAGAAAGCAATAATTTAGAGAAAATACATTAAATATATTGAAATGCTCTAGTTGAACATGATTATGAAGTAATTAATTCAAACGAATTGAATAAATCTGAAGTGAGCTGCCCATTCACTACCCAAACCAACCAAATCCAAGTTTTATAAAATCTCTACCCCTCGTGTAAAATAACTAAGCATTGTCTATAACTGGGGACACAGTTATTCGAATTGTTTTATATGCCACAGAGGTTGCATAACTTTACCCATATGATGTGACCAAGAAGATCACAACAAGACCCTTACAATACTCAATATCAAACTGATCTCACCCGGTAAGGATTCACTACAGAGTAGGCTGACATTCCTACTGGTAAACCTCCCTCTTGCGCTAATAAAATATCTCAATGGCGAAATCAAGGTTGAAACAAAATTATTTAGCCAGATCCATCCTATTCTAGACATGTGGTTGTACTATAAGGTTTAGATTAATAGCACACAAAGTTAAGTTTTTAAATATTACCCAGGTGAATGATCCAGATGTTAATGTGCTAACAGTACCCACTTTAGTGCACGATCATTCGCTCAAGTGAAAATTATTTTGGTTTAACCAAGACCACTGACACACCCATGTCATGGTACACAAATTTTATAACTGTGGCTACAATCACGATTTATTATCTCATTAAGTCAAAATTAATTATTTGATCAACATGTGATGATGAGCCTAACATAATAATAAGCATGGCTAGGTATACTAAATGTACAACCCAAGTGAATACTAGTATTTTGTAGGACCGAAATGACAACAGAGGGGGGGTGAATGGTGCCTTCAACTAAAAATCCGCCCCTTAAGTATCCACACCTATGCTTCTTCTCCAATAGCTATGGAAGCTATGAAGACAGAAGATTTGCGTTTACTGGAAGTCACAGCAACGAGCATAAAACAGATCTAGAGAGAAACAATCCAGAAAAACAGATTTAGGGCTGGTCTGCCCGCAAGCGGTAGTACCGCTTTGAGGAGCGGTAGTACCGCTGAGCAGTAGTACCATAGAGCAGAGCGGTAATACCGCCGATGAACTCAGTTGCTGAGCGGTAGTACCGACGTTGAAAAAGCGGTAGTACCGCACGAAGAAATTTGGCGACAGCATAACCAAAAACTGAGAAATTCGCAATAGTCTTGGGTTCTTGGCTCAAGAAACTTTGAGATTAGCAAAGAAATGATCTCAGAAGAAATAGCCAAACTCCAATTTCCAAATTCCTCTAGAAAACCAAAGGGGCACACATCCTCTGACTCCAAACCCTAAAATGAAAACGAACAGAGCAAGAACTTGTGCAGGATTTTGGAAAAAGAAGAACTGCTTGATTCTCCCTTTGTTCTCGAAAAATGGAATGCTCAAGTGATCTCGAGAAAATTCCTAGTTCAAAGCATCAACAACCAATAACTAGAAAATCAAGAAATCAACAGAAATTGCAAAATGGAACAAGAACGCAGAGAGACAGAGGCAGGAGCAAAACAGCTCAAACTCAAATTTTCTTAAATGGATTCATAGAGATGAATGATTACATTAGTTGCTACAACTAGTTCATCCCAATCCACGGCCCCATACGCGATTGAGAAATTAAGAACTCAAGAACCCACTTACTCAGACATGGGAGACAAAAAGCAGAACAACCTTCTGCCCTCTCCACCTACTTCTCAACAGAAAGAGAAAAGAGAAAAACTCACACCACACATGGAGAGAAAGAAACCCTAACTCTCACTTTGCTCGCATGCCTACCCCTCTCCTTTTATAGTCTCCACTAATGGGTTCACAAGCACACTTTACCCATTGGCACCAATAACTTTTGTTCTTTATCCATTAACTCAAACCGAATCCGCTTTCGCTTTTGCAGCCTTGCGCATTTACCACAATGCCCCTACTGCACCTACCGGGAAGCTTCCTCGTTTCTTGCCGTCCAAGCCTCGCAACCACTTCGAGTCTCGCCGTCTTCAACACATCGTGACCGCTCCGACCTCATCACCGCCTGTGCCTAGTCCGGTCATCCTGTGCCTCGCCACGGCTCCGCCTCAACGTCCTGCAGCCATCACAGATAAGAAAACACATCACATAGCACAACTCGAGATAATAGAATTAACATTTGCATTAGTCGCAAACTCACGCACGAACCACACAAATCAAACTCAAACTTTCAGAACACGTGTCAATTACTCATTACAAATATGGGAGCACCTCTCACATGGTCTCTCATATTTGCATCACTATATAATTTCTCATACTAGGGGATAATGGAATCATGACAATTAAATTATCAAGTGGGGGATCAATCAAATTTGGATGATAACTACTGGTAGAAAGATTTGTAAATAATTAGCAATACATGATAATTTAAAACAAAATAATAATAAGTATATTTGAAATAATATGTTTAATATGATCAAAGGTCATAACTTTTCTTGACTTTACTTAGTTACCAACTCTTGAACTTCATGTCCTGCTTCTGCTCCTTCGAAGACGTTATCTAACGAGAGAGAAAGCGAATAAAACATAACTAAATACAAATATATCTAAATAAAACTAAAAACAACAAACAATAATAAAATATATAGCCCAATTTTGGATGAATTTAGGAAGAAGAATTGGGTCAATAAGAGTTCGGAAGCAAAGCAGGAGAATGGGCTCACGAAAGATTTAAATCAAAGAAAAAGAAAAATGATACTATTTGGTTTTTTCTAGATTTATTTTCCAGAAGAAAAATATGATTTATGGCGTCAGCAAGGTCTTTGGATTTCAGCCGAATTGTTTTTCTAAAAAAATCGCTATGGTCACTGACAGGTGGAACCATTGGTCTAGACCAGGTTCATAGGCTTGGTTCACGGGGTACGGTGCACTGGGTTCATGGGCTTGGTGGATGACATGTGGGACCCAGGTGTCATAGACAGCAGCTCATGGTGGACAAAGTCTATGAAAGAGTCTAGAGGTGACGTGGCAAAGGGTGACATCATTGCTGATGCATGGGTTGACGTCAGTGTGGCAAGGAAATCAAAGCAACTCTTTGAGAACCGAGGAGACAGCATGGTGGGCGAGATGAACGATGAGGCATGGCTTGGTCGGCTAAAAGCACCTAGGCCCTTAAATTTTAGTTTTGGTAATTAATAATAATATTATGTTTGGGATTAACAGATGACAACAGAATAATGGCATGCAAAGACTAGCAAGAATCGACTTGGCTCCAAGACAAAGGCGAAAGTTTAATTTTTGGTTTCTTTTAATTTTGCCAATCTTGGAGTATGAAGAAAAGACCAGATTGGTAGGCTAGAAATCGTACTATGAAGGGGAATTATGGCTAGTAGCTTGAGAAGTGACTTTGTGCCATCTTGATCAACAAATAGTCATGCATGCATCTAAAATTGCTTTCTGACACCATTGGTAGTACCAGACTCCTTTGTGACACATTTTTTTTTCCAAAAAGCATGTTTTTATGAACAATTCTAAGTTTTGAAAAAATGGTAGTATTGGCCGACCCATGCGGTACTACTGATAGTACCGCATCCCGGTTTCAACGACTAGTTGATTTTCATTAATTGCATCTAAAATCGCTGTTGAACCATAGGTACGGTAGTACTGACCATACACGACAGTACTACCGCCCCTACTAAATTTTCTGGTATTTGTTCCCAAACGTCCAAATTTGATGGTGAGGGGTATAAATAACCCCCATAAACTCTTGGATAGACATATGAGACCACATTGAATACATTTGAGCTAGTTGTGCACTCTCCACACCTTATTTACTGATATTGCACACATTTGAGGTAGTTGAGAGCATCGAAGTGCATTGAATCATTTGTTGATTATTTGACACTTGATCCTCCTCAAGCGAGCACTTTGGTTTATTACTCTTGGTGTTTGTCGGCACCTAGATAGCTCAGTGGAGGTTTGCACGATGATCTCTTCAAGAAGTTGTGAAGAGACCTAACGCCGTTTGTGAGTAGCCTGGTGTTCGCCATCTCCGGAGCGGAGGAAGAATAACCTTAGTGGATTTGAGGCATAATTCGTGGAGCCAATCCAATCCGTTTGGACTTATCTCAACGTGGACCAGTGAAGACCGCCAAGTCTTTGATACCATAGCAAAAACATCGTGTGTCTCCATATTGGTTATTTCTTTATCTCTAATCTTCTGTATTTAATTTCTTAGCTATTGAATTGAATTGATATCTTGTGAAGTTCAGAATTATATTTGGTAGATATATACTTTGTGGTGCCGTAGAGTATTGCTCTTATCTTGTGCTAGGTTCATAATTTGCTCGTTGTAATCACCCCCTTATGTCGGTTATCCCTGATCCTACAAGTGGTATCAGAGCTTGCTATTTCATTGATTTAGACTTAACTATCTAAGAGAGAAAAAGATGGCTAGTGAGGGCATTGCTATAGTAAAGGCATCTCTATTTAATTGCTCTAATGGCATGTCATGGCATACAATTTTTATAACTGTGGCTGACCACCATAATTCAATATCTTATTAAGTCAGAATTAATTAATTAATCAACATATGATGATAAGTCCAACGTAACAATAAGCATGGCTAAGCATACTAAACGTACAACTCAAGTGAATACTAGTATTACATTACTAGATATATGCTATGGTGATAATTGAATCATGGCATTCAAATTATCAAGGAGGGATTGATCAAAATTGGTTAATAACTACCAAGTACAAAGGTTTGTAATAAATTAGCAAGGCATGATAATTTAAAATAAAATAATAATTAGTTTTGCAACAATAGGTTCAATATGATCAAATGTTATGGCTTGCCTTAAATTTGCTCAATTACCAATTCTTGGTCTTCAATTTCTACTTCTGCTCCTTCGAAGACGTTATCTAATGAGAGAGAAAGCAAACGAAACATAAATAAATTCAAATAAAATAAAAAATAATAAAATAGAACCAAAAGATAGAGCTTAATTTTATATAAATTTAGGAAGAAGAATCGAGTCAATCGAATTAGGACGGAGGAGAACGAGCTCTTGGAAAATTGATCGACTTAGAAAATACTAGAAATTAACAAAGGAGAGAGAAACCTATGGTGAACAAGTAGGTCCTACTGATTTTTTGGATTTTGGAATTAAAGAAATTTCTAGAAAAGCTTTGCTGTATGACAGGTGGGTAAGGCTCATGGACCAGGACGATGGTTTGGCTCGATCTACGATGGACTCATGCTCCGGGACGATGGCTAGGGCTGTTGTGGCAATGTGACATGGTGTTGACTGGGATGACATGTAGACCTAGGGCTGATGTGGATGCCTACGTGGCATTGATGTGTCAGATGACGTGGCCATGCAGTGCGATGAAGTGGCATCTTCAAGTGTAGGAGGCACTGGCATGGTGGCTGCATGGGAGACACGCTACACCCGTGCGATGATGTGGCTATGACATCACTAGTGAAGCACTGTAGCTAGGATCCTCTAGCGAGCTTCTCTAACGAAGTCATCACCGACGATGCCCCCACAAAGAAGAGACGTGAAAGATTTAGAACATGTAACAGCCCAGTTGTTATTTCACAATTTCAGTTAAAAAAATAAAAATAATAATAATTAAAAAATAATTCAAATAAAAATAAAAATAAGTATCTTTAGTTGCCTAAATTTGAGAGATTTTATTTGCCGTTTTTAGCCTTTTCAAAAAGGTTTACCTTAAAAGTAATTTGACTAAAAGCATAAAAGCTACTATCAAATAAAAGGTATTTGTAAATTTTTGTAAAGATACTATTTCAAATTAAGTATTTAAAAGCATTTGGCTTTTATTTGGATTTTCTGTGATTTTCTGAGATTTATTTGGAGTTATCTGGATTTTATTTCCAAAGCATAAAGCAAGAAAAGATGTTTTAAATATTTTATTAAAGCTAAAAAGAATTTATTTAGCCTTTCCTAAGCTTCCAAAAATTTTACAGTAATTTTTGAGATTTTCTAAGATTTTAAAATCAATTTCAAGTAAAAGGGTATTTTTGTAAAAACTAAAAGAACAATTTTTGAGTTGAAAATATTTTTAGAAAGTCCAAACCATTTTATAGAATTTTTGGGAATTTTCTGGAATTAAAAATCAATTTTTGAAGATAAAAAGTTGTTTTATAACATATTAAAAAGGCCAAAATGATTTAAAAATATTTTTCCTAAGTATAAAATATCTTCAGGGATTTTCTGTCATTTTTCTAGAATTTTTAAACATTATTTGCTATTTTCCAAGTATTTATAAATATTCTTCCTATTTTCTGAAAATTTAAATCCGAATTTAAATCCAGATTAATCTCGTGCCGACATGTGTCGCACTGAGATTAAATCCATCCAAACCTCAATCTAATCTGAGCCCTTGATCATAAGTTACCCCTTCACTTGATCCGGCGGCCGAGATTTTTCCCACCTCGCCACATGTCACGCATCCGACCGTTCACCCTTCACCCCTCTCTTCTCTCACTTACGCGTGGGCCCCATATGTAAGTATCTTCTTCCTCCTTGTTCTTCTTCCTCAAGTCTCTCTCTCTCTCCTATCCGGCCGCACGCCGCTAAAGCCCGCCAAACCTCAGTTTTTTCGGCCGTTAACGCCTCCCAAGCCGCCTCCTCGGCCTCCCACCTCGCCGCTGCACCCCGCCGCCCTTTATGGCGTCGCCTCGCCGCTTTCCCCGTCAGTTCCGCCGCCACCTTAAGTGCGCGCCCTGAGCTCTGTGCGCCGTCCCCGCTCGCCGAAAATTTGCCGCCTCGGGCCCCTCCCTCGCCGCCACACCCCGCCGGCCATTAATGGCGCCACCCCGCTCGCGTTTACACCGGCCGAACCGGCTCCGCCCGCATTTTTCGGCGAGCCCGCGCCGCCCTCTTCCCCCTATAAAACCCCCATCCGAGCGCGTCATTCCGCATCCCCACCCTCCACCGCCTCTTTCGCCACTCCTACGGAGCCCCGCCCACCGAGCACCGCGCCACCAAGCGCCGCCGCCACCTCCGCTTTCTCCTCCATCGCCGCCGCCCGGCCACCCCGAGCCCGGCCGTGAGCCCGGCGTCTTCGCCGTCTGCGGCAGTCGCCCTTGGCCACGTCAACCGACCCGTGCCCACGTGGCGGCAGAGTGGCAGCCGCGTGGCATGCCACGTCAGCGCCTTCCGCCACGTCAACATTTCGGTTTAAAATAATTCCTCCGAAAAATTCAAAAATATGCTGACGTCATAATTGGTATTTTTCAGTATAAAAATAATTCTCGAAAATCAGCCTTTTTCCATTTTCTCCCTTTTAATCTTCCGGAAGCCCTAACTTTCTCATTTTAACTCCGATTTGAGCCGTTCAAATTTATAAATTCTTCTAAAATCCTAAACTATTCAAATATATACTCTTTTTAAATTTTTTAATTTTATTTGAATTTTGTTTGAATTTTATTTGTTTGGTTCTTCGCGTATAGATTTCGACGATCTCGGAGAGTGCGACTTCAGCGATCCGAACCCGGTCTTCCATCAAGGCAAGTTACACCTTTGATCATGTTGACCCTAATATTTGAAATTATTTATGTTGTTTTAAATTATTATGCATGCGTAATTTTATTCAAGTTAGTTTAAAATTCAGTTTTGAACTATAGTTATACCCAAATTCCTTGGACAGCCAAATTTGACATTAAATGCCATTATACCTTGTCAACCCTAGATAAAACCTAGTTGGTACAATAGCACTAACTAGAAATTTGGTAAAAATGCTTAGCCATGCTGAGAATATTAATGTTTGGGACAATCTTTCACATAAAATGATAGACTTTTATCTTGAATTCTTGACTTTGGTGAGTCAGAAATGTTTATAAAATTATTTTCAAACAAAGTATGAAAACTTGGTTTAGACTTACGCAAATGGTTAGAGTGGTGGGTGCTTGCTGGCATGCATTGTCGTTTGGTGACGCAATGTTGATTGCCAGGCACGAGGGGTTTGTGGTTGGTGCCTAAGTCAGTAAAGGACCGGTCTGTGAGCTACTATTGCAAAGCCTTTTTCATACTACCACAAGTCTGGTATGGGACAGACCTGGCCGAATAATTTGTGAAGTTCCAACATGATCTCGCTATAGGCTGGATGTGGGCGCGACATAGTCCGTGAGAAGTCTCACATGGCACAAGAGGGGGCTCCAGCATGTGGATTCATGCTGTGGTGAAACCTTAGTGGCAGCGTGATTATGTTGGCAATGGATCATTGTAAAGGCTTTGTTATGATTTTCTCAGTCGAACGCCTACGGAAGCGTGTAGTGGCCGACAATATGAGATTATCATATCTTGTGGGTAAAGCTGTACAAGCTCTGCAGAGTGTATAACCTATCCTGGATAGCTGTGCCCACGGTCATGGGCAAGCTGAGTAAAGTTTTTCACGGATTAGATTTTGTTTTTGAAAATGTTTTATGAAACCTTGTGGATGGATGGAATCCATAAGAGATTTTGGAAAAACGTATGGATGGATGGAATCCGTACGAGTTTGTTTTGAGAAAAGTTGGTCCGGGTGGGATGCCCGTGGATAGGTTGGTGTAGGAGATGGACCTGCACTAACGTTACTTATTCTGATTACAATGTTGTTTTATTTACTGTATCAAATTCAGCTTTCTCACTTACTTTATGATATTTACTTCAAAGTTGCCTTTTATGCAAACTAACCATATTATGCCTTCCTTTGATATTCTATATGCATACATTAACTCTGTTAAACCTCCTGGTGTAACTTGTGGAGTACGTTTATACTCATGTTGCTAAATTTAACTCTTTCAGAGGAAGCCTTCGACGACTTCGGTGAGGATTACGACTAGGCCACGTCTTACAGTCATTCGCCTTGTGGGAAGGCTGGATGGGCTGCTGCTTATTGTTTTTCTTCCGCTGCTATTGTAAACTTTGGCCATCAGGCTCATATTTAGTTAAATAAAATTTATCATTATGCATGATATTTGTCTTTGTTCTGCTGTGTGCACTAAGCTTTCCTGGGATAGTGCGATTAACACAGAGGGTTTTGAGTTCGCCCGGTCCCGGTCCCGTAACACAACGCGACGGATTCTACAACGTGGTTAGCGGGGGAGGAGGCTCACTGGCTAGGGCGGAATCTCTCGTCGGAGTTGCGGTGGAGGCGGGGACGTGATCCCAAATTCTGGCAACGGTGCAAGGCGAGGAAGTCGAGGGCATCTCGGGATGAGTTTTGGGGGCTCCGCTGCGTCTTTATAGTGTGGTCGAGGATGATTTCATGGTGTGTACACCAAGGCAAGGACGACGACATCGAGTGGGACTCAGAGGAGGAGTTTGAGATGAGGAAGAAAATCCAACATGTGGGTCCCAACAGGCAGCGACGGCTCAGACAAAGCAGCAGATGAATGACGCATGGTGCGGGCGAGCTGGATTACGGCACGGATTGGTGGGCTGTGGAGAGAAGAGAGTTCGGCCACAGGGTGATGACTGGGCCAATGTGTGGCGCGGGTGTGCTAGGATGGAAAAAGAAGATGGGCCGAAGGAAGAGAAGTTGGCCCACAAAGTTTTTTTTGTGATTTTGGAATTTTAGAAAAATAATTAAATCAAATTGAGCTTTAAAAGATAGCAAATAAATGCAGAACAATCCAAGAAAATATAGAAACACAAGGAACCCAAATAAAATAGGTTTTGAATTAATTGAAGCTTATTTTATTCACATTAAATATTTTTATTTTTAGAAAATTCCAATTGAGGTTTAATTAATTCAAGAAAAATCCAAATGATTATTTTTATTTTAAAAACTTTAAAAAGTCTTTGAAAATCAAGATGTTATAGTCACATGGCATAGAAGCATTCAATTTCAATGACTCATTTTTTAGATTTTAAGAATGCAAGAGAATTATTCAATTTATAAATATCCTTAAGCAATGGCTCATGATTCACAAGACGATTTTAACCTTTTTGCAAATCTTGTTAGCGCGCTTAAAGGTTAGATCGCTGTGTCCTTTTGTTTTGTTGTAGGGTCTAGGGACTGTAATAAAGTTGTCCAAGCAAGGTCGGAGCAAATTAATGCTCCATGTATGGTTGGAGCATGCTCCAATTTTTCGGCCTCATAACATATACAGCAGTGCAGGAAGTCTGTTTTTCAAATCCAACTTCTGAACATATGATTACCACAGCAACAGTGATAAATGACACGTATCATCTATCATGCTCGTTTATTGTGTTAGGTGGCAAGAACCACGGTAGCTCGTCTAGCTTGGTAGGTTGTTGCCGAGCTCAGCCGACACACGCAGGCCTATGGGTCCCCTAGCTACCAAGTTTGCCTAGCACGGTAGGTCACCTGACGAGCATGCTTAGCTCAGTAGGTCACCTGCAGTACTAGTTATGGTTCCTGCGACCTACCACGATGAGTGAGCGTGGGAGGTGATATGTGTTGCCGTTGCTGCCGTAGTCACAGAGGAAGCAAAATTTGCAAAACCTTGTGTCCGGAAGCTAGTTTTTAAAAAAAGTTGTTATAGCCTTATATAAGCGATGAGTTCCAGTTTTTGAAATGGATCAGTTGACCAGCGATTTAGCAGTGTATGAAATGGAACCATTTTTTATAAAAAGAATAAGAGACATAAATTTAATCTGAAATTTTTTTGTGAGAAAACCACATACGCATAAACAACGACGATAAACCTTATGACAAGAGTTACTAAGCAACATATTTTACAGTAAGTGTCTGTACAATCTCGAACATCTAAAGGGGGTATATATAAGGGGATGCGACTCAAAAGTGGTAAGCGGAAACAAATCCGGCCCTCTACGCCCACAAGCCATCCTTAATCTTCGTCACCAGAGTTCGAATCACGAAATCAACATTAACCCATTGAACGAATGGCTTTGATTCTTTTTGACCTATTTCTTGAGAAGTTACACACATGAATGCATGATATGTCCTGTTATTTTTATCATTTGGCTTCTCCAAAAAATCAAAATAAATTGCACGGTCAAGTGAATTCCTTAAACGATTTTTTGAATTCAAAACCGTATATATCATCTACGTCAACATCTTCGTTATTCACTATTGTTTTAAAAATACAGATAAAAACTAAAAATAATAACAAAAAAACCATACACCCGAGACCAAAATAACAGGAACATGTGCCTTCGTTGATGGATTACGGTCTGCATTCTTTTTAAATGTGAACATGAACTTTTTTTTGGAATTTTGAATTTTAACTGTTTGCGACAGAGATTACGGAGAGAGATACTCGCTTGTGATTTTGGTTGATACATATGTTAGGCTTTTAACGTGTACTATAATTAATTTGTAGATCCTATCTAAAAATCAAAATCCGATTTTAGTAGCCGTAAATAACAGCCCCTACGTCGGTGCGAGCGAAGCTGAGAGCGCATGTGCTGAGCTGAGCTGCTCGTAAAACGAAACCTGGTCCCGGGCCATATTGGCCCATTCTACTACTGGCTTTTGTCACTCCTATCCCATGTGTTCGTCCAAGGCCCACTGCCCGTACTTGGACTGTGAGATCGCGTGGCCCACTCCCGGATTTGCTCGGTCGGTTTGTTCAATTGTTCTACGCTCATCACAATTTAAACCCGTTCCAAGGTTTCCAATCCAGATGATAAAACCCATTAATTTGTGCTGTATAAGTTAAATATGCTCTGGGCCCCGCTCGTTTCGGCTTCAGCTTCTGGCTTCTGGCTTATTTTTCACTATTCATAATTTCGTCTTTTTCTGAATTTTTGGCTTTTTTTTTAGCTTTTTTGCCGGTTCTTTTTTTTGCCGTATTCGTTTGCGTTGTTTGTGATGGGCTAACATATTTTTTATATTTTTTAATTTTTTTAAAATTTAATTATGTTAAATAAGTATCTGTCAGTTACAGTGTTTTTTCAGCCAGCTACAGTGATTTTCAGCCATAAGCCGCCAAAAATAAGCCAAAATGATCACCACCTTGGTGCCCAACGGAAGGTAGGTTGTACAATTACGCCCTGAATTAGGTGGACCTGATTTATTCCCATTTATGATCTAAGGAAAAATGTTTATATGGAGTACTGTAGCCAATTAGCTAAGTACAAATAATGGAGAGTAAATCTGTCTGCGATTTTACTTTATTGTTTCTTGTATATATGCAGCAGGTTCTAGATTGTAGAATAATTAACGAGTCTTTCTTTTGTGCATTAATTTTCAATGGATTAGAATCCAACGGTAGAGAGAGGCTGTGCTCATGTGGCTCTCTCTTATGGATGCGGCTTGCTTGTGCCCGCTCCGTGCTTCCATGTCAAGATCAAGATCGACCGGATATTAACAAACTAGCCTCATAGGCGCGGCGCAACGCCGCGTCAGCCACCGTACGCACAAAAATAAAAGAGACGATAATTCGTGAGGAGTTTTTCAAAAAAAATCGGGGGTAAATACGTATTTTCGGAAAAGTTAAAGGGCTTTTTCGCGAAAAAACGAGGACCTGTAAAAAAACCGGGGGCAAATACGTATTTTCGAAAAAGGCAAAGGACTTTTTCGAAAAAAACCGAGGACCTGTATGTAAACTGCCAGGGACCCGTGCGCAATTTTCAAAACCGCGGGGGGCCATCCTGCAAAGTGGAAGGGCTAAAAAAACTGTCAGGGACCTTTTCGTGAGAACCAAGAACCTGTACGTAATTTCAGAAAAACACAGGGGCTTTTTCGCAAAACCGCTCCTACGCGTTTTCCTCGGCCACGTGGCGGGCGGAGCGACGCGCGGGGCGACGTGGATCGCTGCGCGCGGAGGAACCCCCCGGGAGTAATAGAAGTAAGATTAGCCAAATCGTTTCGGAAAAAAAAATAAAGAAAATACTATAACTTTATTCTTTTTGACTTTTTAGTCTGCTTTTAATTTAAATCCAAAAGGCGGGCGACATGCAACTAGGCTGTCAGGTGACCAGATTCGTGTCTGGTGGGTTAGATTACCTCCGCTTGTTTCGGTTTCAGTTTCTGGCTTCTAATTTAATTTTCACTATTCATAAATCTTGTTTTTTCTGAACTTTTGGTTTTTTTTAGCTTTTTAAATTTTAAATTTAACTACGCTAAATAAGCCATATTTAGATATAGTAAAATTTTAATCACTACGATGTAATTTTAAATATAAGTTATAGCTTTTCAGGCTAACCGAAGCCAGGTCGGTCCGCTGGCCTCGTTTGACACCGAAAAGCGATGACCGATGAGTTCGCTCCAGCCGCGTTCCATTTGTTGCCTAAGCTCGGCCTAACCCGTTCTGTACAGCAAGTTGCCCGGACTGGGCTAGCCCACATCATACTTAGCTCGGCGCAATCTAGAATAGGCCTAACACGACCCATTTGGCCATTTGCACCCATCGCTTTCCGGCCCGCTAGAGCAGACGTTGCTTTACTTTGTGTACAACAATATTTTTTGGATCACATGAAAGACGCACATGCACACATACCACGCGCGCGCACACACTGTTAGGCGTATCTAGTATATTTTCTTGCATCCTCTTCAAAACACGATGAAAGTGGCCATAAAAAATTCTGAAAAATTGGTTAGATAAGCTATGATGCAATCAAGCATCCTGCAAACATTCAATGAAAAACACAATGTATATTAGGATTAAAAAACAAATTTCAGTGAATACCAGCCTTTTCTCTTTTTTTATTTTTGGATTTCATTTTTAGCAAGTTTTTTTTGTTTCTCCATTTGTAGATCAAATGTAGATTTGGAATTTTTGCGCATCATATATTTATTTTCTATCAAAGTTGTCCTTTTTTTTGAATTTTTTCATAACCATTTATGTAGTGTTTCAACGGGAATGCACGGGATGTACCGAAACTTGGGATTTACTTCATATGCCCTCTAGGAAATATTTACATATCACCCTATGAATGTATATGCTGCCCCTCAACCTTGTTTAACCTTATCGATGCCCAACGACAAACCATTGTCTCACCCTGTGAACCACTCACCCTATCACATATTCGCACTGCAAGTCTTGATGATCTCCCTGTCATATTGTCAAACCACCCCCTGGTGGCGGACCTACCAGGGGTCAAAGGGGTCTGGCGCCCACCCTACCTCTGACTAGAGAGTAGGTACCCTCTATCCCCCTATCCATCTATGGGGCATCATGGTCACCATGGATGCTTCCTGATTGGTGAGAGCGAGGCCATGAGGGAGAGATCAAATCAAAGAGACTGAGGTAGAAGAAGAAATTCTGTAGACATAAGGAGAGTTGGGTACATGGGTTTGCATTACCTCTTTCCATGCTAGGCCAACCATGCAACCACACTAGCAAAGCCCACCAAACTATACCAAAGCCCATATGTAGTGAACCAATTTGGTAGCAATAGTCAATACATCTTTCCATTCTTCCTAAGCTAGGTGATTGATTTCGCCTGGCTCCTATGCTTGGCGAGTGGTGGGCGGGCGGCTTGGAGGCGGCTAAGGCTTGTGTGGGCGTGACGGGAAGCTCAAGTAGGAAAGGGCAGATCATGCGGGCCATGGCCAAGTATGCGATGACAGCCCATCGGTGGGCCATGGATGGGCGTCGGGCAGTGTCTTTCTGGTGGATAGCCCATGCCACCGCAAGCGGGGACGAGCAGGCTACGCCCGACAAGCTTACGTAGGCGGTAGGGTGCCGACTAGGCGCCTGGCCGCCAGATCTGGAGAGCGCATGTAGAGGAGATGGGATCTGGAGAGGGCAGCTAGAGGTAGAGAGGCTGAGTGAGTCACCAAGAAGGAGGAGTTGGGCAGTTGTGAGGGCTATCAGCTGTCGGCCTACCGCCTGAGGAACGGACGGAGGGAGGGTAGTGGAAGGGAGGGAGGGATTGAGGCCTACCGCCTAAGGATGGAAGGGAGGGCGGCCGGAGGCTATGAGGGAGGGAACTAGAGAGGGCAGAGGTTGAGAGGGAGAATTTGGAGGGCTATTACAGTGAGGGTTGTCGGCTCGCTTTGCATTAAAAAGAGATAACAAAGGCAGCGGCCCATGAGGTATCTAAAAGAAAACACAAATCTAGTTTTCAATTTATGCAATTGTGATTGATTTGGTATTTTAGTTTCATCTATTGTCATTTATGGATTTGTAGAGTTGAAAGAAATAGAGAAACAAACATTACATAAATATTTTCCAAGCAATACAAGTATTATTCCTTATACTAATGAGAGCATGACTCATGTAAAGAAGGCACAGGTGGATATTAGCCCTTATGAAATCATCGTTGATCAGGAAAATCACATACCTATTAATGAGTTTGATAATGAAGTTAGAGATCACGTGATGAGGGCATATTTGTTGAAAGGTCCAACCCAACCAAAAGGCCATGATTTTTCCCGCAAAATGTAGAATGATCGTTCAAGAGCATTTCAACTATGTTGGTACAGTAAATTTGATTTGTTGAAATATAGTGTGAAAAATATTGTGGCCTTTTGTTTCTATTGTTTTTTTAAGAACCTTGGAAGGCCCAAAAATTTGGTAGTGATGTATTTACAACAATAGGGTATTCCAATGGTAAGAAGGCTTTTGGAAATAATTTGCTTAAAAGGTAGGTTCAATATGATCAGAGTATTGACTCGCCTTGTTCACTTGTAGCTTGGTCTTGTGGATCTTGATTCGGCTTGGCTTCTTATGTGTCATGTGCTATTCAATTGATTGCGTGAAAATTTGAATAAAAATTTGTAAATTGAAACTAAATTCAAATGAAAATTCAATTGAATTCCAAAATTTGTGATTTTGGTCCCATAATATAGATCTTGATTTTAGAGGAATTTAGAAATTGGTTTCATCCAATTTGGACTTAAAACGAAGAAGTTATGCTATTTCAACATTTGGGTTTAAAAATTAATTCTAGAAAATAAAAGAGGAGAGAGAATTTCTCTCACTAATAGGTGGGCCCACATGTCATATTCATTGTACTAATTAAATGAAGGGCCCACACATCAGCGATTGATTAAGCTTTAAATAATGTCATTAACCTTTACTAACCACATATTTGAACTTAATTACGCATGAATAGTTCTTCTTCCTCCCGCTGATGGGAGCGGGGTGCATCGCCGGCGAGGAGGTGATCAGCAACACGTGTTCATGCTTGAAATGGGTTTTACACCACTACACTCATCTACAAACCAGCTTACGTAGCTCGGTTTGGCAGGCGAAACGACCAACAGCGAGCATAAGTGGTGGAGGAACAGGGGCCAAGGCAATCCAGCAACATATGACATACCAATTCAAGGACCAGAAAGCAACTAGGGACTATCCTGAGGCTACCTGTGGTGGTGGCAAAGCTCAAGGATGACGGAGCTAGCCTTGTCGTTGACCAGTGGTCATGGAGGGTGGGGCACGACACCAGTGGTCTATAGGGTTCCTGGCTTCAATTCAATGGAAGGGATGACATTAAGGGGTGCCAGTGAAGCTCTTGGCCACGGAATCGAGCTGTAGCTTACTGGAGCAGTGCGGGCAACAGTGGCCGATGCAAGGGATGAAGACTCGCTTCAGTGGGATACGAGCCAGCAGGGAGCGATTCTATGGAGGGGAGGCTCAGTGGGGTGTGAAGATCTCTTTAGGAGCACGCTCCAGTATTATAGGCCGCGAGGAGCTTTGGCAGCATGGGCTGGTCATAGTGGCAGTCGAGAGGTATCCTAGAGCTCCAGTTGATCGGTGCCAGCATGGGAATGGCCACAGGGGCATCGAGGGGGTGTCACACGAGCGTGAGGTGGGTAGGTGAAGCTCGGTAGCACAAGACGCGGAGCTCGCCTCTCGGGCGGTCTTTTTGCCATAGTCATGCAATGGGATGGCGAGCCAGCAAGGGCGCAGGTGCATCCTTCGGTGTCCAGGTGTGAGTTAAGATAGGGGGTGACAAGGCGTATGGGAGGTGTGAACCTAGGCTTGAAAGGGCGGTAGAGTCCCATTCAATTGTTGCGGTGCTTCGTGGCATGACGCGACTAGCATGGTGATGCATGGTGCGGGGCACAAGAAAGGGAGGATTGGCTCGGGGGTGCATGGGGAGTAGTTGATGAGGGGGAGGCGGAGCCCGTGTGCACGCTAGCAAGCTTCGGGCGCTACCGGAATGGCGTTGTGCCATGGGAGCGGCGCTAGCAGGGTGACGTGGGCGGCAGGCCGAGCTGGGCCAAGGACACGAAAAGGGAGAATGGGCCATGCCTAGTGGGTCAGTGGGCTGGAAAACTACATGGGCCAAGCCCAATTTGCTTTCAATTTTTCCTTTGATTTTTCTTTAAATTTTACATTTGAATTTCAATTAAAACTCTCAATTCAAACAAAGGCTAGATGAAACTTAGGGTTAGATTCATACATGCATTTGCTTCATCCTATTTCATAGAATTTTCTAAATACTCATTGATGCTCTTAATTTGCATTTCCTTTTCGGAATCTATAGATTTCGAATTGAGCCTACATTCTAGTTTTTCTTGCAAACATCCTTATAAAATTTCCAACAATGTTTTCCCCTGTTTTGTTACTAGGGTTTTTAAATGTCCTCTACTTTTATGATGCTATTAGTTTCAGATTGAGCATTTCCTTCAAAAGCCAATTTGCAGTATAATTGATAATAATCCTTAATTGTTTTGTCATATTGCAACTAATAACAAGTCTCAATTTTTCTTTCTTGATTTTAATCCTTTTTATTTACTTATTGTAGGGCCATGTTCATCATTTAATTTTTTTAGCAAATTATTGATCGCTTTTATATTTTCGTTTTACACCTGGCCTTATACTTAATAGGATTTTTTATCGCAAATCCTCGTACCCTAATTGCTGGATCATCTTTTCATATTCGTACTATAATTTAAATCAAATTCTTGCTCTTTACACTTATTATTTATAATTTTATTTTTAGGGATTTCTTTATTTAGTGGAACCTTAATCAAAACTAGAAAAATTCTAACAAAAACCGAATGCAAATAAGACGCATTCCAAAAAGTTTTAAAAATTACATGTTTTTAACATTCTAATTTTTAGATTGTTACAACACAACAACACTCAAATTTCTTTCAAGCCTTAATCCTAGAACTTATAAACACATGGTCTCAAGAAAGGATAGTTAGATGGTTAACTACAAGTCTTCTTTCCAATACCTTAAATAGATAGGCTAGCCAGCCGCATCTATCACTTAGTGGATGCTATCCACTTAGTACAATAGGAGAAACCTCACAACCCTACATGCACTAGTTTTAACTAACACACTACACTTATACATGTTTTTCAAAGTGTATAAGCTCGAATCTGCTACGTCTTTAGTCTTAATCTAACTTGATCTTCTCAGTTTTTCCTTGACATAAACCGCTCTCCCAAGTGCCTCTCAAGCGCCGTGATTTTGCTCCAAGGTAGTTTCTGGTATTTTGGTTAAACTACCAAAATACCCCTTTTTTGACCCGGTCATCTCTTTCTATTGCAAACAATCATCATACTTACCATGTGTATATGCACCACTAGTTTGCCACATGTTGGTAAGTCTCTCCCGTTCCGGTTCCACCAGACAAAGCCTCGCTTGGACCGACTAAGCCACATGGTGCAAACCTGCCGTTCAAATTTTCCTTTAATATTTTCTGTTTTTCTTGTACCATGCTTGAGCTCACCATCTCACCCGGTATCCTTGATCGTTCTGGGTCTCGGCTCCTCCATGAATATAGCCCCAATCTTCACCGTTGACCATGGTTGACTTCAAACGACCCTGCACATCCAAGACAAAGAAATTGTTTCTAAGGACAAGTTCATTATAACTTGACCCATATTAGCAATAACATGTCTCATACAACCTATAAACACTGACATATTCCCAAAATCATCCATTTTTACAACCTATCTAGAAAAATCTGTAAATCTACAAATTTCAAAATTTCATTACTCCAAAATGACCACGGTTCATCACAGTAAATCTATGTACCTTCTCACATGGTTTCTTTAATTAGCTTTTCTTGTTTTTACAAAGGTTCTTCGGCGCGCCCTAATCAATCAAATCATTAGGCCGCGCGTCCTCTCCCTCCCTCTCATCCCTTTCTAACTAGGAGCTATCATGCATGCAATGTAAGCTCCTCCATATACATGGCATGCCATCGGTCGATCGTCTGGTCCTTATTCTCTGCCTAGCTAGCCACGGTTGAATCCTTATCCTCCTTTTCTGCCACGGTTGAATCCACTCCCAACCATGACAGCCACGTGTCACCCATATTCACACATGCCCGGCCCTTTGTTTGTTAGAAAGATTGATCGGCCATTGCGTGCTGGTACTTGCGGATCAAATGGACCATTTCGTGCTAGTATCTTTTTGCAGTGTCATTGGTAGTACGGGTACATGCATCCTCCTCTTCTTTGTTTGCGTGCAAGGACACTGCACACGTACGTACGTATTATTACATGGCAAACAGCGACTTAAGCTAGCTCGATCTCAAGACGCGCGGATTGAAAACTCGTGCATACATGCATGCACGGACGTAATTAATCAATCATATGTGTGCATGCATGATCGATTCGTTACACCCTAGAAGGAGATAAAGAGTGCACCTGATCGTCTCGCTGCTCTTGACCGTGACACCACGGCGACCACATTGCGCTCACAGTTCTTAACCATGTCTTAGCACGTGAGTGTGAGACTCATTCCTATAATTCTAATCTATGTATAGTGTAGTATTATATTATCTAACTAAACAGAGAAAAGTTTATTTATAAGATGGAATTCTTCCCACTTCTTAAAACACATATGATACATTGATGGGGATAACATGAGAAGGATTTTGACCAAACATACACACGCACTCGTATTCACAATTTTCGTGTGGAAAATCGCATGACTTATGACTTACGACCTAATCGTGACTTAGTAGACCAAGTCTATCTCATTTTTGCTAAACCATGTATCTCACATCACACCATTTGACATACCAAGTTTATCTTATTTTTGCTGAACTGTGCATTTTTCTCTCTATGTTTGAATGAGATTCAAACATTTGATTTTGAGGCTTTATAGGGTATTGATGACATACAGTTACCAGTGGGTAAATGGCTGGTTAATTGCATCAGTTACCAGTGGGTAAATGACTGATTAATCACATTAGTTCATAGTCTGCATATGTATGTATGTATGTATGTATGTATGTATGTATGTATGTATGTATGTATGTATGTATGTGCCTCAAGACATCCAGAGCAGAGGTGCCCAAATCACTGCCTCTTTTATTTCTTTTTCTTCCTTCTATAAACATGTGTTGTTGTATTGTACCACCTGAACCTCATCGATTCTTCTTCCTGGCGTGCACCGTGAATGAGGAGAGTGATATCTCCGAGTTGTTGCTACCGTGAGACCTACACGGGGGCGGTAATAAGGTTTCTGGATAATGCATATCTGCGCGACCGCTCACTTTGCTGCTTCATCTACGCTCTGCACTGCATCGAGCCTGTGCTGCTTTATATTCTTCATTAGACCCTATTGTAAGTCGTTCATGTATCCGATCGACTCTGATATATTTTGTTCTCGCGTATATTTGAAGTACAATATAATTTGTCTACTGATGTTAGTTATAGGCTACACATCACTAGTTATATACGATATTTTCCTCTAGTAAAATTTAGAATTAAAATATTACCTACATTTCTGATAGACTACAGTTACGCTCCGATGAAGGAGAGCTAGATGGGAAGTTGATTGGATATACACGATAGCAGCGACAACCAAGATGGTAGATATAGCTAGATCTAGATGCTAGCAATTGGTTCCAGCTAGATTCGACCATCCGACGGGCGAGCCACGACACGGGAAGTAGCATAAAAGTAGTGAGGGAAAATGATTGTGTGTGTGGTGAGGAGCTGGGGAGTATAATAGGGTGAGGAGATGGGTGGCTAACAGGTGGGCCAAGGATCTATTCTATAATTTGTTTTGTTCCTAGGGTTCTTATTGTAAAAATCTTAGATAAAAGTATAAATTAGAATAATGTTGGGGCTGAAAGGAAAAAATAGAGGTCTAACATGCAAATTTTACTGTGGACCCAGTCAAGCCACCATGTATTTTATATATTATGTAGTACGTTGTGGGGGCGACTTTTTTGGCAGATTTGGTACTGTTTGTAACCGTAATAATAAAAATGGCTATATGCACATCGTATTGATAAAAATGACATTTTTACCATCTAGCCAGCAGAGGACAATGCTGGTGGGCTGACGTGTAGGCCCTACCGTCCTGCTGGCACATAATTATCTATGCACTCTTAATTTTGAGTAACGACCACGATAATGAGCTTCCGCGATGAGCGACTGAGATGACCGATGATCAACTGCGAAAATTCGTATTTATGGCCGAGCGAAAAGGGAATCGAGTGCGCTCACCCCACAAATGAAGGACTCCTTATCGACGGGCAGCACTTTGGGCGAGGGGTGACGACATGATAACTCTAACAAATGTGTAGACGAGAGAGCGGGCGAGGGGGACGACACGAACATAACAACATTAGAGCGGATAAGGGAGCGCGTGAGGGGGGACGATACAAACAGAGTGACAATTGTGCAAAGAACACAGTGGGAAAGAAAAGATAGCAGCAACGGACTGACATATGTGTGAAGAATAGAGGTCAGCCGCTGCAAAAGATACCTGAGCATCGCTAATTTCATGATTAAATTAACATGAATTAACGTGGAAAATTTCGAGCACATAAAATTTCCAAAAAATTATACAATTACTATGATTGTGTCGGGAGGGTTCACATAAAATTTCATAATTTTTAGAGCTCATTTGCTATATATAACAACTCCTACAAATATCATAATCGTACAAATTTTGAGCAATATTTATAGTGGATAAAGCTATCAAAAAATTTCACAGTTTAGTACGTTGTGTCGAGAGGTTGCGCATAAAATTTTATAATTTTGTGAGCTTATTTACCATATTTAAAAATTCAAAGAATAATAGACAAAAAATTAAGCAAGTGATTAAGCCAGCTAATTAATACGGCTAATTAGCGGCTTAATCACTGCTATCTTGCCATGGGACAACATGCCAGCTATGGGGGCGTGTGGTGGCCTGGTGGTGCTTGCTGTTTGATGGCAGGGCGACAGGCTGCCTGCTGACCGTCAGCAGGACGGCAAGGCCTATAGGCCTGTTCTTTACCTCACAAGTCAGCGGCTTTTAGTTTTTGCTACAGTATCTAACTTTCAAACGGAGTATTTTCTTAAAACGGGGTCTACAAGTTAAACGATCTACACGTTAAAAACCCAACATTTGTACCAGCTAAAATTGTAAGTGAATATCTGTCTCTCCGTAATCTGTACCGTAAACAGTCAAAATTCAAAAATTTCAGCCAAAAGCCAAAAACCGCAGCCGAAAAGAACAGGCCCATGTGTTAGCCCACTAGCATTGCTGTCATGTGGTCGTACGGTGAAAATATTATTTTTATTAATACGGTATGTATATAGTTATTTTTATAATTAAAGGCATAAATAATGTCAAATCTGCCAAAAGTATGTGGAGGCTTATGCGTACGTGGATCTCCTAGTCACCGTACACTGTAAATGCCTTATCCCAAACAGATCACATGCGTTGGACAGATGGATGAATGTATTTGCCCTAGCCCTAGCTCGAGCGGTCAACTGAAAAGGAGAAAAGACTATAAAAGATTAGTGTAGCTAGCTCTGCCTTATCCCAAACAGATTAGTGTAGCTAGCTCTGTTCAATCTTTCTCCACGTATTTGGTGCCATCTTTTGCCCTTTAAACCCCTTTTCCAGGGCTGCAGACCATTAGGCAAAAGAAGACAAGGTTTGTGGACCAAATCCCGTACGTACGTATCATGATGAAAAACGACTATTTTAATATCTTTTCTTTTGTGTTTATAGATAATTATCAATGATGCAAATAACAATAACAGTATTGATATGGCATGGACGTCCGGTCGTATCGGACATGGGCCAACGTGGACATAGCCTACTCCTCGGTCCATTCAATTTTTCCTTAACTCGCTCGCTCACATTCTACATTCCGTCACTCTCTCCTCATTCTCTCTTCTCTCACTCTCTTCCTCTATCCGACGATACCCGAGCATGACGATGACCACGAGTCCAGCCACCATGTCCCTGGCGCCTCGGGTGCAACGCCGCCAAATCCAGCCACTGTCGTCGACTTCCTCTTCGATCATCCTCGAACGCGGCGTCACCAGATCTGGCCTTCCCCCTCCCTCGGTAACCTAGGAGGTCGAGTGCGCCACGAGGATGCGGATGGCCTTCTCCTTCGGAGCTGGATCCAAGCCGCGCACGCCAGCTTCCCGCCGCCCGCCACCGCTGTGCCCGAGGGCCATGCCTCCGTCTACCATGGGGTAAGTGTCTGTTTTTTGCTACAATATTCTAAATTCATGTATGCAACAGTAAGTAATAACCGATCCAACATCGAAATTTTTGTCAAAATATTTTGTTGCATACATGACCGAAAATTATTGCATACAAGAGTGATAAATATTATGGCCGATCGTACGGTGCTAGCACCCTGATCGGACGTCCGGACGCTAGCAACACCCTAACAACAATATGTATATATACTGTAGCAGCTGCAGCAGTGTGTCAAAACTTGTGCATACGGATCAACCATGCACCGTAAAAAAATAGAGGGTGTATTTTTTTTTTCATTTTGGGTTGTTTTCGGTTGGTGCTATCATTGATCTGCAACTATCAAGACAAGGTTGGTTGCACATTGTAGTTTTTGCGTAATGTGCTATGTTAAGAATTACTAATTAGCTACTGTATTGTAAGTAGGTATATTCACAAATTAATCTTTGCCCCCTCTTTTGCCAAGAAAGAAGAACTAAAGAAGCTAGACAAGGATATCTATATATATGAGTTAAAGATGGCAGCCTTTTTCTTCCACTTTTACTAGTGGAGAGGGCACAACGAAATCCAGCCTCTGTGAAAGTACTTTAACTGAGAGATGGTGAGAGCAATTAACAATGCCGCACGACCTGAGTTCGTGTGCGGTCTTACTGAGGGTCTGTTCTTTTCGATTGCGGGTTATGATTTTTAGCTGAAATTTTTGAATTTTAACTGTTTACGATACAAATTAGGAAGAGACAGATACTCACTTGCGATTTTGGTAGGTACAGATATTGGACTTTTAACGTGTAGATCATTTAACCTATAGACCACGTTTTAAGAAAATACTTCGTTTGAAAGTTAAGTACTGTAGCAAAAACTAAAAGCTACCAACTTCGGAGGAAAAGAACATGCCTTGAATCTATATGTAGCTTTGTTCTTCTTCTGTCAGGTGTACCATCATATAAAAATCGATTCAAAAGTGGTGTGTGCATGCATGATATACAGTTAAATCCCAATAATATTTTGGTAATGGTACAAACATTAGGAGAGGATGAAAAGCCAGGCCCAACCAAACCCACTGGCCTCAGGATAGAGCTTGGTGTGGAAGTAATTTAGTCTCAAATTGGGAAAAGCAAGACAGAAAGCAATGTGCACCGGAATATACTTACATAAAGGGCAAAGGTCGCCTTGTTATTTTATTACCAAATCATTAGTAAAGTGCAGCTTATGGATAAGCTCATTCGAACAGCTAAACTAAACAGTGCATATCATTCTTTTCCTTAATAGTGTGTGTGTGTGTGTGTGTGTGTGTGTGTGTATGACAAAAATATGTGCTTCAAGGAAGAATGTTAATTCATGGAAAAAGAATATCTACAACCTATTTGGTGAGTGTAATTTCATTATCTCAGTATTTTTGTTAGTATCTTAGGTCAATTAGACTGCCCAACTAACGAAACTGGTATATCTTAGTAGCGAAGGTAGCATTCTCTCTCAGGATTTTTGTTGCTTATTTGAAGAGACAACAAAAAACTCTTCCATGGTTTGGACTACTCCATCATATCGAAAGCTAGGGAACAACAAACAAATTGCATCAAGAAACAGAAAATTGATTGTTGCTTTCAGTACCTTTGCTCTCTTCTTCAGCCTCCTTTTTGGAAAGGCCAACCTAAGAAAGCTAGCAGATATTTGCTGCCAATTTGAACTTCTTAATAGTTGCACAAACAGTCACAATAAACACTTTGCTGCTGTATGAAATCAAGTGTAACCAAAGGAAGAAATAATCACACAAGTGACACAATGCACACATGAGGCAGTGAGCCACCAAATAATAGCACTATATCAAAATTCCACCATCCCATGCATATAAGTATATAACACTACACATTGCTCTACAAAGTACCACTACAAGAAAAAACCCCACAGAGACTTTTCTAGAGACCCTTTTCAATTTATCTTTAAAATTAGGAGCTCTCTAGTCTAGAAGAACTTTTTAGAGATACTTTAAAAATTGTCCCAATATTTTGTATGTTAGAGACGGTTTGAGACGATTTTAAGACGTTTTCGAGACACATGCAGAATTTTATTTTGTAGAGATATTTTTGAGACGCTCTCTAATTCGCTTAAAGTTTTTGATGTGTAAATATATTTTTTAAATGCTTTCCAACTCTCTAAAGGCATTTTTTCATGGTTGATATGTGTTAAATATGGCAAAACTAAGCATATGAGGCTGTGAAGTTGAGGTCCCTAGTCCAACAAGTCTAAGATAATATTCTCATGAGATCTTGAGTTCAAGTATCAACCTTCGCAAGGGTCTATATATTTTTTATATTTTATTTTTTGTGGCTCACTATATATGCTAGTAACATAATTTAACATCTCTATATAATGCTGCAAAGAATATAGAGGTGCTTTAAGAAAACGTCTCTACTAAGCGAAGCGATAATACATAGGCAGACGCTTATGTGGCTCTTTAAAAATGCTTTTACAATAGTGTACTGATATGATAAAAACATCTCTACTATATTAAGAAAATGTCTCTATATAGGGTTTTGTGTTGCAGTTGTACATATTTCCATTGTTTTTCTCTTTACATAACTAGAAACTGAAACATGCATATATGGAATAGTACCAAGTAGTACTACACTACTATTAGCCAGCTAACAGCCTACTACAACGGGAGGAAAAAAACACAGGGGCTAGGTTTGGCAAAAGTGCAAAAACTTAAAAGAGTTTGTGGGCTAGCTTTTGTTTGTGTTGTACCCTTTGAACGGAGTAGCTTTTTTTTTTCTTCTAATTTCTACCGTCACCAGAGGGGACACCATGTTGGGGAGCACCAACCCACTTGCGGCATTTAACCTACTACCCTGCATCCAGACCTGTCCAATCAGATCGGCCTGAGGCATAGTACTGCTGATCCGGCTCTGATATGACATAATATAAATAATAAATAGACCATACCAGTCTAGTCTGACTGGACGTGCAATGCTCGGGCGGGTACTAGACACGATAGGCCAGTCTGGCATGACATAAACAATAACTTTTCTATAGTAGTTCAGTAAAATTGCTTGTTATTGGCAGCAAAATTACTTGTGTTATAGTTACTACACTCTTCTAAGTGCAGACAAATGACAGTAAAATTACTTATAACTGGCAGAGAAAATACTTACAACTCAACGACTGACGGTAAAATTACTTACGACTGGTAGTAAAATCAATGGGTCACTATTGGCTTGTTTGGCTAAGTATGCCCGAGCCGGCCTAGAGGGCAGGCACAACATGGTAACTTATTTGGACTAGCCGGTCTAATCAGATCATGCTCTATCTAAACCCATGCCATGCCCTACAGGGTGGCCATTTGGCCAGGTCTGCTGCATCTAATTTGGCCAATTAGCCCCAGCATGGCATATAAAATATAAATCTTTGCTATGGATAAGATGGATCCGATGTGTAATCTAAATCTAGATAAAATCTGATGTGACAGTTCGATTTGGTTGTGTTGATTTCTGGTACGTAGAGTCATGTATTATATTGTTTCGCTGAGCATATACACCGTGATTTAGTTACTTTCTAAAGTCAATTAATAGTGGCCACATCAAACATATATAGTTTTTTCTTGCGGAGTTTTATACTTCCTTTTGTCCTATTTTTTATTTTCTGATTTATAATATAATCTAAATATTTGGTTAGTGCAACACATTATAACCTTAGAAATAAAGAGGTTAAAAAAAATCATATTTCATATATTCACCACAAATAGTCCACACTTGTATGTAGCGACTAAGCTCTAGCTAGCAAACATGCACTTAGATGCCACGCACACCGGTTATATATTATGCATTACTTTGTAATTATTAGTCATGTTTCTAGTACAGCGTAAAACACTTTACAAGTAAGACAGTTTTTTTGTGAGTATGGTTTGTGCATATGTGGCTTCATTAAAATAATTTGTGCTGATATTGTTGTAAAATGCACATCTTCTTAGTGCTGATATTGTTGTAAAGTGCACATCTTCTTAGTTAGAGAATGCAATAACATCTCCTTAGAAACAAACTTTTCCATAATAACAGGATTGGTGAACTCTGTTTAATTGTAGTAAATATATAATAACATGTGCGCTTTGTCATTTGTACGAATGCAATATGTTGTGTGAGATATGTAGCTGGATTCTTTTTTTGGTTTGGCTTACCATTTTATACTATAGTAACTAACTTTTAAATGATACGTCTTTTTAAGATAGAGTTTACAGGTAGGTTATAGTAGATACTTTACCGAGTTCAGCTATACCAGCTAAAATTATATATGACTATTTTCTTCTAGTACTGTTTCTCGCGAATAGGCAGAATTCAAAAACTATAAACCAAAATTTAAAATCACGTCCAAAAACCCACCCATGTCAGTTGTACTTAGTCCCACGAAGAAACCGATTCGTATATTGGACGTGGCATAGAAGTTGCCTCTAAAGTCCACGGTTACTGTTATGGTCGAAGCTCTGCTCGTTTCAGCTTCAGCTTCTAACTTTTAGCTTCTAATTCACTATTTCTTAATTTTGTCTATAATGGGCTAACTTTTTTCTTATTTTTAATTTTTTAAAACTTAATTATACTAAGAAAGCTCCTAATAAGTATAATATAAAATAAGCTGGCTAAAGTGAAAAAAGCAATAAGCCACTAAAAAAGCTAAGCTGAGGACAGTCTCTAATAGGAGAAAAAATTCAGGGATCCATGTGCATAACTCAAATAGTTTTTTGAGAATAAGTTCATTTTACAAACATTAATTGCAAAAAGTCTATTTAACATCCTCAACTATAAAATTAGGTATTTAACTTCAAACTTACAATTCGAAGTCAATTGCATTCTAAGGTGGTTTTGAAGGGCGGTTTTCATGACATATATCCCACTTAAGGTGTTTTTTTTCATATTGGAGCTATATCATCAGATTTTGCTGACAAGGATACAACTCAAGGATGCTCACAACCACACTGTCGACCTTGGGCTTACTCCTCTCCCTCTCTATTATTTTTTTTCTTCTTGTCATCCTTTCTCCTTTCGTTTAGATCCGAGTCAGCAAAAATCAATGAATGATGGCCAACATGGCAAAATCCACTATGAGTTGGATCCCCACGAAGAAACTGTCCTTCAAAATCGTCTTACGGTTAGCCTAATTTTGAAGTTTGTGGTGTTAAATACTCGATTTTGTAGTTCGATGATTAGGTAGACTTTTATAAAGTTTGATAAAATAGACTTGTTTCTTTTTTTAATTAATCTACCGTCGAAACCTTATGATCATGCTTTCGAATGCTTTGGTGTCTATTAAGCACAAAATTTTGTCAAACTTAGTAAAAAAGTATTATGTATAGAAAGTGTACATCATAGTGCTAACATGCAGATCCGTATGTTGCATGCACAAGCCAAATTCATTATTTTAGCTATAATTTAAGGCGGCCTCATATCAGTTTTAATATCATATATGTTTTAACAAAGCACACTTTTCCATAATATTTTATTACAAGAAACTCACGAAACAATTCGATCATAACCAAAGTATCTGAGAATTTAAATTCTTATTTTATTATAACTAATTTGAGTCATGCCAATAATTTATGTAATAATTTACATAAATATATCATCAAATTAACGTTAGTAGATAAACGAGTCCAAATATTGCCCAAACATGATTAATTTCCCTTAATTGTAACCTGCGCTTTCATAAATATTACAAATTGAATCGTTACAACAAAAAAACCGACAAGGACGTTTTTGAAGAACACCTTTTAAATTAAGTTTCATCATCAACCCTACAAGTTAGCTAGTCTCCTATACATTTTACCTTTTATTTCAATAATCATGTTCATGTGTGTGTTTGAGGCGTCTACTTCAAACAGTTTAGCATGCTCTTAGCTAGGGATAAAAACAGTTCAAACATGGGTCGAACAGTGCTCAAATCACATCCGTATCCATATTTTTTCTCAGATTCGAATACAAATCAAACAAACGTCGATACGAATATAGATTGGACAAATGCTAGATACGAATTCGAATCGAATATCTACTCCATTTGGTTGGATCCAGATATCCTCATAACTTATGTAGTATGAAGATATTAATGATATTTTATCCTTGTACAATCACGTTTAATCATTCTAATCCATTTACTTCACCTAAAAAAACATGAATTCACGTTCAATTAAAAAAATGTGTCCAACTAATTGGTCGTATTGTAATAAAATATGCATATTTCTTCGTCGAAAACAAATATGGATAGAAATAGTTCGGATAAAATAATAATTCGGATGACAAAAGTCCATACCATATTCATATCCATATTTTTATTCGTATCCTATTGAATACAGTAACTTAATAATATGCATAATTCATATCCACTTTTGACCCCTACTCTTGGCAAGGTAGCGACCTTCCCAGTACACAGCTATAATTCCCTATAACAAAAGTGGGTATGTCTAGATATTATCTGGATATTTTCTTTCTAACAATCATTTAGATTTGAGACCGTTGGATTAAAGATCCAACGGCCCCTGTTTTGGAGGGGGGGAATTTTTTTGGATGGGAGATTTTTTTAGAGGGGGAGAATTCATGACCGTTGAATCTCTAATCCAATGATCATAAATCTAAATAATATTTAGAAAGAAAACATCCAGATAATATTTATCTACACCCAACAAAAGTAGCATCAGCATTACCGGCCTGTGAAAGCCATGGTCTTGAATCTCGAGCTCCGAGCTGATCGATCGCCGACCAACGTTAGCCAAAGTCAAGAATACAAGAAGCGAAAGAAAAGGAAGGAAAATAACAAACGAAAAAAAATCCTCACTTGCTCACTAAGGAATGCTTAGCTTTAGCTAAGGTTCTGTTTTTTTTTTTTTTGGTCCAGAACTGATAGTTTTTGTCAGTAATTGATAGGTTTGATGAATAATGTTTTTATCTGTAATTGATAGATCTGATGAATAGTATAAATAGATAGATGGTAAAAATAAAAGTTGACTGAAAAGCTAAAATGATCAGGACTAAGCATGGGAGCACAAAACCAACGTTGTGTATTTCGTCTTTCTGACCAAAATGACAATTAATGCATCCTTGCTGTGTGTATTTCGTCTTGCCGTAGGTATCACGTAAGGTTTTCTTGGGTTTCGATCGTTTAATAAGCAATTTGTTTATTTCATTAAAGTAAGAGAGCATTTTCTGAGTTCCTTCGGGCCTAGTTTGTTTCCAAAATGATATGGGTGTGCATATCCTGTTAGAAAACAAACAACAAATAAATTCAAGGGCGTATAAAGTTCAAATCCGTTCTCTGTAAACTCGTATGAATTGCACGAAGTTACTAGATGACGAGAGAATGTTCTATAACCACATAAAATATCCAAACGAAGCTGTGCAAAATCGATAATATCACTACAGAAACTTTAATCGTACTGCTACAGTGAACCGGCAGTACCGCTATAGTGCTACAGTAAAACATCAGTGCCCGTTGAAATATCTCGTAGTACTAATGCTATGGCAAAATCACACAATTTCAAAATTGAAAATTTGATAGAATTTTTAATCCATTGGTCCAAATAACTTAAAACTTTCATGCACCTTCCTTAGCATGTTAGGAACCTATTCCAATCATCGATTGAGAATCATTGTTAAAATTCTAATCTTTTTTATTTAAATGAAAGGATCACTAAAACCAGACAAAAACAGAAAAATCTCGATCTGATTTTGCTCATGAGTTCTAGATGATCTAGGTGAGTTTGGTGGATTCTCACATGTCATGGCAAGCTAAATCGTAGCACGAATTTGTAACAAAAGCCCGAGATATCACCCACAAGTACTGTCACTACAAATTTTAACCAATAATCAAGAATTACCAACAACTAGACTTTCAGATAAATGTTCAACAAAATACTATAAATAAATTTCAGCAATATGTATATCATAAATTGAACTTAAAACGAACCAAATAATTGTCAAGATAAATCATAAATAAGTCTAAACTAAAGAATGCACCAAGTAGTAATATTACGAATCAAAAAACTAAAAGAAATCATAAATTATCCAATTACTACAGTGTGAGTTACTAAATTGTTCATGTCCATGAGTGATGAATTGCTAGGTAGAGTAAAGAGCTACAAAATACAATACTCCACGTCCTACTTACACCCATCATGTCACATTCAACGTTCATCTAAAAATAATAAATAAGTAAGGGTGAGTCTACGACTCAGTAAGTACACAATAAAACAATAGAAACAACAACAATGCAATGCTCATGCTTATATCTCCTTCTGTAGCTTATGCCGGTACAGTGGAAGTAGACCCATTGATGTCACCCTTACCTCCTTCCTGTGGAGATGCCTACCGAAGTAGGTCTTTTCCTCCACTCCTGTCGAGGTGCCTACCTCTGTAGGTCATACTCAAGAGCACAATAGATTAGTCAAATAGCTTTACTCATAGCTATTTAACTTTCTCACCGTTCTGACTCGTAATGCATATGTCATATCATAAATGAAATCTTATATCATTTTACCATATATCACATTTGTCATCAAATTAATATCATAATGAACAAAAGATTATTAAATATTGCATGACATAATTAAATCAACAATAATGAACAATTATCAACTATCATTTTACTATACACTGGCCTCTCTAGTTGCGACCACCAGGTTGTTTAGAAGATGACAATAACCCTAAAATTACTCCTCCTATAGTAAACACCTAAACTCAATACAAGCTATAGCAATATAATACAACTCTTAATCGACAACGCTCCTACACGCTCCCCAAATCCACCACTTTCCCACAAGACCACCACATTCTAGCTATGTCTAAATTTCAATTCTACCATTAAATCAACCAAATTAATAATTTCTCATGACTTCGTCCGACAGCAACCCGGTTCTAGATAGCAATCCCGCAAAATTCATAGCTTCTATTCTACTTGTCCAAAAATCATGTTCTTAGACTTTATGGAACCCTTAAGAAATTCGTATATTTTTTATGTAGACCAAATCCACAAATTATTGTATCTTCTATTTTTAATCTATATATTAATACATGCTACCAACAGATGATAATTTGCCCGATAGTAGGCTTACAAAATTCATAACTCAAAATCTATTCATCCATCCGACGAGAATAAAAAATCTACAGAAAGCTATTAGAAACCTCTACAACTGTCTACTAGATGATATTTCCAAATTATGCCAATATGGCACACAAAACAGTAATCGAAAATTACTACATATCAAACCGATCTACTAGTCGTTTGCTACTTTCTCTCTAGTTTAGATTCTAATCGCTAATTAAAATAAACACAATAGAGAGAAAATAACTAGATTGTTACTTAAGTGGTGCCCAGCAAAACCACGATCTAATTCCTCGTTTACCTCCCCCTTTTTCTCCTGGTCTTTTCGTTGCCACAACACTTCTTTTCTTTTCTTGATTCCCATTGATTTGCCCCTGGCCAGATCCTTGCTTCCTCACAGCCAATAGCCAGACCGCAAAGCTAGTCTACACGTGCACCGAGGTGAATAGCAATGCATGCAATAATGCGCCTCGAATTCCACCGGCCCTCACGGCAAGCATGCGCGCTGACCGTGCGATGCACGACGCGTGCCATGCGTGATAGCCAGACGATCATGTGGTGGTTTCGCCGCTAGTGACAAGCTAACATGCAGAGAGCAGAGCCGCCGGTGCTGGCGACGCGTCGCGCCAAGGGAGTTTCGCACGGCAGCACCGAGAGGTTGACTGGCGCACGCGTGGCTATCGACAGCTGGCTGGATTTCGCGTGACGATGAATAGAACTGGCGACGGCACCGGAGGAAAAAGAAAAGGTAGGGTTTTGGATTCCTTTCTCCCCACTATCCTTAGATCATTGCACCAGTTCGACGCAGACTACAACTCCTCATACTGCTTGTTCCAAAAAAAAACCAACCCCACCTAATAATCCTGCATCCTCTTTTCATAAGTCTAGATTTCTTCTTACTATTTATGCACAAGTCCTTAAAAGGTTTAATTCTGAAATATTACAGGATTGAACCCAAAACACCCACAAGAGTAGAAACCCAAAATCACCCTCTCTTGAGCCAAAACCGAACAAACACAAGAACTTACAAATAACAAGTACTTAGATAGATGAGATATGGTTTCCAAGAGACGGCTTTCGAACCATCTGTGATGCAGACTATCACAGACGATTTTTTTGTAAAAATCATGTGTGATAGTCGACTATCAAAGACGGTTTGTAGTGAAAACCGTATGTGATATATGGTTTATCATAGACGGTTTTAACTACAAATCGTCTGTGATTATTAATATCACAGACAATTTCTACTGCAAACCGTCTATAATAAACCGTATATCACAAATACTTTCTACTACAAACCGTCTATGATAGTCAACTATCATAGACGGCTATGAGTTAATAACCATCTATGATGTTCTTTTTTGTTCCTAAATTTATTTCTACTTGTTGGCTAACCTCAGGAAATGCTAGCCATGCTCTCTGAAATAAGCAGATCAACACAGTATATATACATCCGATTCACATTTATTTATTTCAGAAATAAGAACATCAATTTCACAAATCAATTAACAGAAATAAAATACAAATACACACATAAATAATTAAGCTCAATCTTATCCCAGTGAAATTTATTCTACATTGTGGAACTCTCTATTTTATTTTATAACTTTAGACATCAAGAAGTACATACACTATTCTTGAATATGTTTGAGGTCGGCCTGTTCCAACGAAGTTGTAGTGATAGATGGAGCCTGTCGGTATGAAGATCAATGTCATGCATACATATATAAATTGATAAGTACGAAATAATTATCGCAAGATTGACAAACCTCAGGATTGTTCTTTGTGGAACCGACGAGTAGTTGCATATTGTGTCAAACATGGAATCCACAAGTGTTGTTGCCCAGCGGCTGCTGGTGGCACTGCAAAAATAGAATTTGTTAGTTCGAGAGGTATTACTATGAAGTGTTGTATAGGATTAATGTGTATTAGCGATACCGGAAAATCTAGAACGTGTTATAGGGTGTCAATCTCTCCATTGCATTTCTGTACCTTTGCAATTATACCAAATCATGGTCATTAAACCTAATTTCATATTGCTTATAAAGTACAAATTAACAAGCATAGCCACTAGTGTAGTACTTACCCCTGGTTGTAGGGTATAAATATGAATTCCTTGTCGCAGTGACCCTCCAATGTCTTTGTAATGTAATTCTCGATGAAGGATGCATACTCCTTAATGATATCCATGGCGACCAAGCGTGGGTCGAGAAAACCAACCTATGATTTCGTTAATCTAGCTTCACTCACCGTGTATCTATACATACACACACAAAAGCAATGAGTTTATATGATATTTATCGGCACTACATAAATGCAGATCGTGATTGTACACATTTGTAGTGTCCAGGATTTTTGTCTTAATATCCTCTCGAAGTTGTGCCTCACTCTTAGTTTTGGCTCTCTTCCTACTCCGGTACGCTTCAGAGTCCTCTACGAAAGCCATATTTCCAAGGAACATAAAGACCAAGGCCTCGTGCGACTCGAGTGCTCCTTGTTTCCCAGGGCCGTGGAGAGTAAATATCTCTCCCTAACTGCCTTTAATGAGCCTCGAAAAGATTCACACTCAGTGCTTCCAGGCGGTGGGATACTTCCTTGTCTGTAGGGTTTCGATAGGAGATGGCTCCCGACGATACGGTAGATGACCTCACTCTTATTCAGTTTCGGGCGCGATCATCAGGGATCTCGACAAATGGCGGGGAAGTGCCCTGCAGGATTGCCTGCTCATCCTCCTGCCTCCATTGCGGGATTTTACCCGTATATATAGTAGTGCTGAGTCTATGGGGATATGTGATTGATTGCGGACTTGTCTCAGTTCTTCCCTCAATGAATCTATCTCGCCTCGAAGTGAGGCAGTCTTCTCTTGAAGTGAGGTAGATAGTTGTTCATCAAGTTGTGCACGAAGCTCCTGTTTTATTTGTTCGTTGCGATAGGCTTTAGATCTCTTTCTATTCCTATATGTCTCGGAGTCATTTGGGAATCCGTGCCTCCAAGATACGTAAACCCTAGGCCTCACGTGCGACCCAGGTGCTCCTTGTTTCCTAGGGCCTGTGATAGTATATCTCTATCCTTGTATTCTCTTCGAACCCATGAAGTTCAAGAGGTATTAACAACTTTGTAGTTTAACATATCTTACCAGGCATTGGGATACTTCCTCGTCTGCGGAGTTTTTGAAAGAGACGCTCGAAGACGTAGTTGATGTCCTTGCTCTTAACTAGTTTCGGGCGCGCTCGTTTGCGATCCCGGCAAATGGCGGGGAGGCCTCTGATAGGATTGCGACCATGTCCTGCATCCTACGCTGTAGGATTTTACCTATGTACCCGGTGGTGTCGAGTCTGTGAGGGTGAGTGTTTTGTGACTGGAGAGCCTTGTGCACCGCACTTTGTTGTTCAAATTTGGTCGTTGTCTTCATCTGCAAAAAGATCTCCCATGTTTTCAGCAACTTGAAAGGATACCTCGTGAAGGGTGTGAGATCCTTGGCCACGTACTGCATGACAAGAGTGCTCTTGAAGTTCTTCCATGCTTTCTCGTTGTGAGGAGTGCCTGCCATTGCACGAGTTCTTGTACTTCTGCTGGGATCTCGAACGAATTTGTTATTTCCTCCCACAACTGCTTTTTCTGATCCTTTGCCAAATCTTTCCAGATTGCTATGGTGATGAGGACCCATTGCCTTCCAATTATCCCGCAGGTAATCTGAAATGCTAAGTTGCAGAGGTACCCTATCCAAAGAGACCACCGTGATGGTCATTCGGCCCTCTGGCCTTTTGATACTCCTCGGCCATGCTTAGTTATCCCGATCTTGGGAGCGTGAGACCCAGATGACGATGACAATAACTGTGTGGACATCGTCTCTCTTGTAAGAAAAAACTAACAGTAGTGAGCTATGAGCGTAAACAAAGTTATATTAATCAAATTACACACACCAATGTCTCAAGTTCATTGAACCTCACACACTGGAGTGTGTAACTTGCTTCATGCCCTTTGAAGGTCTATGTGGCATATATTATTGCTACAAGGTCCCTTTGGAACAGTAACATGCCATTTCAAATAGATCTTGTAGCTAACAAGTGAAGCATATATCATGAAGTACTAAAGGTCATAAAACAAATTAGCCAACAACTGAAGGTCATAAAACAAATTAGCCAACTATTGAGATAGACCACAAGATTGACAATTGACAATAATAGTAAAAATTTAGAGCTCAAGCTTGAATATCCAATTTTAGTATTAGATCTTGTAGCTAACAAGTGAAGCATATATCATGAAGTACTAAAGGTCATAAAACAAATTAGCCAACTACTGAAGATCACAAAACAAATTAGCCAACTATTGAGATAGACCACAAGATTGACAAATGACAGTAACAGTAAAAAATTTAGAGCTTAAGCTTGAATATCCAATTTTAGTATTAGATGTTGTAGCTAACAAGTGAAGCATATATCATAAAGTACTAAAGGTTATAAAACAAATTAGCCAACTACTGAAGATTACAAAATAAATTAGCCAACTATTGAGACAGACCACATGATTAACAAATGACAGTAATAGTAAAAATTTAGAGCTCAAGCTTGAATATCTAATTTTAGTATTAGATCTTGTAGCTGACAAGTGAAGCATATATCATGAAGTACTAAAGGTCATAAAACAAATTAGCCAACTACTAAAGATCACAAAATAAATTAGCCAACTATTGAGACAAACCACAAGATTGACAAAAGAGGGAGAGGTGGGTGATGACGGGAGGGAGAGGCGGCATCGGGAGGGAGAGGCGGTGTCGGGAGGGAGAGGTTGCTGGCATCGTGAGGGAGAGGCGACCAGCATCAGGAGGGAGATGTGGCCAACGTCGGGAGGGAGAGGCAGACGACGACGGGAGGGAGAGGCGGGGTCGGGAGGGAGAGGTGGTGTCGCGCGTGAGTAAGAAGTCAAATCTAGCAAAACCTAGTAGGGACGACGGAGACGGAGTGCGTGAGTGAGGACTCTGTGAGCAAAACCTATCATTGGGGTATATTTATAGGGAAACTATCACAGATGGTTCTATTATGGAACCGTCTGTGATAATACTAATGCTCGGGCTGAAAGTGCCATGCGCGAACTGGCTTGGCTAGGCTGGACCAATGCTCAGGAGAGGGAAAAATGGGCCAAGCCCAGTGGGCCAGCAGGCCCAGAATGGGTTTTGCCCAATCAATTCCTTCCATTTTTTATTCTTCATTAAACTTTGGATTTGAATTTCAATTCGGTTTGCACATTTGAAATGAAAGCCAATTCATGTGTATTAAATTTTAAAATCAATTGGCATTAATTTCCCCATTTATTAATTTGCCAATTTAAGGCTTTTAGTCAGCAATTAATTTCTAGGGTTACATCGTTTTATTTTTATCTTTATGTGCATATATATAGATATGTTTGCCAGTATGTGTGTATATATTTATATACATATACACCTACATGTATTTTGGTTTGGTTTTAAGTTTATGAGTGACCCTCGATTCTAGCGTTTTTATGCTCATGTTTTTATTTTAGTATTTGAGCTCAAATTTTTTTTGGTCTGCTATTGCCTGTATTTTAAATTTTCAGCTGGCCTTGCTCTAACAATACTTATACTGTCAATTTTTCTGCCCTAATTGCTGGATCATCTTTTTAGATCCATTTTGTAATTTGTATTTAGTTCTTATTATTTACACCCTTTATTCATAATTTTATTTCTAGGGATTTTTATTTATTGGAACCTCAATCAAAACTAGAGAAATTCCAACAAAAATCAAATGCTGATAAGATTCATTCCAAAAAAATTTAAAAATTATAAATTTTTGTCATCCTAATTTTTGTGATGTTACACTACCGCACTCAACCGGTCAAACCGCGGCTCTCATGTTGATCTATCCGTCGCTCCATCCCCGGTCTGACCGGGCCTGGCCGGTATGACGGCGACCCTAATGCCGATCATATCACCAACAACAGAAGTAATTGAAAAATTGCAAACTCTCAAAAACTAAAATCAAACTCTGTAAACTCTTTGAACCAAAAGTTATACTATCACAATCATGAGGTGACCTTCTACATAGTCTCACACTTTCACTACGAGGTAATTAAATATATATATACTGCAAACTATCGATTGAAAGAAAATTATGAAGTTGATTTTCAAAATAATCCACCGGCAAAGGAAACTCCAAACCTTTGGAGCCATTTGCTGTTGGAGAGAGGAGACATAGTTGTGTTCTTTCTTACCCCATGATTGACCTGTTGATCAACTGTTCTTGCTCGTTTGCCTGCAGCCGCCGCCATTATTGTCCTCATCTCGATCTAAATTTCCTCCTACAAACATGGTTAAGGGCATATTCTCCAAAAGTAGTCTTTTTAAGTCTTGACCAATCCAGAGGAAGCTTTGGAAGTTAACCACTCCAACAATATCGTGACTTATGTTAATTTCTTGTGTCAATTTCACATCAACATTAAAGGAGAGACTTTATTGATTAAACCAGGCTCTCCCCATTGGCAATCACTGTCATTGGTACCTAACCATAAGCCAACACCCAACAAGTTACACTGCAAAAGCTAATCTCTCTAGTGGCTGTATGAACAGCTAGCACTAGCAGTAATATATACCTCAAGTCCAAGTAGGCACAAAACAATAATACTAAAAGACTTATGCTAAACATATAGCTTATGATTTCTTTTAAATAAATAAATAAAACGGTTTTTTCGTTTTCGTTTTGAAGTGACTTATCGGAACAACATTTTTTAAAATGATTTATCGATATTTGATTCGTTTATACAAGTGTTCATATTAAAACCAAAAACTATAAATCATAACTATAAGATATAGAAAAAAAATCTACCTATTAAGTCGCGTGTGTCTGTGGGGGGCTTTGCAGCTAGAGATGGCAATGGGTATCCGAAACCTGATACCCGGTGGATTTTTACTCTATTAGGGCATGGGTCTGAGTCAATTTTTTAACCCATGGATTTATTAATGGGCAAAAAGTCTAATCCATCGGGTCTGCTGGGTTTGGATACGTTCTTATAGTACCCAAACCCGTAAACCCATGGGTAATATAAACCCGATCCATATAAGTTATAAACCCAGATTCCCAGCCTCCCAGGCAAACCAGTCCGGCCCATAGCCCATTAGTCAAGTACAAGGAGTAGTTGATGTCTCTCCTTTTGGTTTTAACTGAGTTGTGAACTGTGAACTTGTAATGATATGCTATGCCAGTGAACTATGAACTGAGAATTGATAGAGTGAACTAATGATGTGCATTGTGGAGTTGTCGTTGCTTGTTTCATGCATAGTAGCATATAAATTGAACTTATTGTTGACTTGCTAAGCACTGCACTGTCTGCAATCTGCATAGCTGTTGTCGGCACGCAGGCGACCGTGGTACCCGTTTCCCCAGTGGGCATGGGTCTGGGCAAAAATCTGCACCCGTCACGGGCATGTGTTTTTTAGCGGGCACATCCAACTTTCATAGGCACGGATTTGAGATAGCAAAATCCAAAGAATTTATGCCCGTTGCCATCTCTATTTGCAGCTTTTCCATCCTTAAATACCTCCTCCACTCCCCTATCCTCATTCCATCGACTCCTAGCTAAGCTGACTAAGCTAATCAGCCCCTCAAATAACACAAAATTAACATCTATTTCAGGTCTTTCCATTTGTTTTTTGCGTCCACGCCCTTAGGAGAGCTCGGAATTCTGCTTCCCAGTACGGTGTATTAATGGATCTCGCGACGACGCCGGCGCGGCGGCCGATGGAGCCCGGGCTGGCGCGGCGGCTGTGGCACGTGGTGCTCACCGTGTGCCACATGCTGCGCCGCGGCCTGTGTCGCAAGCGCCTCATGATGGACGTCCACCTCCTCGGGCGCGGCAAGCTCGCCGGCAGGGCGCTGCGCGGCTTCCTCGCTCACCCCGCCGCAGGCCACGGCCACCTTGCCTCCTCCTCCGCGTTAGCGTCGTTCTACGGCCACTCGCGGGAGGTGGAGTTCAGCTGCACCACCACGCCGTCGTACCCACAGTACTACGGGCTCTTTCCCTTCAAGAGCCGCGGCGGGCGAGGCGGTGGCGGCAGTGGCGCCCGCGGCGAGTACGGGGCCCTCGACGCCGCCGCGGTGGCGCGGGCATTCGAGATGATGAGCGCCGATGTGGACGGCGCCGGAGGGGGCACGCCAGCGGTGGCCGGGGTGGCGTGGATCCTGGGCCGCAGCCCCGCGGGGGTCCGGCCGCTGCGCGTCACCGACTCGCCGTTCCCGGTCGTGCCGGAGGACGGCAGCAGCGAGCGCGTGGACGCCGAGGCCGAGGACTTCATCAAGAGGTTCTACCAGCAGCTACGGATGCAGCACTCCGCCACCACGCCGGAGTGCCAGCTACGCCGCTATGGGTAGCTAGCTCCGTTTTCCCGAAGGCCGCCGGCATTGTGACGGGCGCTAGCTTTGCTTTGCACCCGTGCCGTGCGTGCGCGTGTGTATGTGCGGTTTCATGCATGCATGCATGGCGAGGGCGATGCCTCGGCGAGGCGTACGAACGCTATGCTTGGCCCGGCCTACACGAACGTACGCACCGTGCACGAGTTATTTTACCATGAAGCATATCTTCAATTCTGCATAGATCTTGTTCATTTGTATTTCATATATTTCTCCTCGTCAATTTCAGCTTGTGGTAATTTTATTGTAGGATTTGATTTGTACGGCCCATCTGGTCATTAATTGTGATTGAGAGTAGATTTTGCAAGTTCTTTCCAATTTTAACCCTAGATAAAACCACATATACTTGTTCGATCTTTTTTACTTCAATTTATAGCTACAACTTATAGTTTTTGAGTTATTTATAAAAGAAAGTACGAAGTAATAGAAACTTATATGTGGTTTTGACCGATATAAATGAGGTCGCTACAGTGTTTACTATAATCAACTTATAGATCTCATCTTAAAAAGATACTTCTTAAAAAATCAGTTGCTATAAAAAAACTGAAGATCAGTTTTTATAAAACCGAAAAATAGAGTCCCGAGTGTCTTACGCTGAGTATATACCGACACGTACAGTAGTGTGTCCTCTTTGTACAGCTAGCTATCTAGGGCACTGCATGCCAGCCGTACGATTCCTGTCGTGATGGAATTCACACGATCTTCCAAGGAGAAAGACAGCTGCTCTCAGCTCGTTCCGGTTTTAACTTCTATCTACTAGCTTATTTTTTATAATTTATAAATTTTATCTTTTTCTGAACTTTTGATTTGTTAGCTTGTTGTCGGTTTTTTTCGTATTCGTTTGTATTGTCCGTGATAAGCTAGCATATTTTTTCTATTTTTGAAAATTTTTAAATTTAATTACACCAAATAAACCACCTTCAACTACAATGAAATTTCAGCCATAAACCATAACTTTTCAGTCCAATCGAACAGGGCCACTGGCTTCTTTTGACCTGTGCTCTATAATTTTCAATTTAAAATTTTGAATTCTAATTATTTGTGAGAGAGAATACGAAGAGAGATACTCGTGTACGATTTTGACCGATATAGATAAAGTCAGGACAGTATCTACTCTTATCGACTTATAGACCCCATCTTAAAAGCCACTCCGTTTGAAAGACAGTTATTGTAGAAAGCTAAGTCACAAAGTCAAAAAGTACCCACCCGCTTATGGCTTATGTTTCCCCCAAACAACAAATAGGACGACTTCTCTCTTATATTTTTGAAGCAATTTATTGATATAGTTTATTTAAAAATAATAATTTGTCGATATTAAACTTATTCACACAAATATTTATACTAAAATTTCATACAAATACTTATATTAAAGTTAAAAGTTATCAACCATAACTAATAAAAAAAACGCACCCTGCACCCTGCAGCTGCGAGGCCGTTGTCTCCTATGCTAAGCAAAGGTGAGTACGTGACCTTTTTCTCTCGAACAACGTGGAGCTACTCAACTATTTCAACCACGCTTTCTCTGCCATGTCTTTCACCTGCATGGCAGCCTGTGCTGCAGCTGTATGTACTGTATTACGTAGCTGATGTTGCCGTTACATATTCCATTTGTGTGTGTCCCTATCTATATCCATGGCCATGGCCTTATATGGAAAAAGCATAGCCAAGCATTTACATCTAGCAACTAGATACATAAAAAGTTTCTGGATTTGGTATTGCATATAAATTTTAGTTGGCGTGCTACTATATATATAAGTAAGGATGGATATGCATGGCAATTAAAATTAAACACTATTTTACTTACAAATAGCTACTTATTATCAGGCTTCCTCCAGTTCGCTCATTTAATCCACTTTTCCTTACTCAAATGAATTATGGTGGAAGGTGGAAAAGCTTTTGTAAATAGTTTTACAAAGTATGTAAAATTAGAAGAGTTTATTATAATCACTACAAAAATTAACTGTCAAGTCTGCACATTAGCTAGAGGATATATGTAAAGCCAGAAACATCGCACTTGCGTGCGCACCCGAACAGTTAGATCGATGTGCGCCCGCGGGAGACGATGAGTCTAAATTTTCTTGCGTGTGACAAGTGAGGTTTGTGAATTGACACGTGCGTGAGGGGATCGCGTGGCACGAGCTAAGTACAGATGTTGAAGTAGATTGAACAGATGTTACTTGGCCGTATAAAAAAGTAAGAAAAAAAATCTGGTATCTAGAGATAATGGTATGCTTTAACTAATTATGTGCCTGCATCACGGAGAAATAAGGTAGATGTGCTTAGGAGTGTCGACGGATCGAATACGAATGAAATAGGTCGTATATAGATATTGGATAAAACAAATAATAAAAATATGATTGACACCTTTAAGTTTTAATATATGAATACGGATCGAATAATCTAAATATAGGTATCGAATAAAACAAATAATCTAAATCTAATTAACACCTTCGATGTGCTCAAAATGAAAGAAAGAAAACAAGGTAATGTGAGCCCTTTGTACGGACAGATCTTTTTGACCTATTGCATGTGTGCCCGGTTAACATCTTGATATTGTTGCATCCGGATCTTAGCACCCTATCAGATTTAATCAGGTTCACTCCCTGATCTCTAGGTTTTAAATGGGCTACGCACCATGCGCACCTGAGCCCACGGGTATTGCGTCTTCTCCCCCAAAAGACTAGTCCAATGAGTGGAGACTCCCTCACACTTATAAGTTGTGCTTTCTCTTCTCCCACAATCCATATGGGATTATTTCTAACAATCTCCCCCTTACATATGGATTGTGCACATCGCACTCCTAGGAGATGTTAGGCGCCTGGGCTCTGATACAACTTGTTGGATCTGGACCCTATGTAACATCCTGAAAACTTAGAGGAACTGTAGAACAAAATGTTGTGAAATATTCTGTAATACATTGTGTTGAGTTGGGCTTTTGAAAATATTTTTCTGAAAAACTTCGGGGAAGAACCCAAACAATAAAATGCTAAGAAGGAAAAAAAACCTACCTGTTTAATTAATAGAGAATTCTAAATTTGAATTCGAATCTGAAAAGATGATCCATAAAGAAAACTTCAAAAGTTAACATAAATAGATTTTTCAAAGAACCAAAGACAGATTTAAGTTAAGAAGTAAAAGTGGCATAAAGGCTTGATGTAAAATTTTAGAAATAAGTAGGAAAATTTAGATATATATATATATATATATATATATATGTGTGTGTTTTACACAAAGTAAATATATCTCCAATTATAAAAGAAAAGAGAGAAAAATAAAAAGGAGAAAGAAAAGGAACCGGTTGTGGGCCCAAGAAGTTTAAATGTAACAACCACCTTGTTGAAAAATAATTTTCTTAAACCCAAAAATATCTCTAGGGATTTCTGTGAATTTTCTAGAATTTTTGGTGGTAATTTCATATTTTTCCGAGTTATATTATGCCCTCTAGCAATTCTGGAAATTCAAAATCAAAAATAAAATCCAAACCCCCGGCCGACGCGTGGACGGGCCGGATCCGCCCACGTCGCCCCCGGATCCGCCCTCCCTCCCCCGCGGGCCGGCACGCGTTCGGTCCCGATGGCGCCACGTCGCCGCCTCGCGCCATCTCGGCCGCCCGCGCGGTCTCCTTCGCCGCGCCTCTCTCGCTGACAAGCGGGCCCGCTGTCGTGATCGCCCTTTCTTCCTCCTCCTCCTCCGCCCGGACCCTCCGCCACGACTGCCACGACCGCTCTGCGGGAATCCCGCGAGAGGGGGCTGCATGGGAAGGACCACGGCGCCGCCCACGACCCGCTTCACCCCGCCGCCCGATCGCCGCCGCCGCCCACACCGCCTGGCGGTCACCCCCCCCGCCGGGTCCGCGGGGCAGCCTTCCTCGGTCGGCTATAAAAGCTGTGGATGCGTCCAAAAGGATCGCCGTGCCACCCACTTCATTTCCCCGCGCTCAATCGCCCTCAAGAGCCGCCAGATCGCCGGCATCCTCGCTTCTTCCCCAACTCCGGCCGTCGGCCCCTCTCCACAATTCCGCCAGTTCTCGCCGGGGGAACTCGATTCCCTGCTTCCACACCATCCCCAGCACGTCGCCGACGTTATTCCGGCATCGCCTGAGCTTGGCATCGGCCGTAGCTCACCGGCGCCGTAAGCCTCCCCGAGCCGCCGCACGACGCCGACCTACATCCGGTGATCCCCGGCCCTCCTCGTCGTCACCACCAGCTCCGCCGCAAGCTCAGCATCGCGTTTTGACACTTCCCCGAACCTCGTCGGACCTCCCTCGCCGGCGACGGCCACCGCCTCCCTCGGCTCCGGACCTCCTCGCCCGCCCCTCGCGGCGCTACCTCAAAGGTATTCTCAACCCTTATGGGTTGAGATGCGTCATGAGCCCGCTCGCTAGCGGCCTTGACCCTCTTCCCCGGTTCCCTCGGCGCGTTCGAGCCCCGCTCACGCAGGCGCCGAGGTTGAGCCTTTCTTTTATTTTCCCGTGACGGTGGGCCCCACTGTCGCCGATCGCAAGATGCATCCGACCACCGACAGGGACCCGCTTTGTCGGGCCGCTGGGATGGCGTGAGCCACCGCCGCCCGGCCCCACGTGTCGGCGCCGTCTGGCGTGATCACCGACGATGGGCCCCATCTGTCAGATTTTATTATTTTTGAGATTTGTTTAAACCGAAAACATTCAAATATGCATAACTTGCTCATTTTAACTCCAAATTTAATGAAACCAAGTTCTAAATTCATCTAAAATCAAGAGCTACCTAATGGAACCAGAACCAACATTTTTTAAGCTTGTTTGAATTTTTATTGTATTATTTGAGTGTTGTGCTGATTTTTATCTAAATTTTTGCGCATATAAAAATTAGCTTTCGAGGCCCAAGAAGAGGAAGCTGCCGCTGCTGTAGACTCCAACGCCCCGAATCCCGACCTTTGCATCCAAGGCGAGTCAATGCTTTGATCATTTTGAGCCTATGTTTTCGATAAATTATTTTGGTTTAAGTATTATAAATTGCATGCTTATATTTATGTTGCAATGCATGTTAATTTCAGATTTTAGATATATGACCATGTTCTCTTGGTTTACTATGCATCCTTTACAATATGCTTGACCGTGTGATCCTTGTCACCCTAGTAAAAGTAATAATGCTACAACTCCTTTGAAAATAAGTCTATAAATTATAAATGCCATGCTTAGAGTTGTTTAGGTAAACAGGGGTGTGAGAGCACCCTAGCATCTCTTATGAACTTGAGAAAAACATTATTGGGCGTCATTGTGATGATGATCGATGTATGTATGTTAAGCGATATTTTCATCCTAAAAGAACTCCACATGCTTAATTACCTGGGTGGATGGTTGGAGGGTGTGATTGTAGAGCGGGCCGTGATAGCCCGAAGAATTTTGTGGAAAGAGTGGTGCCGTGATAGCACGAATGGGATTGTGGTAGAGCCGCCCAGATAACCATTAAGGACTGAATCTTATGATGACCTCCCACGGTACAACAAGTACAACCATGTGCTGGCAAAGTGTAGGCAGGGCTAACTAATTTGCATTGACTTAGTAAGAGTTGCGTCGGTGTGAACACGGGCGGGTAGAGGATGGCCACATCCTCCGACGTGATGGCGCAAGAGGGGGCTTCTGGAAGGGTGGTCGTGCAGGAGGAAGTGGAAACCTTAGCGGTCGTAACTCGCTAGGAAAATGCATTGTAAAAGCCCTGTGATAGTCTACTCAACCGCATTGCTAAGGAATCGTGTGGGGCAATGAGCAGATCTATCTCACGTGGGTAAAGTGTACACACTCTGCAGAGTCAAAACTATTCGAATAGCCGTGCCCACGGTCAAGGGCGGACATGGGAAATTAACTAGATATAGTTCTGTTTCGAAAACTTTGGGGGGTGGAAATGGAAAAGTGGAGGGCAGAGAAAGGCCCTTATTTGAATTGTCCTGGGTGTCATCCCAGTGGTAAAGTAAGCGGTTATAACGCTGAAGTCACGATATGAGGAGCAGAGACCATGTAATGGTGGATGGTCTCTGATTCGCTACAAATAATTGTATATATCATTGAACATCATGTTTACAGTCCAACTGGCTAGGTCCTAGGGAACTTTCAAAGTACTGTAGTTTAAAAAGTACATTTCAACAAACAAAAGAACCTGAGCCTCCCTTGTTAAAAATCCAGATTCGGGAGCTCAAGATCCTTATGCCTACGAGGAAGCACCTGCTACAGATGGAGGAGACCACGCCGAGAATTAGGACGAATAATCCGCGCTTAGAACTTTAGGCATCTAGACTAAGGTGTGGCTTCATCCAAATATTACTAGAGCCCTAGTAATATTTGTATGACCACTTTTGCCCTCAATCTTTGCTTGTGGTTTAAAGGCCTACTTTGTTTCGCTTCCGTTGTTAGACTTTTGTAATGTAAACATTTGGCCTGTCTGGCCCTACTGTAATAACTACGCCCTTTTGAAGGCCTAACTTCACCTATGCTATGTAATAATATTATAGCTTGATGTGAATTCAGCGATGTATGAAATGATTCAGCAATATATCTGTGTGCATTATCTACTGATCCAGGGAATAATGCGGTAAGGCACAGTAGATCCTGGATTGAAAAATCCGGGTCTGACACCCTAGCACCCCGCCAGGTCCGACCAGGTTCACTCTCTGATCCCCGAGTTTTAAATGGGCTGCGCACCTGAGTCCACGGGCTGCCCGCAAGCAAACCCTTTAAGCAACAACCTTATAAGTGGTATTGGGTCATCTCCCCCCAAAAGACTAATCCATGGGTGGAGGCTCCCTCACACTTATAAGTTGTATTTTCTCTTCTTCTATAATTCATGTGGGACTATTCCTAACAGATATCTGGACATACGGGCGGATCCAAGATGTAAACATTGGGGTCCTATGAATTCTTGCTAAACCTAATATAAATCTTTTTTCAAGATAACAAATAGCACATATAAATAGACAATAGCGCCACTATGGTTAGAAGAGTGGTCATAGCGATATTTTTTCTTGGGTCCACGCCTGTTTACGTGGCCCACACATGCAGGGTACTATAATTCACTGCAATGCGGCCGACCGGCGATTATACGGAGACGTACGTAAGCACCGCTTTTTTTTCTGAACTGCGCAGTTATACGGAGACGTATTACTTTCAAAAGAATAATAAAAACAATAAACGGGGGCGGGCTGATAAAAATAAGGAGGGGTGGTGGGATGCGGCCAGGAGCTCGTCTAAAAAGGAACTAAATTGTTGTTATAGAAAATATTGTAAGATTACGTAGTGTCTTGGCTCTCGCTAGGACTCAGCTCTAACTTTATCCTTAATGATGGCAATCAAGAGCAGGGTGCTGTTACCGTCGAACAGAAAATACGAGCGTTTTGTTCCTTCTAAATTTGCCAGACGACTAGCATCGCTAGTGATGCCATAGCCTTGCGCGATGTTCTAGATGAGAGGACAACCTCGTCCTACCAGTCTCGGACAGAATGGAACGCCCACCAAGAAGCCGGGTTAATGGAGTCGCAAGCAGTCTATTGTGCTATAGAGGTCCAAATTCTTATGGTAAGGCGGCACTCAACCAGCAGGTGTAAGGCAGATTTCGGTTCCTGTCTACATAGGGGGCACGTGAGATGATTAGGCCAGCAACGCTTGTAAGGCCAACCAGGCAAAAATTTTACATTTCTGTGGTACCCAAGTTTGCCAGACTAGAGGATTCATGATGGTTTGAACCGTCCCAAAGAATTGTGCTTTGTATGTTGAGGTGGCCGTGTACGTGCCATTGGTAGTTAGTTTCCCTGTGATTGTGTCGTCGGTTGCCTTGTGTAGGGTAATCCCGGATGTGTGTCCCCAAATGGAGATTAGTTCATGTATGTGCTGCGATGTTATGCCATCCGTCCATGTTAGTGATGAAGCCATTGTTCCGATCAAGGCAGTCTGTGGGGTGCTTTTTTTCCTCCTGGATGCCTTGAAGGTTATGGGCACGATATCACAAAGTCTGTTGCTGTCAGCCTAGGACAAAGTCCAGAACAATGTCTTCGTACCATCGCCAATTGCCATGGTTGAGGCCGCTGCGAAGAGACAGCGATCTAGGTCATCGCAGGGGGTTTTCATTCCTTGCGAGGGTTTGGTTTGGGCTCCCAATTCCTGCTAGAGCCATCTAAATCTGAGGGCCCTAGCGAAGCGCTGTAAGTCCAGAAGGCCCAATCCTCCTATGATGCGGATACGCACAAACTTAGCACTTTTCAGTCAAATACATTATTTCACTGGAAAGAAGTATTGAGCCGCATTAAATATTGTCAGGTGAATTTATTTCTTAAGAAGTTTCTTTTAATTGATGATGAACTTGGAATATTACATCATGCTATTATTTTATGTATTCTTAGGTATGATTCATGTAAAGACTTGGGAGGGCAAAAGGGAGGAGTACAAGGACTTAAACTACAAGTTTTGGATAAGATTTTCAAGCCAAATTCGGATCTCCCACGTGCTCAATCCAATTCAAACTCGGATTCAACTCAGAATTCAATTCGGATTCGGTTCGGGACAGCCTGACAGGCAGTTAGTAAAAAGGCCATAACTTTCACAAACGGAGTCCGATTCATGTGTTCTTGTACTCGTTCGAAAGATAATTTCAAGGGCTACGCAATGGATCTAGCCCCACCTTAAAATTCATCACGGATTAAAAGTTATGACCGAAACATTATGATGGCTTAATTTTAAGTTTTTTCTTTTGTGTGAGTTTGTTTCCAAATACATGTAGGGATAAGTTGGAGTTTATTTAGGACCTCTTGGCCAGCCATGAGGTGGAGAGGGAACTATATATTAGGGGTTAGACCCCCATTGTAAGGAGACCACGTTTGAGAATAATGAATCTACTAAAGTTTGTTCGAGTTTAGCATTGCTACCGAAGTTCCATAGGGAATTAGAAGTGATTTCTTCAATCAAGATCGTTTAGCCTTTTCGTTGGGAATTGGGTGCACGATAGATCTTCGCTTGGTGGTCGGCGAAATCAACACGAGTGTGTTTTGGCGGATTAAAGAGTGTTCGTCCCTTGCATTGGCATTGGAGGATCATTACGATTCATCAAGACTCTCGTGAGTATCCATCCTACGTCGAGAAGATCGGGCGACCCCGTATCATCTTGGTATCAGAGCGCGGTTTACTCGGTAGGATCTTATCCCTTTAAATTTCAGTTTATTACTTACTATCCTATAGTCCATAACCAAAAACACAAAAAAAATCCAAACCCTAGTTTCGCATCTGCTATTTTCGTGAGTTTTATTATGTCTTGATCCGTTAGAAATTTTATTTACGTGCTGATCGTTCGTGTTTATTTGCGTAGCTTAATCTTTGTGTCCAATCCAAAATTCAAAAAAAAATCGATCGCTATAAAGGCGTGAACAATCTGATACAAGATCGTGAATAGTGCTACTACATATATCCTTAATTTTCTGTTCATCTTTGAGACTAGTCTTTGATAATTGTATTAAGGGTTGTTCTTGATATTAATTTACACCTGCTGAAATTTTATTCGTTTGTGGAAGGGAAAGCTAAACCTTAGTGCCAACAACAAGTTAAAAAGAAAGAAAGAAGGCAGCCGACAAAAAAAGGAAAGTGAGCATTGGTCAAATTGGGGTTAGCTAATTCTAATATATAATTTCAGTATGTGTATTTAATTCCTTTGAGCAATCATGTGCCCTTACATTCATATCATTGCAAGTGGCTAGCGTCTCTCCTAGTACTTGGTGCAAAACGAGATATCTAATCTTTAATTTCAGATTGCCTCTAGTTAGATCATTCCTTTGTTTGCATCGAGTCACATTGATCTTTGCGTGTGCGTTCATATACTTCACTTAAATCTTTTGGATCAGCACTTAGGCAAAGTATTCTAACTTGGATTATTACTTAATTTTACAACATCGAGAGATCAGATCATGTAGGATAAATACTTCCTAACCAAGCTCCACAAAATATCCTTTGCCGTGCAATTGTGAATCAATTTTAAATCCGCTTGATCATCACTTGTTATTATAGCCACCACCAAGTGTAAGTTTCTTTTGGCCTCAATTCACTTCGGAAAGGTAAGAACTTTACTTGGGAGAGAAAATAGTGAGATTGAGTGTTTCCACATATATATATGTTGCATAACTAACCATGACAGGATATTCAACAATTCGTTTCTCTCAGTATGAACCAAATAGGAATGAATCTTCAGTATTTCGTTTCTCATGGTGCAATTCCAAACCCAACAATTTGTCTCTTCTGTTCTATGGAAGTGAAGATCCAGAGGAGTATCTTGAGTGGGAATGGCGATTGGAGAAAGAGTTTAGAGTTCAGAAGCTTCCCAAAGACCAAGAAGTGATGCGAGCCACTATACAGTTTAAAGACTATGCTTATAGTTGGTGGCAACAATTATCTCGAAAACGATTCATTAGATCTTGAGAAGGTTTGAAGGTGATCATGAGAAACGAGTTTGTGCCATCCTATTATGAGTGAGGATTGCTCCATCATTTGGAAAGTATCACACAAGGGAGTAATACAGTTCATGATTACTATTTTCAGCTGCAAGATGTGTTGCGTCGTGCAGGAGTCACTAGTGAATTCAAAGAGATGGCATACTTCAAAGGAGGCTTGAATTCTGAGATTACCACTACACTTTGATATACATATTTTAGTAGCATGCATGATCTTGTGAATTATGCTATCAAGCAAGAAGAGAGACTTATGGAGAGACGTACATCACGGTTCAATCCATATCCATACTTCAGCTCTTATGGTTCCGCTAGTGTGACACATGAGAAGATGACCGAGCATGGGACTTTCCCTTCGGTAAAGGAGACGTCTTGTGCTGCCCCAATGATATATACAACAATTGAGATGCATCAAAACCTATGTGAGAATGAGAGCCACATAGCCAAATTGAGTGAGAGTGTTAAAAAGAGCGAGCTATGTGATTCCACCATATGTGAGTTTGAGAGAATACAAATTGAGAGTGTGAGAGATACACCAAATGAAAAGAGAGAAGTAGAAGATAGACAAAGTGAGATTGATTTTGAAAGTAACACATTAATATCTACTTCTAGTATTATTTCTCACATTGTGCAGGTCGATATTAAAGAAGAGGAGCCAAATGTTCAACAACTGGCTCCATTGGAGATAAACGATGAGGAGATAATCATAGTTAAAGATGAAGTACTTGCTAGCACGTTATTACATCATGATGATTTAATACCTACAACACCTGTATCAACTGAGGAGAACAATAAAGTTAACAATATTGGTGCTGAAATTAATTGTGAAACGGTGAGTACTTGTGAGAACTCATATGTACGAATAAAAATTCCATGTTCTGAAATTTCTTTGCTCAATTTACATAATGTGGAATTGATTACTCATAAAGAAGTTCTTACAAGAATATCTCCTGATGATTCTTTATATTATATCATGTTTGATGAACCTAAAGAACTATCTAGTGTGATTGAGAATGTTGCTGAAATTTCTTGTTTAAAATCACTAGTTAGTACCTATGCATATACATATATGTTCAATTTGATTGGAAATTATGGTATAGATGATAAGTTTTATGTTTACTGGCCCATTAATGACTTGTCCATGTGCCTAGCAAAGTCGAGGATGACTTTTTCTCATGGGAGGGAGAATGATACGAAAGACAATATTGCAATGTATACATCTTATGGTTGCCGTTATATTAATTTATAATTTGTTTGTGTGGAACAACGAGAATGACATGATAATTGATTCATACATATACCATGCATATGTGTTGTTCCTTTTATCTACTACGCCTTCAGATGTTCTTGATATGCTAAGCAAAAGAAGTGTTGATGACAAATATATATAACATGCATATACGTTGTATTCTTTGCTTAGTACAATTTCAGGCTACCAAAAGCCGAGGACGGCTTTTCTTGAAGAAGGGGAGGATGATGCGGATACGTACAAGCTTAGCACTTTTCAGTCAAATATATTATTTCACTGGAAAGAAGTATTGAGCCGCATTAAATATTGTCAGGTGAATTTATTTCTTAAGGCGTTTCTTTTAATTGATGATGAACTTAGAATACTACATCATGCTATTATTTTATGTATTCTTAGGTATGATTCATGTGAAGACTTGGGAGGGCAAAAGGGAGGAGCACAAGGACTTAAACTACAAGTTTTGGATAAAATTTTCAAGCCAAATTCGGATCTCCCACGTGCTCAATCCAATTCAAACTCGGATTCAACTACGAATTCAATTCGAATTCGGTTCGGGACAGCCTGACAGACAGTTAGCAAAAAGACCATAACTTTCACAAACGGAGTCCGATGCAGGTGTTCTTGTACTCGTTGGAAAGATAATTTCAAGGGCTACGTAATGGATCCAGCCCCACCTTCAAATTCGTCACGGATTAAAAGTTATGACTGAAACATTATGACAGCTTAATTTTTAAGTTTTTCCTTTTGTGTGAGTTTGTTTTCAAATACATGTAGGGATAAGTTGGAGTTTGTTTAGGACCTCTTGGCCAGCCATGAGGTGGAGAGGGAACTATATATTGGGGGTTAGACCCCCATTGTAAGGAGACCACGTTTGTGAATAATGAATCTACTAAAGTTTGTTCGAGTTCAGCATTGCTACCGAAGTTCCATAGGGAATTAGGAGTGATTTCTTCAATCAAGATCGTTTAGCCTTTCCGTTGGGAATTGGGTGCACGATAGATCTTCGCTTGGTGATCGGAGAAATCAACACGAGTGTGTTTTGGTGGATTAAAGAGTGTTCGTCCCTTGTATTGGCATTGGAGGATCATTACGATTCATCAAGACTCTCGTGAGTATCCATCCTACGTCGAGAAGATCGGGCGACCCCGTATCATCCTATCTGTGTAGGCCTGCAAATTATATCCCAATTGACCTTACAGCTTTCACCCGTTAGCTGCTGATGAGACCCAGCCCAAAGGAAGCGTCTCATCTGTCTATTAACTGTTTTATCCATGCTTTTCGGCACCTTAATTGCTGTAAGGAAGTAGGTCGACTGGGGTATTAGAATGGATTTGATCAGGGTTTTCCTGCCCGCTAGAGTCAGCAACTTGCCACACCGTCCTACGATGCGGCTGTCGGACCGGAGGGGCGGAAGAGATCAAAGAATGCTCGGGGAAGTCGGAGGTGTTGGCGCCGAGGCTCAGGAAAGCTTCCTTCGCCGGCGATCGCTCGCTGGAGTTGATGGCGGCGCTCGGGAAGATGGGAGCACGGCGCGGGGGCGATGGGGTTCCCGAGAGAGGAAGTGGAGCTAGGGCGGGGTGGAGTGAGAGGTGGCGGTGCACGGGCGTTTATATAGGCAAAGGGAGGAGCAGAGCTGTGGGAATTGGTCGCTAGAAGTTGGCGCGGTTGCGAGAGGAGAAGGCCGTGTGGGCGCAGGAATGGGGGAAGGTGGGCGCACGAAGAGGAGACGTGAGGCGGCGCTCACGTGGGAGGGGTAAGAGCCGGGTAGGGTGGAGCGACACAACGGTCATGGCGGCGGCGCGGCGGGGAAGAATGAGGGTGGTGCGGGGAAGAAGACGAGGAAAGAGGGAGAAGCCGCGACTGACATGCGGGGCCTGGTCACAGAGAAAGAGGGAAATGGGGACGAGTGAGCTGTGGGATTGCAGACACATGGCCAAGGGAGATCGGGCGACTGGAAGAGTTAAGGAGGGGTGGACAAGGGAGATGGGCCGGGTGGAGGCGTGGCTCAATCTGAGCCGAACACGCGTCGCACGGAGAGGGAGGGAAGGCGGGTTTCCGGCGGCGGATGGCGACGACGCGAATGGAATCTGGCCGTCCACGCATTGGCCGGAGGGAGGGGGCGGGGTTTTGAATTTTATTTTGGATTTTTGGATATTCAAAAAACCCGAGGAAATTCAAAAAAGCTCAGAAAAATATGAAATAAATTCCAGCAATGCCATAAAATTTCACAGATGTTTCTGGAAATGTTTTGAACTTAATAAAATATTTCCAACTTAATTTTTTATTATATTTTTATATTTGAAATACATTTTAATTTCAAAATAGATTTTAGACTGAAGAAAAACTAAGGGAAATGCCAAATAAATCCAAATAATTAATTTTAATTATTATTTTATAAAATAAAATTATTATTTTATTAATATTTTAAGTTTTTACTTAAACTATTTTTCAAATTTAGCCCTTTTTCTAAACAGAAAATCAGGGCAAAACAAAAACAAAAACTTAGGCAACAAAAATACTTATTTTTAATTCAAATTTTATTTTAATATTATTTATTTATTTACTAATTTATTTTTATTTTAATAAAAACCTGGGCTGTTACATCACACCACTTACATATGAGAAAACTCGATAACCCACACACAAATGGTTTGCATTACACACACTTACACGTTTTTCAAAGTACAACTTCCAAAGGTTCCACAAGCCCGCTAAGCACTCCAACCACAAAGATATGACCTAAACCACTTAGGCCAGCGTTGTGATTTTACGAACCATCCATCTATCCAATTGTGGATAATTTCCTCAATTATCACATGTCGGTTTTCACGACAATGCTATGCCCATAACATGTCGCCAAGATTGTATGCCTGTGCTGACACCGTCACCACTTGAAATGTTCAAGTCCCATAACACACTAACATCACTCTATAGTTCGTAATGCCCAATGCTTACCGCTAAGATCGTATGCCTACTATGAGGAATGCCACCACTTGAAACACATAAATCTAATTGGCACACCATATATACACATTGCCTCTTCATAACACTTGTCTTTCTCTCGTATTTCTTAGCTTGAGATGTTGCTGCACCCAGACTTACGTGACACACCGTGGTCTCAAGACGCCTTCCATAGCCTTCGTCTTGCCGCTGGCCACAACAATTATCAAAATACATGTACATCAAAGACAAAGTAATTAATTCGTGCACAAATAATATGCATTTGACTCTTAATTAGCAAAACATATACATGGATACACCATGACTCATACATATATGAAAACCACATGAGTAACACTTGCATGGACTCCCGCCATTACTAATACCACCAGAACAACTCAACTCAAACCAACTTCACTCAGCAACCTCAACAGGGGCCGGTCTAACCACGGCCACCAAGACGGTCAGACCGTTATCTCCACACCAGTCAGACACCTTGCGAAGGCTGATCAGACCGCTACACCCTAGTCATAACGCAATTACAACGTCGTTACTACCGCACTATGTCTCAGCCTAAAGACTCCAAAAAGGCATTCTCTGAAAAATAGCTACCGGCAACCACAGGTAAGTACTACCGCTTCGGCTAGTCATACCGCGATTACAACGCCGGAACTACCACTTCGGCCTTTCATACCACGACACCCTTGTTAGTATGACCGCCAGCTTCAGACAGCAACAAATCAAAATGTAAATTCTCAAAATCAAACTCAAATAACAAAAACAAAGCACAAATAATATCAAATACTCATATTTTTATAGGGCTGTCACTACATGATCTTATAGTTTATCTGGTCTAGTTTTCATCCCTCGACTAGCCATGAATATTTTTCATATGGCAAGCAAGGTTCGATTAACTTTTGTGTCTTACTCTTCGGTGCTGGTCATTCTCTGTGAGATCGGCTTTAATTTGAACAGGTGCCTTTTAGTTCCTATGGCAAAGAAATTAAAGATTCCTACTCTTCTCTCACCCTCGAAAAAGTAAACAGTTAATCCACCTTCCCTCTTACACACACACACACACCTCTAACAAAATCTTGATAATGAGGCTTTCCATCGGAATAACGACTTCGAAGTAGTGAATTCACTAACAACACCAACAACAAACAACAAAGATGCCAACACGGCTGGCCACGCTCACAAGGAATAACCTGAGGCATCATTTGTCACTGGCACTATACAAAGACGTGTCACACAATGATCATATCACACATGCAATTTCTTTTAATTTCTTCGTTTTGACATGTCAGCGAATTGATAAACACATACTCCCTCCAGATTACAAAAACAAATCGTTTTAGACATCAACATGGTCCTTAAAATACAACTTGATCACTAATTACTATTATAATATATTTGTAAAACCCAATAAAAATATAATATTATGAAATTATTTTTCAAACGAATCTACATATATAATTTTCATATATCTATATATATATATATATATATATATATATATATATATATATATATATATATATATATTTAAAAGATATCGATGGACAAAATTTCTAAAGTTTGACTACATGTATTCCAAAACGACTTGTTTTTTGAATCGAAGGAAGTACATATGCAGCCGCTAATGGTATAATAACCTGAACCTACAGCATTTTGGTGTAAAATGTGTTCTTAATATTAGTAATCCACAGTGCTAGTTCCAAGCAATGATGTGACCAGAGACCCAACCCAAAATCCCCTGCCATTAAAGAACTCATCACACTCCAACCACTTGTTTAAAGGCAATCAGTATGCATGATTACACAGAGCCTGATGCAGAGGCTCTCCTCTTTGCCCATTGCATCTTGCATGGTTCTGTTCAAACTTCGCATCAAAGATATGATTAACCGGAGTGGTCAATCTAACAACCATGGTTAGGTCTAAAGGAGCTTTGGTTATTCTATTGTGAGGCACCAAGTGATGCAATCATTAGTCACTGCGATTATTTTGGAGCAAAAATATCAAATATTGGAGAAACAAATTTATTAGTCAGCCAGCACTTGATGGCTTCGATGCTAGGACGCCTAAGTGGGATAGTGGGGTTACTTAACAGAAAGAAACCGAGTTAATATATACCAGATTAAGTATTTTAGTCTGGATTAATAGCTGGAACTTAGTAGATTTCCCTCAGTCTTATGACACATACCATTATGTGCATATCAGGGAAAAGCATTTGGTTCGTTTTTGTTGTTCTGTGGTTAAATCTGTCCATGTTTTAATTGAGATAATCAATCAAGTGTCTAGATCAAGAATTCAAGACAGCAATATTTGGTTGGCAACGTTGGCATAGGTGATAGAACAAAGCATTTTTTTATGTGCTGAACCAAAAAATGAGTTTGGCAACAAACTTATTCAAAATTGGTGCAAACCTGCAATCAATAAGGAGATTTGGATCTTTCTTTAGTAACAAATTTGTAGCTTCAAGCCGGGGAATTAGACCCTGAAAATCTTTTTAAAATAAAAACTAGGAGGGAGAAAGGAAGCCATCTACAAACTCAATCCCAGGTTCCTCCCAACCCATAGTGCCATTCAGTTACCAATGATCTTTTTTAAGACTAGTTAATATTCATCTACGATCTGCGTTATGTCGAAAGAGAACACACCGATCGATCAAATTCCAGCCACCACGGACGCATTTTTCTCGAGTCTATCCTGAAGATGCAGACCAAAAGGTGCAAGAGCAGAGGTCGGCATTATTTTTGGGCAGTAGCCATCTGCGGCTTATAGTTTTTGACTAAAATTTTTGAATTTTAACTGTTTACAGTACAGATTACAAAGAGAGATACTCACTTGCGATTTTGGATAGTACAGATATTGAGCTTTTAACGTATACATCGTTTAACTTGTAGACCCCGTCTTGAAAAAATACTCCGTTTAAAAGTTAGATACCGTAGTAAAAGCTAAAAACCACCAGCTTCGAAGGAAAAGAACATGGCCTTCCAAAGGGCTGGTCCCTTCCATACAAAAGTGTATTCCCCCTCCATACAATCAGTGGCGTAGACAGGGGGGCCTGGGAGGGGCCTGGCACCCCCCAATGTTCTACTAATTCTTCATTATGTAGTTCCAATTTCTACTAATTTTTTATTATGTAGTTAATTATATGTGTTTAATTACTGGTTTGACCCCTCCAAAAAATACAAAGTATATTTCGCCTAATGATCCTGCTGATTTCTCAAGTCAAGAATATTATCCTCCCAAAGTGAAGTGGAAAAATATTATCCTACTGATTTCTCAAGTCAAGAAAGAGCTCAATTGGAGTGTCAATTGCCACATTTTTAACTTGATGTATGCAATCATCCAGACCTAAGTGCATTACCATCACTTGCTAATCTAACAAGTGGACCAGTTAAGACCGGTAAAGATTCATATTATCCCATGGTGGACAAGTTGTTAAGATTAGTCTTAACCCTTCCGGTTTCAACTGTAATCACCGAGAGATGTTTTTCAGCTATAAAACTTGCGAAGACGCGACTTTGAAGTACAATAGGAGATAGATTTCTACGAGATTGTTTGGTAATTTATATTGAAAAGGAATTGGCCGCAAAGATTAATCATGATGGTATTATTAAGGTATATGATTTTGCTGGTAGTCGTAGAGCTAAGTTTAAGTTAATAGAGATGTAATTTTCTTTGCATTGTAATTTGTGAAATATATTACTGTGATATGTGACTATTGGATCGGTAAATCCGGTCTAGTTCATTGGTTCTACTCTATTTGTTGTCTATGTTGCCCCCCTATATCCAATTCCGGGCTCCGCCCCTGCATACAATGGCACTGGTGGATACAGTTATGGTTGAATAGTTCTACTTAAGTGTGTGCACAAAATAAAAAAAAAACTCAACAGGGAGGCAGAATGGGCTTAGAGTGTGGTGGATCAAAGACGGCACCGAAGGCAACGACCCAACTTACTGTAGTTTCTACAGAGCAGCAACCAGAAATGGGCTATCCTGCGCAGCTGCAGATGGATCCTTGACTGTTTTTTGTACTGTATATTATATGAGCTTCCACGCAAATACCCACCTATTACGCGCGGGGAACGCCGCGCCCCCGCGCGCCCACGTCAGCTCGCCCAGGCGCTCCGCGCGACGCGTGGAGAGCGAATCTTCGTACGGTCGGGTGACCAATGTTACGAAAAAGTCTCTGCGTTTTTCCGAAATTACGTACAGGTTCTTGGTTCTCGCGAAAAGATCCCTGGAAATTTTTTTTAGCCCCTCCGTTTTGCAGGATGGCCCCCGCATTTTCGGAAATTGCGCACGGGTCCCCGTTTTTTTTACGTACAGGTCCTCGGTTTTTACGAAAAAACCCTCCGCCTTTTTCGAAAATACGTTTTTGCCCCTATTTTTTTTTTGAAAAACTCCTCACAAATTATCGCCTCTTTTATTTTAGTACGTACGGTGGCTGGCGCGGTGTGACGCCGCGCCTATCAATCTAGTAATGTAAACAGCAATGGTGAACAAAACGATTACGTTCAATAGAACCAAGAAATCAATATAGCCAATCATAGGAGGATATGCAGAACAACTTCCCAGGAAGGAGCGACATGCTAAAACGTAGAGGGACACTGCTCGGCAGAGTGTCTCTGATCGTTATCGAGCAACAGAAGGCAAGCATTTGCTTTCTGGTACAAACGAACTGAAAAAGGATGAAAACGAATTAAGAAAGGAAATAGCTTGCACTTGCCTGTCCGGCCAAATCATGCAAACAAAATATCAGTGTTGCGTTAACCGATTGACACTCGTAATCACTTTAACTACTGGTTCGGAAGAGTTCTCTAAAAATTAAAGGCCAGACCGTAAAGCTTTTACCCGTTGCTATTACTTTTTATGAAATCTAATTTTAAATTGAATCCCGACATGTTTCAGATTCCAAGCACCTCCGTAGCCGTATTAGGAAGGTGGCTACGGAGGTACTTGGAGTGATCCAAGGGACAAGAGGAGAACTAAAAAACATATGGTGATGGAAGGAGGAAGTGCAAAATGCTATTGAGAAGAAAAAGATATGCTACAGGCATATGCATCATGATAGGAGCGATGACAACGTACAGAAATACAAAGCAGCAAAAAAGAATACAAAGAAAGGGATGAGTGAGACATGAGGTAAGGCGTATGAGGAAATTTATCAGAAACTAAGTACAAAAAAAGAGAGAAAGATGTCTATAAGATGACTAAACTTCGAGAAAGGAAGACGAGAGATTTTAACCAAGTTAAATGCATCAAAGACGACACTAATAGATTTTTTTATGAAAGACGAGGAGATCAAGGATAGGTGGAGAGATTACTCCGACAAGTTGTTCAATCACAAAAATGATGATAGTATGGTTGAACTGGATGGTGTTTTTGATGACACCGATAAGCGGTTTGTTCGAAGAATACAGGAGTCGGAAATAAGAGAGGTCTTAAAAAGGATGAATGTGGGTAAAGCGTTGGAGCCTGATAACATCCCTATTGAGGTGTGAAAATGCTTAGGAGAAGTGACGATTGTTTGGCTAACTAATTTGTTCAATACCATTTTTAGGTTGAACAAAATATCAAACGAGTGGTGGAGGAGCACATTAATATCAATTTTCAAAAATAAAGAAGACATTCAAATTGTACTAATTATAGAGGAATTAAGCGCGTGGGCCACACAATGAAGCCCTGGGAACGAGTGATTGAGTGCCATTTAAGAAAAGTGACTAGCGTGACGATAAACCAATTTGGTTTTATGTCTGGGAAGTCGACCACGAAGACGATTTTCTTGCTACGACAGTTGATGGAGAGGTATAGGGAGCAAAAGAAGGATCTTTACATGATATTTATTAACTTAAAGAAAGCCTATGACAAAGTGCCAAGAAAGGTCATGTGGTGAACACGCCTATGACAAAGTGCCACGAAAAGTCATGTGGTGGGCGCTTCAAAAGAAAAGAATCCCAATAAAATATATTACCCTAATTAAGAATATATACGAAAATATTATGACTAATGTCAGAACGTGTGGTAGTACTATTAATGACTTTCCTATTATGATAGGACTACACTAAGGGTTAGCGTTGAGCCCATACATTTTTGCACAAGTGATGGATGAGGTCACACGGGACATACAAGGAGATATCCCTTGGTGTATGTGTTAGACCATGTGGCTAGGTCTAGGATATTTTAGTGATGAATAATTGACAATGGTTAATTTGTGATGATGAATAATTGGTAATTTTGTTTAGCGTTGTTATGCGAGTTGTGTCACATGTGTGCGGATTGATGTTGGTCAAGTTTGGACGAACTTGTGCCGGAAGAATGTTCTTTGGTCTTTGCATGTGCAGGTTGGGTGTGAAGACGGTCATGGTTGGTGACAAGGAAGACTGGGACTAGGAGGGGGAAATCTGAGGTCCAGACGGTCGAGGATGTCACGAGGTGGTCGGGCTTACGCTGGAGCACATGGAGATCAAAGGTGAATGATGTGTGGAGAAGATACAGGAGGTGCGGTCTTGGAGGCTTCGACACGTGATGAGTTGGAGAAGTTAGAATTTTGAGAAAACCCGTGTTACGAAGGGTGTCGGGTCCCTTAAATAGTAGTGGGCTAGAAGTCTGGTTGAGTTAAAAAAAATGTCTAAACCTAATTGGATGAGTGGTATTAGGGTTTCTAGTAGATTGAAAAGAGGAAATGAGTTTGTATTAGAGGTAGCGACGTCTAGGCACGGGATAGGATTAGAAGTCGGGCGTGGCGGCCGTATAAAAAGGGATCAGGGAGATCACGGGCTAATGGCATGAGGTGGTTAGTTTTCGCCGAGACTTGAAATTAATAAAATAGAGAGGATCTCGGTTTTTGGAATTCCTAGCGTGAGTCTTTGTTGGCTTTTTGTGTTGATCCATGTCTACATGATTGGAGGCTTCTTGATGGATGGAGTGCAGACGTGAAGTTTGGAGAAAAGGTGTTTGCTTTTGTGATCTTCTTGTGCTGCTAATCAAAGCATGCAGGTGATTAGCTGAGAATCCTGTCCTGCGAGTCGTTATGCTGACCAAGTCTTGGAAGCTTTGCATGCAAGATTTTTCTCCGGCCGGAGCAAGGTAATTAATTTTGCTAATTAGCTGTTCGATTTTGCATGGCCGTATGGGTTCCAATTAGTCAATAGCTAGTCAAGTTTTTGGGTTATGCATGGCAGCTGCATGCATGAGTTTTGGGCGGATGGATTTTTTGCATGCTACGGCCAGCGAGATATTTTACTAGGGAGGAGATTAAGAGTGCTAATTAGTCTTTGTGTTAGGGGTGGCTGGCCGAGAGTTACCATACAAGCGCAATCAGTTTGTTTCCTGTTTGAACTAAAAAACAACGGTAACTTCGAGTTGTACTAGGTTTTCTGGTGAGAACAGAAATTGGCCGAGGCCTTTGTTCTTGTATTTTCTATTTTTCAGATTAAACGAATAGAAGACAGAAAAATTTGAGAAAAAACTTCCGCTAGATGTTGCAATCATTCACCCCCTCTGATTGCTATCGACGATCCACACCATTTTTTTATTTTGAAAAGATCAACATAACGAGTATTCTCAGTTCCTTTGGAAGCTGACCGGCTTTTGGCTTCTCTCATTGCTGCGGCTCGTTTTCAGTTTTGGCTTTTGGCTTTTGACACCGAATTTGGTTTCTGTATGTAGTACTGAATCAAAAGCTGGAAATAACTGTTGAATATCATCTGATTCAGCACTGATTTTATTGCTTCAGGATTCCTAATTGAAAAACAGAGTTAAAGGCATATCAGTCATCAGTAGTCCGTACTCCTTAAGTCCTTCTATCAGAGTGCAAATGACAAGAATGGAAATGGTGTGGACCAACAGAAATATTTGATGATCAATTCCATACAATGAAGCACTGCCGACTTCTGGGAGACATTACACATATTGTGTGCATATCTTCATGTAATACGGGCCAAAAGAATTAACGATGAGTAACCACCAGACTGCAAATATCTCAAAATATAGAATAAATGTGAAAACCTGACCAATCTAACACACAATGGTTTAATTGGATCCAGTTATTTTTGGTCGCATCTATTGAATTACCATTGTATCACAGGTCTGTAGGCTGCATCTTACAAAAGGGCATGTTGATCATCGCATTAATGAACGTTGGCTCATGGTGTGGTTTGAGAGAATAGCTTTATGGTACCTCTTGCTTGCAGGTCACCAACCGTCGAAAAGCCCACCAGATTACATAGTCATCGACTCATCGACAGCCTGCTTTCATGGCAAATGAAGCTGGAGGCCTGACAATCATCAGCCCCATTATGAACAGATGAGAAAATTAATGAAATATTACACTCAATATAGTGTTAGGGAAAATGTGTGCGCTCTGAACCTTTAAATGCCTTGCCCTTACACAGACAGCACCTATTTCAGAAGAATAATCGGCTACGATAGGGTCTGATAATTTTGTTCTAGGATAAAACGTACACATCGTAAATAAATTTAGAAAACACAGCAGAATTTTTAAATTTCTCTATTCTCTTATTTGATCCTCATTTTCCTTACTTTTCTTCTCTTACAAAACTGGCTACAAGCCTACTCAATATATAGGCTAATACTCTTCTCCTAGCATACGTATTCGGACTTCAAGTTGAACATAATTTCAACTTGAGTTACACACGGAGATGGATTCTGCTACGTCTTAGATTTAAAATCAAGATTATTTCTAACAATCTCCCCCTTAATCTTGACTTGACATACTCTAGTTTTAGTCTCAATGCATTATGAACTACCAGTCACGCCTCCACATGAAGCGTTCTACATGCAAGCTACATATAGGAACTCAACTTAACTGGTACGGGTCCATCCAGATGCAAAGATTCTAAAACATTGAGGCAGTCGATCTCAACTACAACTTACTAAACTCATCCTTGATATAAAATGGTGACACATCTCCTCAACATTCCGTTTTCTTTTCATTTTACTTGACTTTGGACGGCAGCATATTTTCTCAACGTCCCTGACTCAACTCATCATTAGAGCACTTTTGATTCATCATCGCTGAGCGCTTCAGTAATAAACGCTTTCTTCATCCTCGGCTTAGGGCATTCTGAAGCAAAGTGTCCATAATCATTACAATTATAATACATCACTTTTGCCTTATCAAATTTTCGATTCTGACGGTCTTGGCCGCCACCCTGGAAGTGTTCTTGCCTTCACGCTTCGATGATTGGATCTCCCACTCAGCGCGGGTCAACAAGACCTTTCCGTCGTCTTTGTTACTATTATCGTGGATGCGTTTCTCATACACTTTAAGACGACCAATGACCTCCATGGTCATTGTCTTTTGGTATCCAATTTGCTCTATGACTGAAGCAATTGGGAAAAACTGTGATGAAACAGCACGAAGAAATTTCTTCACTACGTACAACTCTTCCACCTTCTCGCCAAGAGCCCGTATCTTGTTGACGAGTCAACCGAACGACGAAGTTATTGATTGACTCAATTTTCTTCATACGCAGCACCTCGAACTCGGTCTTAAGAGTTTGTACCTTTGCTTCCTTCACATGATCGGCGCCAAGATGCATCGTCTTCAACGCCTCCCATACGGCTTTGGCCGTCTCCTTTTTAGCCAGTAGGAAGAGCGTCTCCTCTGGGATGCCCTGATAGATGGCCGCCAATGCCATCTGATTCTTGCGCACATCCACATTGTCATTCTCGATCGCGTCCCATACTCCTTGAGCCTTCATGTACACCTTCATCTTAATTGTCTATGCTGCATAATTGCTTGTCGTCAGCATCGGATAATGCAGCGAGACAGCGGAACTCTCCTTCACCATCATACTGGATAATGTTTCGTCACTGGTAACACCACTTTCCGAAGAACACGATATGATCTTGAGTACGAATCAAGAACTCGGGCTACTTTGAAGTGATCCTTGGACCGAGAAAACGGTAAAAAAAACTGCATTATTTTTCTTTTTTTTTTCTCTTGATGACTTTTTTGCTCTTTGTCTCTACGCTCTCTGTTGCTTTCGCTGAACCTGATGCACAGACTTTCCTTTTATTTTGCTGTACCGAGAAGTTGAGTCCGTCCGAAAACCAGACAGCACACCGATTTGTTTTCTGCTTTGAACCGGAGGCTCGGACCGAAAAAGTTGGCATGCTTTTGCTCTTCAGGGACCGAAGGAGAATCCTGGCATCACTTTTCCTACGCTAGTACCGAGGAATAAAAAAAACTGTGCTGACTGCTCCCCTCGATCATACCGGCCTCGGGAACGAAACTGACTTTTCTTTGCTGTGCTTCACCTTGGGACAGCTGCATCGATGCCATGCTGTACCGATCTGTTGCTTCTGACTTGGAGATTGGAAAAAATACGGCTTGAATTCACTTTTCTTCTCTCCTGCGCAAGGGGTGGCGTGCTTCTCTCTTTCTTGTCTCTTTTTTTTTCCGAGAAAACTGTAAGCGATGTGCGTCTGTTGTGCGACAAGTGCTGAAACAAAATCCTGAGCCATTCGATTCTCGTCTAGTTTTTGATACTTTACATTAATTTTATTTTAAAAGAAAATGTATATATCATAAATAAACTGATAGAACGTAGAAAAATTTTTGAATTTTTTTATTCTCTTACTTGCTTCTCTTTTTTCCTTACTTTTCTTCTCTTACAAAAACTGGCTATAAGCCTTCTCAATATATAGGCTAATACTCTCATACTAGCATACGTATTTGGATTTCAAGTTGAACACAACTTCAACTTAAGTTACATACGGAGACGAACTCTACTACATCTTAGACTTCAAGTTAAGATTATTTCTAATAAGGTCCATTAAGTGGCACATAATTTGTCAAGCCATTTTGCCTGTGACGCAAATTCACCTTCAAGGAAATCCTGTTTGCCTATGGATCTGACAGTAAAAATTGCAGAATGTGCACTCCATTTCATGCTCTTTTCAAGACCAGACACAATCCTACCATCCCATTTGTCCTGCTCCTCAATCTACAACACTCATTATTATTGGAATATGATACCCCAACAAAATAGTTGAGAAAGCCTCTAGCATAGTGATCCATCATAAGCACTTCAGACAAAAATATTGTGTACACCGTGTGCTCTTTCTGAAGTTATTTTGCCATTCGACTGGCAGCATACTCAGAAACACTTCAGGCAGGGCCAGGACAGGCTGTAGAGAAGGGACCAGAACTTGACATACATCATGGTAAATGCATCTGCAGCCTCTCATGTGCTCTCTGGATTCGTACCAGAAAAGCGAAAACCAGCCCAAGAACATACGCCGATTCAAGACGAACAGATAAACAAGAAATTAACTCTTGCAGAATAACAGTTCAGAAAATTGCGAGGTCTTCTAACGAGAGGTATTAATCAATGGGACAGACACAATGGTAAGCTGCTGTCCGTAATCCTTTTCTTTGCACAGCAGCGATCCTTCCATGGCTGCTGATCCCTGTGTAATGAACTTCGTTGATACATAGATTATAACAATCCCTGTGCAAAGAATTTCTTTGCACAGCAGCGATATATCCTTCCATGGCAGGTTAACCATTCGACAACCAAGCTCAGGAGGAAGAAGACAAAGCCTTGATCATCCTTGAGATTCGACAGAAAACGAAAAAATGAAACCGTATTCTCAAATAGCAAAGGAAATAGACACGATAAACTCCTCGAGAAAGGAGGAGGAAACCTTACGAAGGGTTGATCAGTCTGTTGATACCACTGAAGAGATCACAAAGAACACCAGTGTCTCCATGACCTTTCAGTACGCTGAATTTAGCCGAAAATCTGAACCGACGTACAAGTCATTCCAGCCCAAGTCCAACTGAGCATTTCACGGCCCTAATGGAACCATTTAGGCTGGGCCCCTTCGGATTGCCCATTCCAAGGCCCAAATACAGAACCAATCGCAACCGCGAAACAAATAATCCACGGTCCAGATCGTGCCCCACCCTACTACACCTAGGCGTTTGGTCCGCTCTCCAGGCTCCAGGCCCAACTTCTCATAATCGGATAGCACCTTGGCTTCCGGCTTCCAGAGTCCCACCACTCCACGCCAATTTCACCTCCTCCTCGCCGGCGCCGGTCACCGTCTGCCTCCACTCTCCGGCCAGCCATGTCCAACTACGGAACCATCCCCACCTCCTCCTCCGCTCCCCCGCCGCCCCCCGGCTCCTCCCCTCTCGACTTCATCTCCCGCGCCAGGCCCGCGGCGCGTCGGCGCTGGCGACGCGCCGGCCCTGGCGCGAGCTTGAGACCCGCGGGCGCTCTCCGTGCCGCGGGGCTCGGCGACGCCTACCTCCGCGTGCGCGCCAACCTCGCGCACTTCGCCATGAACTACGCCATCGTCGTCCTCGTCGTCGTCTTCATCTCCCTGCTCTGGCACCCCGTCTCCCTCATCGTCTTCCTCGTTTGCATTGTCGCCTGGCTCTTCCTCTACTTCCTCCGCGACGAGCCGATCACCCTCTTCGGCCGCACCGTCGGGGACGGCGTCGTGCTCGCCGTCCTCTCGGTGGTCACGCTCGTCCTGCTCCTGCTCACCGGCGCCACTGTCAACATCCTCACCTCGCTGCTCGTCGGCCTCGTGCTCGTCCTGCTGCACGCCCTGCTGCACCGCCCTGCGGACAGTATCGACGAGGAGGCCGGGCGGTGGTACACGCCCGTCCCGTCGCAGCCCACGTACTAGTGTGAGCCGCTCCTCATCTTCTTGCTTCTTGTTGGTTCTTGGTTTGTGATCCGTCAGAGCAGCTGCTAATTCTTTGCTGAATCAACTGTAGCTGTTCTTGATCGATTTGTGCACTTTCTCATAAATAATAATGTGATGAATTGGTGTTCTTGTTATGCTTTATCCTACAATTCGTTCGGTTGAATTCAAACATTTCTTATCTTTAGATGATTTGTTAATGAAATTAATAAATTATCACCAATAATTCGGCTGTGTAGTAGATGAATTAGACAAGAAGTGATCAAGTGGTACTTGTACAATGCGTCCTGAAGAAGGAATTGCAGGGTCTAACTCAAAGAGCTTAATTTGCCTTGTGTTACACGGAGTGTCCAGAAACCGACGTTCTCTAGTGAGATGGAGACGTCGTGTGACCATATGAGCCACTCAAACCAACTATACATTGTTAATAGTCTCTGGCCAATAACAATAAGACTCTTGAGCTTCTGCTTCTGTGACCATATAGGCTTATGCTTATCCGCAGAATAACCGAGTGAGTTTGAGGTTTATATTGGGAATTAGTTAGCTCGTATAATCTAGTGCTGTTGTTAACATTATCCTTTTGGGAAGATCACAGGATAGTCGAATTTTTTATCAAATCAACTCGTCTTCATATCCAGTAAGGCAGTAATTACCAGGGGTGCAATCGGAGCAGATACGGACGGATATTGCTTATTCTGTATTCTATTCCATATTTTTTCCTCGGAGTCGGAGTCGGACACAGATAATATCGGATATCTATTTCTCCATTCCGTATCAATTCCACATTCTTTCAGACGGTCGGACGGACGAAAATTATCCGCTTCTTTGCACAGGACATTGGACAGTATGGTACAATCAGAGCGAACATGGAGAAACTAATTACTGAGATATTGAAAGAAGAACACTCAGTACTCCTGTTTGTTTACATATGACAATCTACATATATGTTATTTTGCTCCTAAGTGAAGTCACAACAGACTTCCTCATATCATTTGACATACGGATATATACGGACGGATATCACTTATCCCGTATTCTATTCCATTTTTTTTCTCGGAGTCGGATTCAGACACGAATAGTGTCGAATATCTATTTACTCCTTCTGTATCTATTCTCTATGCCTTCGATCAATCGAACGTACGAAAATTATCCGCTCTGTTTGCACCCCTAGTAATTCCTCAACAGTTAGCTAACAAGCGGCATCAAAAATCACAATGTACTTATCTTTAGCCATCAAATCAACTCTTCGTACTTAACGATTTATTTATAAGCTGGCAGTTTCCTTATTTCTTTTTTGTTAGCGCACAATGATTGATGTGCCAGCTGCTGAAGAGAGAATAGTAGCATATCCTCATGGCATTTTTATGATTGCATTATCTCTGTGGTTCATGTAGGACATTAGGAAACGGTTGTTCTAGGTGTGTCCATCCAATTGAAAATCGAGATTCAAGATTCAGTTAAATGACATTCAGAAAAACAATTCTTGCTGAAAATGGACATCTGCAGTTAGAATAGGTTAATTCCATTTGGATTGCACAGCAGGGAACCCACACCTGTGATAATTCTAAAAAACGTGTGGAAATGCCCTTGCCGCAGGGCCTACTAATTTCTATAGGAGCGAAGGACCATGTAAGAAGGTGCAAGATTTTGTTACAATGAACCATTTTCATTTCAGAGGAACGAAAATTTGGAAGTTACAAATTTGCAGTCTTTCTGAAATTCCTGCAGACCTGGCAATCTGACTGACCAAAGGAGGCGGTTAGACCGGCCACCACCAACAGTTTGACCGGCATGACTGAGTTGATTCGGTTGGAATTTGGAATTTTGGGGTTTTTGAGTCAGGGGTTGATTTGGTTTGACCTAGGTCATGAGGTATGTTTTAACTAACGTTGGTTAAGTTATGAAGAACTTATGTCCGAAAATAATTTTTTTGTCTTTGAATGTGCAGGGAGACTTAGGGTCAACCATAGTCAACGACGAGGAACGGGGCTACACTCATGGAGGAGCCGAGGCCTAGAACGACTAAGAATGCCGAGTGAGATGGCTAAGCTCAAACATGGCATGAAAAAGACGGAAAATGTTGAAGGGAAATTTAAGTGATGGGTTGCACTATGTAATTTGGTCGGTCCAAGTGAGATGTGGTCTGGTGGAATCTCATCGAAGAGACTCAAATGAGGCAGAGAAATAGCTCGAGCAGCCTCTTCATCACGACGGGAGAGAGCATCAGCCACCTTGTTGAGATGCTCGGGGTGGAAATCCACTACAAAATCATATCCCAACAGTTTACTAACCCAGTGGTGTTGTGGAATAGTGGCGAAGTGTTGATCCAACAAAAACTTCAAGCTGTAGTGGTTTGTACGCACTGTAAAGGCCCGACCCCAGAAGTAAGCTCGCCAATGTCTGACCGCCTTGACTAGGCCAATGAGTTCCCGCTCGTAGGCCACTAATTTGGCGTGTCGAGGCGCGATCGGTCTGCTGAAGAAAGCCAGGGGCCAATCACCTTAGTGAAGTATAGCCCCGAATCCTGAGCCGGAGGCATCGCAGTCCACGGTGAAGGGTTGGCCGAAGTTCAGTAGTTGGAGGACCGGGGCCGCAATCAATGCTAACTTGAGGGCATCAAAGGCATGGGCAGCCTCCTCGGTCCATGCAAACTCTTCGCGCTTAAGTAGGCGCGTCAATGGAGTGGCAAGAGCTCCGTAGTCCTGCACAAATTTGTGGTAGTAGCTCGCGAGCCCTAGGAAACCGCGCAGAGCCCGGAGAGTGGGGCGCATGCCAGTCCTTGATCGCCCGAACTTTATCGTCGTCCATGGCCACTCCGCACATGGAAACCACATGTCCCAAGTACGCCACTTCACAACGGCCAAAGAAACACTTGCTCTCCTTGAGAAAGAGGCGATTCTCCTGGAGAGTGCGCAAGACCACCCGCAAGTGTCTCAAGTGGTCAGCCCATGTCCTGCTATAGATTAAGATATCATCAAAGAAAACAAGGACAAGGTGACGTAGAAAGGGGCGTAGTATGCTATTTATAAGAGCCTGGAAGGTCGCCGGTGCATTGGTGAGACCGTATGGCATGACCAAAAACTCAAAAAGACCTTCATGTGTGTGGAAGGCGGTCTTCTTGACATCATCTGGATGCATGCGGGCTTGGTAATATCCTAAACGGAGGTCGAGCTTCGAAAAAAATTGTGCCCCATGAAGTTCATCCAGAAGCTCATCGACGATTGGTGATGGAAACTTGTCCTTGACGGTCTTGGAGTTGAGGCTGGGGTAGTCGACGCAAAATCGCCAAGAACCATCCTGTTTTTACAAGGATGATAGGAGATGAAAACTCCAAGGTGCTTTTGCGAATCAGACCTTGAGATTCCATGGCACGGCATTACGTTTCCAGTTCCGTCTTCTGCGCAACCGCATAGTGGTAGGGTCAGACCACCACTAGAGGCGTTCCCGGCAATAGGTGGATGCGGTAGTCACAGTCTTGGGCCGGTGGCGATCCTGTTGGTTCCGCAAAGAGCCCCCGAAATTCCGAGAGCAGGACTGGCAACAGATGTGTCATCACATGCGTGCGCTTGGGCAGATGTAGGTCCAGCCACACCTGTTCACTTGATGTGCATCATGTTGAGCCAGAAGGACATTTGTAATGTCGAAAAGTCCCACGTGATAGGCCCAAGGGTGCGGAGCCATTGTGTTAGAGATATGTTAGAGATACTGATTGCATTGTATTAGGATAGTTTGGATTCTTTCCATACATGTGCTCTTTCCTTATATGTATTCTTTCCATATTGCCATCCCTCGTGTATATATCTGGCCTTTGGCCTCATATGAATATAAGCGCTATTCATAACATGGTATCGAGCAAACGAATTTTGCTTCGCTTGTCACGACGGGCCTCTCGGATCCGATCTGGATTTTCCTCGGCGTCGTCATCCGCCGCCACCGCCGCCGGGCGGCTCCTCCCGCCGCCATCCATCCACCGCCGCACGCCGCCGCGTCCCCGTGGTCGCGCCTCGGCCGCCGCCGGCCGCCGCCGTTGCCCGCTCCGCCGCCGCCGCCTCCTCCACGCCGCCGCGCCTCCTCCCGTCGGCCGTCGCCCGCCGCGCTGTCGCTTTGCCATTGCCGCCGACCGACCGTTGCGCCTTCTCCACCGACCTCGGCTTCATCTCCGCCGAGCGACGGGGCTGTTGGGCATTGCCTGGGGAGCTCACCGCCGCCGCCCCGCCGGTTGCTCCCGGCTCCTCCCGCCGATCTCGTCGCCTCCGCCACGGACGGCTCGCTGGTCTGCACCTCACGGACCGCCGCCATCAAGGGCTCACGGGAACCAATCTAGGGTCCCTCTGCGGTGAGCCTTTTCTTTTAAGTCGGGTCGGTAGGCCCGTAAAAGAAAAAGGAACCGCAAAAAACGTCGCTCTAACCGCCGCCGCCGCCGTCCGCCGCTGTTAGACTTCGTTCCATTGGTCGTCGGTCGCCCAAAGACCGCCACCAATGGGTACCGTTGCTCTCCTCGTTGCGGTGATCTTCGATGGTGTTAATTACACCGACTTGTGTCTCATATGCGCATCCATATGCGTGGTCTTCGTCTCGGGCATCCTCTCGGCGATGTCATCGTCCGCCTTGCCCTACTCCTCCGACGGAACCTCCGCCCCGACGGTGAGCAAAGATACTACGATGTCGATGATACGGTGCCTCTGTCTACCAAGAGGCTCGGATTTATCTGAGGATCAACGGCGATCTACACTCGGTGGTACGACAACGACGCCTTGCCGCCGCTATCCTCATTGCGATGTCGACCTCGGTTCTCTTCTGAGGTTGTGGGACTCCTCGGCTTTCCAGATGTGGGCTCACCTTCGCCGCCACGAGCCCTCGGTGACGCCTTGTACTGTCCGTGGTTCGTCAGAGCATTCTCTTGACGGTGATGCTACTGTTGGCGCTTTTACACTCGAGCTCGCTATCTGGCGTCGGTTGGACTCTCTCCGACCGCTTGGTTGTCGCTCTTGTCCGTGCCGCCTAGCCGCACGGGCCGACTGAGTTTCGGCGGGTTCACGAGTTCCTTACTCGCCGCCGTCCCGAGTTCGAGCGTGGCGTGCCCGGCTCCTTGCACGTCACCCTCGTGTTACTCTCACGAGGCTCTTCTCGAGATACGCGGAGGAGACTCGCTGAGTGGTCTTGATGCGATGCCACTCCCCTCTGTACTCGCTGCTCGTCCACCGGCTACATCGTCTACTCCACGCTTCAAGACATCGCCTGCCTCCTCCGTGGCCGCCACAGGCGGTGGTGGCGATCCTCCATCCGGAGGGGCCGTCCTCACCGCTCCCTCGACAAGGCCGGCCACATTGAGTCTCGGTGCTATAAGCGGCATCTTTCACGTCGTTTTCTACTAGCACTAACACGGTGCTTCTACATCGACACGCGCATCGACTACTTCACAGTTTCTCTCATCGGCGAGGGAGATAGCGGACTTCGACGCCTACTTGTTGCCTTAGGTTCTCCTCAGCGAGTTCTGCGGGTTACGCTCGATTCTTGAGCGAGAAACCACCCCTACACAGTCAGGTACATCCTCATGGATTCTTGATTCTGGAGCATCTTTTCACATGACTTCTGATGCTTCCACTCTATCTTTCATTACACCCTTGATTCCCTGTTAGTGTCCTTCTGCGATGGTACCTCTCTTCTGTCTCTAGTCGAGGATCTCTTAGCAACACATATTTTCATGTTCCTTACATTGCTCATGTTTCTCGCCTTACCATGCAGCTTCTCTCTGTTGGGTAGATTACTGATCTTGGCTGTCGGGTCATTCTTGACTCTGACTCTTGTTGTGTTCAGGACTGCCACACGGGAGCTCTGGTTGGTTCTGGCCCTCGGCGCCTTGACTCCCAGCGTCTCTGGGAGCTTGGTGGTTTCACCTTCCTTCCGCCGCCGTTGCTTGCCGCCAGCCTCCGCCTCGCCACGTCGCTGGCTCTTTCCAGCGGTGGCATCACCGTCTTAGCCATATGTGTGGCTCCGTGCCCGTCGTCTTTAGTTCGTCGTGGTCTTCGGGGGCTGTCTCGGGAGGCGTGTCTTTAGATTGTCGAGTGTAAGTTAGGTAAACAACTTGACTTCCTTATCCTCATAGTGAGTCAATATCTCGGCATCCTTTTGATCTTGTTCATTCGGATGTTTGGGGTCCGGCTCCCTTCGTTTCGAAAGGGGGTCATCGATATTATATCATATTTATAGATGATTTTCTCGCTACACTTGGATATATTTCATGTCTTCTCGTAGTGAGGTCTGTCTATCTATAAACAATTTGCCACTATGGTTCGTATACGTTCTCCACTCCTATTCATGTCTTCGTCTTGATTCTACCTGGCGAGTACCTCTCTCGTTACTCACGCAGTTTCCTTCTCGAAAGGTGGCACTCGCTCGATTCTCTTGTCCGGTGCTCATGCTCGAATGGTGTTGCTTGGCGCAAGCATCGTCACCTTCTTGAGTCGTGCGTGCCACGATGATTGCCGCTCTATTCCACCTCACTTTGGGCCGAGGTCGTTTCCACCGCCACCTATCTCGTCAACATCCGGCCTTCTTACGCTCTTGAGAGCAATCCCTTTGTGCGTCTGTGTGGTCTCCTTCTTCGACTACTCGCCCTTCGCATGTTTGGTGCGTTTGCTACGTTCTCCTCGCCTCGAGAACGCACCAAACCGACTTTCGATCTGTTGAGTGTGTTTTCTAGGATACGAGGTCGAGCACAAGGGCTATAGGTCTTTGGGATCCTGTTGGTCGACGGATGCGGATTTCTCGGGATGTGACTTTCGACGAGTCTCGTTCCTTCTACCCACGTCCTACCTCTTCTTGGCTTCCTCTGGAGTCTCTATCATTTTACCTTTCCAGATACACCTATATCATCTTGCTGCGTCCACCCGCCTCACCGAGTCTCCTCATATTCCTTCCGTGCCCTCTCCGTTGTCGCCTCCTGCGGCTCCTCGTGCCCCCCACTACACTCGTCTACACTCGTCGACCTCGTGTTGAGGATCTTCCAGATGAGCCATCTTCTTCGATGATTCATCTTCGATGGACCATCTTCCCCGATGGGTCATTTCTCCTCGCCACGCTCTCCGCGATCGCCGATCGCTTGCCCCTGCCTGTTTGCCTTTCTTTGGTGCGACTACTCATGAGCCTGCTTTCTTCTGGGATCTTGCTACTCACCCCGAGTGGCGACATGCCATGGCCGAGGAGATTGCTGCCCTTGAGCGTCTTGGTACTTGGGATCTTATTCCTTTCCATCTCATTCTCGTCCCATCACGTGTAAGTGGGTCTATAAGATTAAGACTCGCTCGATGGTTCTCTTGAGCGCTATAAGGCGCGTCTTGTTGCCCGTGGTTTCCAAAGGGGAGCATGGTCGTGACTACGACGAGACTTTTGCTCCGTGGCTCACATGACCACCGTCGCGCTCTTCTCTCGTGGCGCCTGCTCGCCAGCGGTCTGCATTCTCGACTTGATGTCAAGAATGCCTTTCTTAATGGCGAGTTGCGTGAGGAGGTCTACATGCATCCGCCACCTGGGTATTCTGTTCCTGAGGGCATGGTGCATCGCCCGCCGCTCTCTCTATGGCCTTAAGCAAGCCCTCGTGCTTGGTTTGGCGCTTCTCCTCTATGGTCACCGCCGCTTTGGTTTTGAGTGATCATGATCCCGCACTCTTTGTCCACACTTCGTCTCGTGGTGGGACTCTTCTTCTTCTCGTATGTTGATGATATGATCATTACAGAGATGATTTCGAGTACATTGACTTTGTCAAGGCTCGTCTTAGTGAGCGATTCCTTATGTCGGATCTTGGTCCTCTTCGTTACTTCCTTGGGATTGAGGTTACTTCCACTCCAGACGGTTTCTTTATGTCCCAAGAGAAGTATATTCAGGATCTTCTTGATCGCGCCGCTCTCACTGATCAGCGTACTGTTGAGACTCCCATGGAGCTCAATGTTCACCTTCGTCCCTCTGATGGTGAGCCTCTTTCTGATCCGACTCGCTATTGTCACCTTGTTGGGAGTCTTGTCTACCTTCCTGTTACTCGTCCGGATATCACTTATCCAGTTCACATTCTGAGTCAGTTCGTTTCTGCTCCCACTCGGGTCCACTCTGACCACCTACTTGAGTTCTGCGATACCTTGTGGGACTATCTCTCGTCGTCTCTTCTTTTCACGCTCCACTCGTTATAACTTCGAGCTTATTCGGATGCTACTTGGGCGGCGATCCTCCGATCGTCGATCTATCTCGCCTTCTTGTGTTTTTCTTGGTGGTTCTCTCATTGCACGGAAGGCGAAGAAAGCAGTGCAGTGTCCCGTTCGAGTGCAGAGGTGAGTTGCGAGCCATGGCTCTCTGACAGCAGAGATTGCTTGGCTACGGTGGTTACTTGAGGATTTTGGTGTTTCGTCACTACACAGACTCCTCTCTTGTCGACGATGCAGTGCTATCGGTATTGCTCGTGATCCTGTGAAGCATGAACTCACCAAGCATATTGGTGTTGATGCTTCCTTCATGAGGTCTTGTGTGCATGATCGGATGGTTGATCTTGGTATGTGCCTTGAGCTTGGATAGCGGATTTCTTCACGAGGCCGGACACCGCAAGACAAAGACGGCTTCTACCTCTCCAAACTCGGTGTTATTGATCCACCATGAGTTTGAGGGGTGTTAGAGATATGTTAGAATCTTGATTGCATTGTATTAGGATAGTTTGGATTCTTTCCATACATGTGCTCTTTCCTTATATGTATTCTTTCCATATTGCCATCCTGTACTCGTGTATATATACCGGCCCTTTGGCCTCATATGAATATAAGCGCTATTCATAACACATGGAACCCCCAAGATTACATTGAAACCGATAATGGGAAAGCTGTAGCAATTGATGTGGAACTGCTCCCCCTCAATCAGTAGAGGAACCGCCCGCGCCACGCCTGCACTCAACACACGATCGACATTCGCCACCGCCACACGGAGGTCCGGTCAAGGCACTAAGTGGATGCCTGTTGCTACGGCCACCTCGGCTCGCACAAAGTTGTGGGTGGAGCCCGAATCAATCAAGGCGATGCAGCCTGTAGCTCGTAGATGAATCCGTAACTGCATGGTGTCTCCAAAACATATGCTGGTAAGGGAATAGAGTGAGATGCCTGGATCTTCTCCCTCTTCTGTTGGGTCGACGAGGTCACCATCGCTCGTGTCATCCGGATGAAAGTCGATGAAGAAGAGCCGCTTGCACCGATGGCCGCGGTGGAAAGGCTCGTCGCAATGAAAGCACAAGCCTTTCTTCCGGCATTCATTCATCTCGGCACCAGTAAGGTACTTGAAGGGACGCTGACCAGGCAAGGCTGGAGCCGGTGATGCATCTGTCGTTGGTGGTGGCAAGGAGCGAGGTCGAAACGGTGGACGCGAGGAGGGTCGTGCCGGCGAGGACGTTGCTGCCACTTGAGCTCATAGCTCATAGGAGCGGGCTAGACTCATGGCAATCTGAAGATCCCTCGGTTGGTGGAGCTCTACGTATGTGCGCAGAATATCGGACAAACCGAACGTGAAGAGCTGGACTTATTGACGTGGTGTCAGGAGGTCCGCGCGACAGAGGAGAGCCAAAAATTCTTCTTGGAAGTCGGCCACTGTGCTTGTGAGACGCAACCGGGCGAGTTCCCCGAGCGCATTGTTGTGGATAGGCGGCCCGAAACAAAGATTACACAACTCTGTGAAATGCTGCCATGTCAGGGTGCCCAATTCACGTTGGAGTTGGATGTACCATTGTTGCGCGGTTCCATCATATGATATGACGCCAACCACACCTTGTAGTTCTCCTCGGTCCATTGGCCCCAGAAGAACTTCTCGCAGCGAGCTAACCAGACCAAGGGGTCGTCTTTGCCATCAAAAGTCGGGAAGTCCAACTTGTGATATCGTGGGGGAGCCGGATCGTGGGGGAGCCGGATGGAGGAGGTCCCGTGACTGCACTGGCACAACGGGTGGGATTGGGCGGGAATAGGGATGTAGCGGCATGGACTGTGCCGAATCCCCTGCCAGCTGCTGCGGAAATATGGGGGCGTTGGTTGGTGTAGGCAAGATGCCAGATCCCCCAGCTGCCGTGGAGGCCGGCAGAAACATCTATGGTCTGCTGTCACCGGCACACATCAGCTCTAGAGCAGTGAGGTGGGACGCCGGAGTGGCCTGTGTGCGCCCCTGCTCCGCCAATTGGTCCATCAGCTTGATGAACTGCTGCTCCATGTATGTCTTCATGGTATCTTCGATTGTGGCTGGCGCCTTGGAAGAAATGGCGAGAGGCTCTGATATCAAATTGATATGCCGTGGTTTGGATCGTAGGTTATAGCATGGATGGGGTTCAAGGCGCTTGGGTGGAGATACTAGCCTGGAAGACACCGTGATGGTGGCTCCCTGACCCGGACATGAAGAAGAGCTGTAGACAGGAGAAGAGGGTAGAGGAGAAGACAGAAGAGGTAATCTTGCTTACCCTTTTGATTATTCGGTCAATCCTCTTATAGTCTGAGGTTGTCGTCTCAATCAAGCTAATCTTAACTAACAAGGAAATAATCAATCCGGAAGGAAACTAACATAATCTAGTTCAAAAGGAAACTCTCATAAGGGAAGTACTATTCTTAGTCCGGCACACATGTGGCTGCTTGTCCTGCGGCTGCACGGTCTCCTGTGGTCGCAGCTGGCGCCCCCTTTGCCCTGCGATGGTACACGTTCCCGAACCGATTAGGTATAGTGTTCACAACAGACAACCACAATGTTCTTGGAACATGTGAATTGCATATTTTCTTTGTCATAGTGCTGATGTCTTTCTACTAAAAGTGCACCAGCGAAAATGTGAAATGCTGGGCCAATAGTCTCATTCTTACAGGTGAATTATGAGTTGATTCAATATTTCAGTCTCATTCGTACAGATGAACTCTAAGCTCAAAGAGTTAACCTTGCATTCAGATGATCTTGTTTAAGATGATAGAGTTAAGTGGGATTAGTATCATGTACAATTGTAAATTTGGATTTTGGAGAGAGTAATATAGAAAGAGTAGCGTGGGGTCATTGAACATTCAAGACAAGGTAACGTGGGAATGGATTTAGCCTGAAGAAAAGAAAAACCGTGATAGGTACAACGAGTGGGAAGGTCAAGCGTGGAATTGCTTGCTGTTTGTTCCTTCACCAATTGTTTTCTATTAGGAACAGATAGAATTGATAATTGACATTTTGATTTGGAGACTGAACCTTGGCTTCAACTCGTTTTTGCAGGACCTGATGATGGTGCAGCAGCGCATGTATTGTGGTAGTGGACATGTCGTGTAACAGTCTTGATTCTAGCCTTCAGAATGGACACCAAGAAGGATGGTTCGTGGTCAATTTGTGCAGAAAAACTTGTAGATTGGGCCATTGTGAAAAAAAAAACCTTGTGGATTCTTGGGTTTGTAGATTCCGTTCGAAATGTCGCTCGCTCGTCAGGTTGATTATGGACCCAGTGATGTAGCATTATGACCACTGCAGGAGTGCAACTTTCTGAACTGTGGTCCTGTTCTTTTTCGCTTATAAAAACTGTTTTTCGGCTTTTCTACAGTAACTAACTTTTAAACGGAATATTTTTTTAAGATAGGGTCTACTAGTTAATTATAGTACATACTTTACTGACTTCATTTATATTGGTAAGAACCACATGTGAGTTTCTGTTACTCTGTAATCTCTCGTACAAACAGCCTAAAAACCACAAGCCGCAGTCAAAAAGAACAGGCCCTGTATCAAGTTTTGCCTTTTTAGTTCGTATCTGTGTTTAGGCTGGATTACATCAGCGAAAAACCTGCATTTTTAGTGGTGAGGAAGCTGAAGCTATGGGTCTGTTCTTTTCGGCTGAAGTTTATGGGTTTTGGGCTGTTCGTGTGAAAGATTACAGAGTAACAGAAACTCACGTGTGGTTTTTGCCAATATAAATGAAGTCGGTACAATATGTACTGTACAGTATGTACAGTATGCCAATATAAATGAAGAACACGCCTGTCATATACCCATTGTGCAGCAGTAAACTATTGCGGTTTGAGACGTGCTCATTTTTCATTCTATTGCAACGTCTGAAGCATCCTCGTAGTCAAAATTGAGTGATTGTGCTAATAGGTGCCTTGTTCAGGAGCATACTTTATGCAACATTTCTGGTGGATGTTCTCTGGTTGGTGGGACCTAGCGTGTGGTGACGGGTGAAGCCAATGCTTGTTGAGGATTCAGAGACAGACGGGGTAGCCAGCCGCTGGCTGGGCGGCGGGGCCAGTCCACTAGAGAGCATTGAATATCAGTATTTAGCTAGTTATAGTGTTATGCAGTAAGAAATGTTGACCTGGGCCTCTGACGCCGAGCTCCGCATAGAGGTGTGACACATTCCGTTACAGGCCTGAATAAGAAGAATCTCAAACTAGCTATAGGGCTCACACTCTCTACACAGTCAGACACAGCGCTGTTCTAAACAGCTTTAGCAAGCTAAAAGCTAAATTAAACTGGTTGATTTTTAGAAGTGGATTTTACAAGCCGTTTCTTGAGAGTACTGTAGTGGCTTCTTAAATCTGGCCTCCTACAACCTCACTTGTCCCTGCACTGCTGCCGATGTCTGCCTAACCTATCGCCGCCTCCCCCCTCCTCACACCACCTCCGCCCCTGCTGCCTGGTCCGTCTCCCACAGTTGCCTCCGTCACCTCTACAAATGTCTTGTCCAAATTGTCGTCTATGTCAGCCATGACCCCGTTTTTATCTTCGTCAACTCTATTGCCATTGCCGCCGATTTGTCGTCGCTTTGGTCAGGCCTATGCAGATTTGACCAGATTTGGTGGCCGTTGTCCGATTGCGCTTGTTAGTGTCATCTTCTGCCTCCACCGCTGCCCCTGCTCCTTGGCCCCGTTCGCGTCGCCTGCTACCGCTTGTCTTTTTTCGTTATCCTTTTTCGTTTTCTTTCTTTTTTTCATGTTCATTTAATCCTTTTCAATTTGCACCGTATTTTTACCTTTTCCAGCCCATCTCAGCTAAAAGGCAAAAGCCAATAGCCAAATTGAACAATGCTAGTTTTAGTCGTGACTTCTTCTAGTCTCTATAGTATCATTTCAGCTAAAAGCCAAAAGCTATCAGTCGTAGCCGAATTAAACAGGGCCACAAACCTCTTGGCTTCTAATGAATAAATACCGATAAACCTCAACTACATAGGCCTTCCAAACAGTTTCAACTTTTGACTTCTTAATTTAATCTTTTTTTTGTTTATCTTTTTTCCTTATTCCTTTGCATTGTCTGATGATATAATTTTTTTATTTTTTTAAAATTTAATTACTCAAAAAAAACTAATAATTGTTACAGTGTATTTTTAGCCGTACAGTAAAAAAATTTAGAAACCATGACTTATAAGTTAGTTAGAGCATTATCTGCAGAGCAGTAGGGGCAGAGATTTGGTACAGTCAGGGCAATTTTAACACTTGTACCACTGACCATTGGATCAAAAAGCTATGGCCCAGATTCAATCCGAGTACTGTATGTAGCATTTGTTCAGCGAATGCACTCCTGTAGCTGTGTTGTAGCATCTATCTAAGCCATCGGTTTCTGGATCGGACGGTGGAGAAAGTGCCTACTGCTAAAGTTGCAGTTGCACCTGCAACTGCACTGGACCGCTGTCCCTCTATGTAGATATTTAGCCCTAAACAATAAGGTAAAAATAAGAAGAAAAATTGGATTGGAACCAACAAAAAAACTGCAGTCTAGGAAAATACCATCAGAGTCTCCAAGTTCAATGTAATACCACCATAATTTCGCACCATTCGTGAAATATTACTCCTACACAGGGGCGTAAAGCAGTGTATTTATCTATACATATGTATTCCTTGTGTCTAAATAGGTTAAAAGTCGCTACAAAGCTAAAAAGAATTGGAGTAGATTTTTTGGGCTGTTGCTATGATTTTTGGCTTATAATTTTTGAATTCTGCCTGTTTGTGAGAGACAGTATGTAGAGGAAAACAATCACGTGTGATTTTGACTGGTGTAACTAAACTTATCTATTATAATTTATCAGTATATCTTGAAAAAATTATACTATAAAACGAAGTGATAAGATAAAATCAAATTCAGAGAGAATAAAATCGCTAGTTTCATTCTACCTGTGTTGGCCAAAGCCTAGAGCGAAGAGAATCTACTGCTGCCAATCGGAAACTTGGAAGCAGGCACTGACCACCCCTGGGCCCACTAACCGGTGGCAGTTCCCCGTAGACCTTTTTTTGCCTGCCCAAATCTTCCCCATCCACGCGGACAGCCATCTGCCCCGTCTCCACCACACGGCCAGCCACACCCTCCTCCCTCCCTCCCCACAGCCAAGGAAGGAGGCGGCGGAGACGGCACGAGCCCACGGGCGCCCCATACTTTCCCTGCGTACGCCGCCTACTCGCGGCCTCGGATGCTCCCTGCGCCGGCGCTGAATACATCTGTGGCTGCGGCGATCTAGCGGTGCTCACCGGAGTTGTTGGCCCCGTCCCCTCCTGGAGCGAAGCGGACTGGAGCAGAGCACATGGCCGAGGCCCTCCTCCCCTCCCCTCCCCGCCGCTTCGTCGCCTCCACCGCGTCCTCCTCGTCCCCGTCGTCCCAGTGGGTCCTCTCGCGCGCCAAGCTGCGGCGGACGCGCTTGGCGGCCGCCCCGCGGCCTCGCCGGCTCAAGGTGCGTGCTCGCTCCTGTCTCCTGTGCCTTCTGCGCCGAGCACTCGGGGGGTACGGCGGGATGCCACATCCGTGGCTGAGGGTTTTTGCGCTGTTGCGGTGCGGGGAGGATGGAGGTTACTTTGTTAGGGTTTTGGGGAGGCTGGGATGGCGGGGTTGCAAAAGGCGTCTGCTAGCTTTGTAGGGTTTTGGTTATGGATTAGCTTTGTAGGGTTTTGGCTCTGGATTACGGTATAGAGAGTGTATACTGATTAATTTGTTGAATCATTCGGAACTGCGGAGATCATTAATTCATTGTGATTCTACAGCCCCAACAAGATGCATGTGCAAGCCGTAGCTTTGCAAATTGTGTCGCTTTTAGTATGGACTGTTACAGGCTAACTTTGCTCTTGGGGTAAGAATTGAGCCAGACAAGTTCCAGAATTTTGCGAAATTGGTCTTTTCTTTCCTAGGGTTCGTTTTGTTTTGGATTAGATAAATAATGCCCACTGATTAATTCTTAATGTTATGAAGTGCCTAGACTATGCCATTTATATACACTATAAAATGCTTGCTTGATTTGGGTAATTGGGTGATAGCTATCACATTAATAATTAACATCCCCACCCCTCTCCACTCTGATTTTACACACCAATTTGGCAATTGTGAATGGTATCAAACTTCAAACTGTGTTACACCATCCGTGGCTGATGTTCTCGAGGATGTGCTAGAAAACTAGAAAGGCTTCTTGAATTTACATGCTTGGGATGACTAGACATGGGTAGGGTTGCCACTCTGCTCAGTGTCTGATGGTTTTAGTTGTTCTTGTGACAGGCCCATGCAACAGCCTCAGAGACTGGTGAGCAACCAAAATGGTGGGAAAAGAATGCTGGTCCAAATATGATTGACATCCACTCCACGCAGGAGTTCTTGGATGCACTAAGGGATGCAGGTGACAGGCTTGTTATTGTGGAGTTTTATGGAACGTGGTGTGGTTCTTGCCGGGCACTCTTCCCAAGGGTAACCGCCATTAGTCCTTGCTGATATGTGTATAACTAAGTGACATTTTGATTTTGTCTTTCCTTGAATACATTTTCTTGCTGATCCGTTTCTCACATGGGTAGTTTTGACCTCACACAGTTATGTCGATACATGGCATTTACTGCTGTATAGATTTATATAGACATTCTTTACCATGCTAGCTCTAAGCTCTAAAGAAGTGTGTGAAAGCATAATGTAGCACTAATAATTTTTTGAACTCATTGGCGAGAGACAAAAGTGGTCTGTCACACACTTTAGCAATCCATCATTGGGATCTCAACAGGTTTCTGGTGAGTCCTCAGATGTTACTGTGCTTTGAATTTTGAATAGAAGAGAAATGAGCAATTAATCACTGGAATACTATCATGCGTGGATGATGCTCAGAGTCAATAGAGAGGATGTGGACATATAGTAACACTGAGGAATCTAGAAATGTTTGCAATTATTGTAAGTACTATCCTGGGTCTACCTTAAATTTTCCATTGCAACAACTTCGGAGACAGTCATTGGCAGTTCACCATGGCCTGCAATTTCTGGAGATATTGAAATAGGGTGCAAAGAAATATTTGAATCTTTGTAGAATGAGGTGAAGTTAAATACTTGTATGGATGTTATGTAACCACCCACCCACTCCAAACGCCCGAACTCTTAAGTGATTTAAGAGCCTTTTTGTGTACAATCTGTACTTCCAACACACTAGATGAGGCCACTAACTTATAAACTAAACATTACTACCCCTGTTTCACAATATTTGTCCGGCACATATACCAAGGAGACACAAAATTGAAATAATATTTAATAGAATTGGACCACACAAAATTGAAATAATATTTAATATAATTGGACCATACTTGTTCATATGAGATAGAATAGTACTATGTCTATCTAATAGGGGCAAGCATGGTCTAATTTTATTAGATATTACTTAAATTTTGTGCCTTTTTGGTATGTGTGCCGAACAAATATTTTGAAATGGAGGGAGTATTTAATCAATCTTGAATGCATAACACCAACTTACGTCATTAGCTAAACTCGCCGTTCTGTATAATAGATATTTTCTCTGTACCATGCACACTTGAAATTTAGGTCTTGTATTATGGAGCACAGGTTACCTATTCGTCTAGAATTCCCACCCGTGTCCCATCCCATGCTTATTGATGTGTAGCCCCACTTTCATTAGCTAATGTGTGAACATTATTGGTGGAAATGCTTGGGTGGAGAAACTCACCTGCAAATAGTGCTGCTATTAATTGATTGCTATGCTTGTTAGTTATTATGCATGTTGGCTAATATGATAACTAGCTTGTAATCTGTAAGGTGACTTCTATACGATAGCCCCATCTAGTTAGGATTGCTTAACTATTGATAGCTTAATCTGTAAGGTGACTTCTCAATGATATTGCAGCTCTGCAGGACAGCTATGGAGAATCCCGATACCTTGTTTCTAAAAGTAAATTTTGATGAAAACAAACCTATGTGTAAACGACTGAATGTGAAAGTCCTTCCTTACTTCCATTTTTACCGTGGAGCTGACGGGCAACTTGAGGCTTTCTCATGTTCCTTAGCTAAGGTAAGCATACATCACCCCATTCATAGATTAATTCTGGCATCACCTTTTAAAGGCCCCATCTGGAGCACGGGAGTTTTTCCCAATTCCTGTAGGAAATAAATTGTTTCTTGTGAAATTCCTTTATACAAAAGACCTAAAAAGGTAATCTTCACAGTCATTGGTTCAGATGATTTAAATATTCATTTGGATAGGTGGCCACTGTTAATGCTCTTGCACAAATTTAGGTATGGGTAAAATAGGAAAGAAAAACATCAGCATATAAATGGTTTAGGGAGAAAAAGCCTTGTCTAGTGGAACACTCCGGTTTTATTGCTTCTGTGCTTGTTTGCACGATCAAATTCGGTTTCTCCTCTGCAGTTTCAGAAGCTGAAGGATGCCATTGCCATGCACAACACTGCTCGCTGCAGCATCGGACCACCAGTCGGAGTTGGGGATGTGCTGGATAGCTCGAGCCCTCAGGAGAAGCTTGCAGAAGCTAGCCCCAGATAGATTGGATCCCGTTATATTGGGTCTCCCACACTGCATTGCTGTTTCTGCTCATTTTATTGCCCCAATAGATCTTTACTGTAACCAGCTCGGGAGAATCATCAGTTTTCCTGGATAGGGGGTGTAAGCATCAGGTCTTGTAAGGATTACTGTTTTACTTTTAAGAAAGGAAATTGTGTATTATAGTGTGTCAATTTTTCCTTATGCTTCCAACCAAACACCCTCGAAAACTTCTCTCTAATGGATGAAGTACTAGCTGAATGCAAGTGCGTTGCTACGAATTTTTAAATTTTATCATACTACATGTTTTAAAATTTATCATTCTACGAGAAGCGGAAGAACTACCTATATACGAATCTGGACATTGATTTTTGATCGAACAGCTGAGAAGAGAGGAGAGAGAACGGACCGACAACCACTAACTCAAATTTTTATAATAGTAAAGATATCTAAAAGGAAATCAATCCAACTACGAATTAAATAGACCAACTAAAGATATTTGTAGCTTATGTAAACTATCACCGATGATTGAATGTTGTGCTAAGTGTTGCTACAGTACCATGCCATTGTAATATCCCATAATCAAAACCCCTCATAAGAACCTAATCATGAATACGAAAGAGGATGTAAGGAAAAATGGAAGGTACGGGAAAGAGGTAGAAGTTTTGGTCATCCTTTCCCTTGACCGAGTAGTGTGGAGTTGGGGGGTTTTGGGCTGGGCTTTTTAAGGAGATGAGGAAGTGGAGGAGGAGGAAAACCCTAGCCAACCCCTCCAATCAGTTGCCCTAGCTGCCACACCTCCTTGAAATTGTACCGCCCTGCCGTTTCTCTTGCCACGCCGCCCAACCACGCCCTGCCACGTGCTGTGGCAGGCTGTCGCGCGTTGCCATGCACTGCCGCGCTGACCGAAAGGAAAAGGGAAGCATGAGAGGGGGGTAGCCAGTGGAGAAGGGAGAAGAAGGGAACCAGCCAGGCAACATGAAGGAAGTAGAAGAGGAGAGCTAGCCAAGAAGAAGAGGAAAAGGAAGGAGAGGGGGGAGAAGGGAAAGAGAAGAGAGAAGAGAAGGGGTGTAGGCAATTCCACTCTAAACCATGTTTTCCTATTCTTAGGACCTATTAGATGGATTTTGGGGATGTCATGATTCTGGACTTAATAGATGGGAATTGTAGAAGATGTGTTTTTAGGATTGATGTTCGTCTATATCGCTATTCTATTTGGCAATTAAGTTTTAGGGTAGCTAAGTTGAGTTTCAGGGCTTACCCATATTAAGAAAATTGCAGAGAATTATCTGAAGTTTCTATAGAGTGCAAGAACAAGTAATTTAGTTGGGCGGTTTAGGAGTTATGGTCTTGAGAATTCTGTTGTCCAGATTTAGTCACTGTTGGACGCAGTCATGGTATTATGTAGATTAGCCCTAGAATACAGCTGAATTAATTCTTGGGCATAACTAAAGAAAGGTAGGTAATTTCCTATAGTTTTCAAAAGTGGTATGGTTCACTGTGGTTGCTGTTGTATAATAAAAGATATTAAATGACTAAGTCTGATGTCCAGAAATTTATATAATTGTCTTTGTGGTGGAAATGGGGGCTTATATGAAAAAATCAGGGTTTCTGCCCAACTAAGAAGCAGTAGGAAATTTCGTGTAGCTTCCATAAAACATATGGTTTACTGTATTTAGATTCTTGAGTTGATAGTTATGACCTTTCAAACATCGGGACAGGTGAGGAGAATGTTCAGTGGATAGGGGAATAGTTGGACCGAGGAGCAGATTGTATCGTTGTTATTTTATTTATTGTTCATACTATTATGGCATATGTTGAGGTGAGTTGTTTGCTATAAGCGAGGTTGCTACAGGGTTGGTGTCTTCTACCCATTGTTCGGCTTCACGAGGTTAAAAGGCAAGTGTTTGGTAGAATGGTATACGAATAGTTTGCTCTTGTTGTTGATGTTAATTAAATACTTGCCATGATGATCCATATGTTTATACTTGTTTCCTATAATGCTCACATAATTATGGTTAAATGATGATGATGACTATGATTAAATGATGATAATGTTAAATGATTAATGTTGATAAGTGACTAATGTATAAAAGAATCATTCCACTGCATGTTGAGCATTCATGTTGCAAAGAGGTGACCTGTGTGGCCCTCTAGAGCCTACATTGTGTGGGCGACCCACAGGAGTGGGTAGAGAAATACCTACTTTGGTAGACACTCCATGAGAGTGAAGAAAGACGTACTTTGGTAAGCACTCCATAGGAGTAGAGCTGAGGACCCTATAAAAAAAGGACATAGCAAGAGTAGTTCGTCGATAGGTGAACACTCTGTTATACCAGTAAAAGCAAAAAGAAGTGGAGACATGTGCATTGCATTCATGACAAGATAAATGAGATATTGAGACATGTGTATAGTACAAATGAGAAGATATATGAAATTGAGATAGTTGTGAATTGATATAAATAATTGGTTCCATGTTTTATATCGTTTACTATTCTGTTGTGTACTTGTTGAGTCGTTGACTCACGCTTACTTTGGTTATTATTTTTAGGTGATCGTTGAGGACGACATACATAGGAGGGAAATAGCACATATTCGATCTTGCATCGTTATTGTTTCTTTTGTCACTTAGTGTCCCATCAATCAATATTAGAAATAAATGATACTATTCATACCATCTTAGTTTGAATAATGATTTTCCTTTAGAACTTATGGATACTATATTGTTGCTACTTGTCAATGTTCCTTGATAAAATTTATAATTGGTTCAGCTTAATGTCCATGATTGATTTCTTATTTGTTATCATACATATAATCATGGTTATGTTGTGGAATTATAATTGAAGTTTAGTTAATGGTAATTCTTATTTAATGGTTAAAATTGATAACAATTGGAGTTGTATGTGACATTCTAGGTTTTTGTTAAGCCTAGGTGTTACAACCATAACACCGGTCAACAACGTTGTCTTGGTTATCTTCTCCATTGATATAGTACTATCTTACTATGGGGATCGAGCACATTTGATTTGTATTGAAGCATATCGTACCGAAGTTTTCATACCATCGGTTTGCAACTTTGCGATATGCCCTGAAATTTCTTCTCATTTGAATGCTACCACATCTTGATCTTGACCAAAGATAATTAGCAATAGTTGCCTGAAGTGAAGTTCACTAGCTGACATAGCCCATTATTTTTCTTCCTCGAAAATGAATTCTTGCAAGCAGTGGCTCAGGTGAGGCTGGCGCCCCCAACCGTTGGCTGGCCGTGGGTTCGCTTGCCATGAGCTATTGCGGCCGTTTAGAGTTAGAGGTGGTAGTGGCTATGTGGCAAAAGAATGCATGAGATTCCTTACCCTGCTCAGATTTCGATTCCTTTTTTTTCTTGGAACAATAATCAGATTCCTTTTCCTTGCCATGCAAAAGAATCATATAAGGTGGCCTCCTCTAATTCGTCTTCATAAGAGAGCCACTATGGAAAATTCAGATGGGGCGATTGTCTACATTGCATGGAATGCTATTGCTATAGGAATGAGCCTTGACGAGAGGTTTGCAATAATGAGGAGCATCGGCGAGGAGTGCATCGACGAGGATGAGCTCGGGCTATTGCTGGACAAGGAGGCCTCTCTTGTCTGCCATGTTTAGTGCAATCCATCCCCCTGGGTGCACATCACCCAGTGCTGTCCATCGGGGCACTAGTTCCTGATCCCTGACATCTACCATGATTGTGGCAAGGTCATGGGCTACCACGACTGTATACATTGGTGCATGCCTGGCCCGATCGACACATTCAACGAGATCCTACTTCAGGCCATCGTAAATCGATGAACAAGTCCCATTAGCTCCCTCCCTAAATTTTGATCCTGGGCTCGTCACTACTTGCAAGCTATGATCATGCATATTGAAATACTAATCATCTGCGCCTTGGGTTTTTCTTATTTCAAGAAGGCCAGAAATGTCGGCTTAGGAGGCTGGGGAGTACTCTTAACTAGAGGTGCAAGTCGGGCCACACCTTTCTGGGCCAGCCCGAGGCTCAACTGGCCAAGCATGGCCCAAGCATGGCATGGGCCTGACGTGTGGTGGGCTGAGCTGGCACGACACAAATAGAGGGTCGGGCCTAAAAAACTAGCCTATTGGGTGGCCTGGCCCAGTCCGACATATCGTGCTGTGCTCAGCCGGTGGAGAAATCTTCGCGGTGCTGTTGCTACATTTGCTTTAGTAGTTGTTAGCTGCTGCTTATACTGGGGTTATCAGTATTGCTGTTGAGCAGAAGATTAATTTGGCTTGTAATTCTCAAGCAAAATATGGAATGCTAAAGCCCGCATCTGTTCATGGCCAAGCTGAAGTCATATGATCTGATTTTGCTGTTCTCTTTTGTAGCATTATGTAGCATAGCTAGAAAACATTAGCATCAGCAATTGCTGCACCATTCTTTGTGATATTCCTGCCTACATGATATGTCATCAGCACTAGGCCACTGAACATCAGAAGTTTTGTATAAAGTAGCTAATACTTGCAAGTTTAGGGAGTTCAGAGGTTTGGGCAAAAGTTTGGTTAGGAACACCTGCAAGTTCGGGCTAAACATTGCCTTTGCAATCTTTTGTTGCCTATTGCTTCTATTGCTTTGCGCATGTTTGGGTAAGGGAATTTGGTTAGGATTCAGTTCAAATCTAAAACTAAATCCCACTAAAATCTCCTTAATTCAAATAGGCCATCCAAATTTGATCCCCCGGGCTACCACGAAGTTTAGCAGACTATGGAGCGTAATACTTCTATGATGTATGTTTTGAACATGTCATGCTAAACTCTACCGAATCCAAATTGAGTAGCAGGTGCATAGCTCTCCTCTTGATGGCTTGTATTTTTGACTTGTAGCCAAAAGCTTTTCCATGCTTAACAAGTGAATGAAAATCAAAAGATTACACGACATAGTTTCGAAGTATTAGAGACCGTGTTAAATGTTGGTTATTTTGTGATTGTCATCAATATGTGTGATTGACCTTTGACTGTAAATTGGATCTAATGGCAGATGTTGAACAAATTCTCATGTATTGTGCTGGCTGAACAGGTCAGATGGGCTGGGTTAGGGCCGGCATGGCATGACGACGGCTCGTCGTACTTTGAGTCGTACCTGGGCCTCGCCGAAGACGAGGCGGGTTGGCACGACACAGCACGGCGAGGTGGCCAGACCAAGTCGACACGGCCCAAAGCATGCCGGGCCATGCCTTGCCCAAGTCCCACCTCTACCTGCTAGATTACTGCTCTAATATGATAATACGTACATGACTGGTTGTTGTTTACGTCTAGAAAAATTATACACATTTAGTTGGTAATCTTGGAGCACCTGCTCTAACTTTTGAGTGCACGCGTTAATAATGTAATGTTTCGTATTGACTTCTATTTTATGATTTCTACTTAGAAAAGCCAAAAACAATACAAACACCTGGTTTCTTGAAACAACTTCTCTACTCCTCTCGCTAATGTCTCGCTTTGGAGATAAGACAGAGGGTCACGGGTATATCACCCACCCCACTCCTCTCGCTTCCGTCACGGACACACACATCTCTTTCTCACTTTTTGCACCGCTCATCCATTCCTTCTAAAAACTAATTCTTTCGATCACCACTATTCATTTTCAGCCAAAATTCATCCATAAAACCAATACGAACCCCATCACTGCCCATCATTGACCAACACAAAGGAATCCGGTGACTTTTCCATGGAGTTGGAGATCCCGTTAGCCATTTAATTTGATGATCTGTTGATTTTTCTTTTTGGTTTCATGTCATTGTCCATCCGTGTTATTCTTCACAATGGAATTACTTTTTAAAGAAAAACAGTAGAAAAGGATCCTACGTACATACATTTGTCAGTTGTCACCATGGAATTCTTGACGGCTGGGAGTAATACCTGCCTTACGGTATACCACAAGATCGGCTGCTTCAAGTTGACAACACGATCTAGTCCATGCCATGTGAGCCTATATATATATATATATATATATATATATATTCAGATGGTGGGGTCAAATGGGGAATTGACTAGCTAGGCTTCTCTAAATTCCAAAGGCACGCGCGTTTTCTCCATTCTGGTTTACACACCTTGCATTGCGTAAGCCTGTGCTGCACTTACATGATACTTTTCTTGCTCCCCTCTCTTCTTTTGTTTTTTTAATGGGAGTAACTATTGCAAGGCGACTAAAATTTTTTTATCTCTCAGTCACTTGAAGTTGCACTCTCAATTAATTAAAATTGCAGTTATTTTTTTAGGGGAGCTGCAATTTTAGTTGATTGAGAGTGCAACTAAATGTAATTTTAGTTGCACTCTGAATCACCTGAAGTTGCAGTTGTTTTTTTAGGGGGCTGTAATTTTAGTTGATTAAGACTGCAACTTCAAGTGACTGGGAGATAAAAAAATTCCAGTCACCTTGAGAATAGCAAAACCGTTTTTTAATATATGGGCGATGTAAATTGCGGATTCAACTGCCGTCAAGTTCATCCGAGGAGTAAACAAACTAATTAACGAAGTTGCTAGGAAATATATTCCGTTGAATCATGTGTGTTGTTTGCAACTGGACGTTGAAAAGTTGATCAAATTGTGCAACAATTATTGGCTGACTTAACAATTCGTTGATCAGTACTAATGTCAAATGGCACGCTCCGATACTTACCTAGACTAGCAAGGAAGCACTGGTAGTAACATGCACACAATATGAAAAAAGTTAAACTTTTTACAGAACAGATTCAGTATAATGTCTATTTAGCTTACGCAAATGAGAGAATACATAGGAGAGGTTCTTGATTCCTGAGCGCTGCATGAGTTCCTGTCAGTGCAAATTTCCTTTTTTCTTTCAAAAAATAATCTTCATTTCAGGTACACTTTCAATCAGATTTTGTCAACAATATTTTCTTTTGAACTTTGTCAAGCTATTTTCTTCAGGTGGTTGCTTCGTCAATTGATATATCGTATGGCATGATACAAACTAGATATGATTGTATCAAAATTACTTAAGAAATGTGAAGCAACTTGGTTTCATGTGTGAATTGTAAATGGTTTTACCTTTTAAATAGGATAAGTTAAGATCAATCAGGCAGTGTACTTTCTTCAGAATATATTTAATTATTACAGTTCCCTTTTCAAGCAGATTTTGTGAAACAGTATTTTTTAAAACAAATACAGGATATTTTCTTCAGATTGTTGCATGATCAATGATATGGTGCGGCATGACGCAGGCTAGAAGTGATTGTTGTATCTAATTTCTTCAAGGAAAAAACGAGCTGGCAGATTGGTTTCGTGTGTGAATTTTCAGTGGTTTTACCTTTTAATTAGGATATAGTAGTCATTAGCATCCGCACGAGCTAGATACTTCAAATATTGTTTTATCCATAGAAAACTTGTAACAATTTTAACTGGATTTGCATATGACTTCGAAGGCTATCAACATGTTTAGCTTGTACATATCAAACTTTAACATGACTGACAGACTTCATTTTAATTCTATAATAATTTTATGATGATTTAATTTTTATCAATTCAGAATTTCAATTATATGTGTGCATGTATTCCAAATTTATATAATTTTATTTCCAAAATTAAATTTATATAAATTATGAATTTGATTAATTTTTGAGTTTGAATTGGAATTTATATGTCACTAGTGCACAACAGGTCATCACAAACGGTTCAAAGATGTCATCACAGATGGTTTTATGAGCCATCTGAGTTTATGGGTCAGTAATAATACGAGGTCATCACAGACGGCTTTCGAACCGTCTGTGATATAGACCATCATAAATGGTTTCTACTACAAACCGTCTGTGATAGCTAACTATCTATCACAGATGGCTAGAGTTAATAACAGTATGTGATATTATTTTTTATTCCTAAATCTATTTTTATTTGTTGGCTACCCTCAGGACATGCTAGCCATGCCCTCTAAAACAAGCAGATCAACACAGTATATATACATCCAATTCACATTCATTCATTTCAGAAACAAGAACATCCATTTTATAAATCAATTAACAGAAATGAAATACAAATACACAAATGAACAATTAAGCTCAATCTTATCTTAGTAAAATTCATTCTATATTATGGAACTCCCCATTTTCTTTTATGATTTTAGACATCAAGAAGTACGCATACTGTTCTCGAATATGTTTGAGGTCGGCATGTTCCAACGGAGTTGTAGTGATGGATGGAACCTGTCGATATGAAAAATCAATGTCGTGCATACATATATAAATTGATAAGTATAAAATAATTATCGCAATGCATGTGTCTACATCAAAGTCTGCAAACCTCCTATCGTTGTTTATCCGCTAGGTGGAATCAGTAAGGTGTCTTAGCATTCTATCCTTCTTATGCTCATCCGAGTACCAACGCAGCAGTTTTGCCTCCTTGGGTTCGCCAAAAAATCACTTCAAACAGGGAATTACAGAAAGATACCATGTCACCTTAGCAGGATGTACTCTCTTCACCTCTATTTTCTCGCCGTCATCTGATTGATTCTTACACTTGCATCAGGATGCACTGCACATCAGACATACATGCATGTTTGTATACTCTTTACGGTAGAGGATACAGTTGTTCGGACATATATATATATTTTCTACTTCTAATGGACAAATAATCTTCTTAGCTTTGTAGGTAGTTTTGGGCAACGCGTTTCTCTCCAGAAGCATATCCGCTAAAAGAGCTAATAGTGTCGTGAAGTTCTTATCGGACTAACCGTTACTTGCCTTCAATTTTAGTAGTTCAAGCATGACTGACAATCTCGTGTACTTTGACTTGCAACACGTGAACAAAGGTTTCTTCGAGTTCTCCATCAAGCCCCAGAATTTAACATACTCTCTCTCATCACAGTTCCCTTCTGCATCGCAAAGCATCTGATCTAAATTGTCACCATTCAGCCTATCCGAATAGGAACCACAATCGACATAATCATCCGGCGGCATATCATTGGTTTCATCGGTGATGTCATTATTACTACCTTCGTGTGTAATCTGCTCTTCACTATGATTGGTCCAACATGCATACTCTTTTTTGAAACCCCTTCGAATCAAGTGTGCTTCAATCTACGCTCGGTTCTTAAATATCTTTAGATTTTCGCAGTCAATACATAGACAGTACATATATTCCACCCGCATATTCAATATATCCTCCTCGGCAGCTCTTGTAAAAGCAGAAACACCATTAATGTACTCTTCACTCACACGGTTCTCAGCATATACATCCAGTTTCGGTCCTACGTTACGTATATAATAATTTAGAATAACATATTCAATTAATTAATTACTATACTATATATGTACTATCTAAATTAAGTAGCTATATGTTGCAATAATAATTAATGAAATTGAATTAAGTACAGATAGACTATGAATTGACTAAACCCTAAACCATACTAGATGTAAAATAATCTTCTCTCTACATCAAGCTAGATATATCAACCATCTTTAATTCTCCTTTCACCAAAAGTTATTAATATAAATTATAAAGCAATTAGGAACAAATTACTAACCGTAGGTAGTAAAAAACTTAGTGGATCTACAATTACTCTTGTCAAATAGTCTCCTTTCACCAAATGACCTCAAAACCCTGTCTCCATCTCAAAGCAGCAGCGTAGATCTAAAATTTAAGACAGATGATCGATAGGTCTACGCGCAATTAATATAGTGGAACTATTACAGACGGTTTTTTATACAAACTGTCTATAATGACTTAATTATCACAGACGGTTTTTAATACAAACCGTCTATGAAGTATCATAGATGGTTAAAATAAAAAATCATCTATGATATTTGGTAATATCACAGGCAGTTCTTATTAAGAACCATTTGTGAAACTTCACAGACGATTTTTATCACGAACCGTCTGTGATATTTCCTCTACACAGACGGTTTTTAGGGCTGACAGTAACACATACGATCTCTAAACTAAAGTCATCTGTGATTATATTTAATACAGATGGTTTTGGAGAAATGTCTGTGATGTTGCTTCTAATATTAGGTTTTTTGTAGTAGTGTGTACTCTAAATTTCAATTCATATATAACTGTTTTCGTATCTTAAAAAGTAGATTCATGCTGATTATTTTGTTCTTTAGGAAAATCCTATGGACTAATTTTCTTGAGTGAGATAAGTATATTTCTTTTTACAAATATCCTATTTGAATATAGCTCGGATGGCGATATCTGATTCGAAGCGGTCAATCTTTTTTCCCTCCGATCTGATACTATACTGATTATTATAAACACTAGCAATTTGAGCTCTCGCAATCGCAACACTAGTCGGAGACATGCAGGGCTCTATATTGATTACTTACCTAATTATATTTCCATACATGCATGAACATGCAAGAGTTGTATTTGTAACAAATACGGCCTGATTGGCAGGCAAGAAGCCGGGCGGCTTTTAGATTTTTGCTACAGTATTTAAATTTCAAACGGAGTATTTTCTCAAGACGGGATCTATAAGTTAAACATAATACACGTTAAAAACCCAACATCTGTACCAGCTAAAATCGTAAGTGAGTATCGGTCTCTCCGTAATCTGTACCGTAAACAGCCAAAATTCAAAAATTTCAGCCAAAAGGCATAAGCCGCAGCAAAAAAGAACAAGCCCTACATGAGGCAATCGGTTACATGCAGACTTTCATGCATGTGTTGTATTTGTATCAAACTCATCGCTTCTATCTGCTATATATGTGCAACGTATATGGAATTGAACATGGTTTGGTGTTTCAGTTTTTTTTTCTTTTCTTTGATTAATGTGAGAATTTCTTATTTTCTTTTTCTTCAATTATGTGGTAATTTTTAGCTTTGTCACCACCTAGGATGTAAGAATTTCTTATTTTCTTTTTCTTTGATTATGTGGTAATTTTTAGCTTTTTCACCGCCTAGGATTAATGTAGAGGCTTCATGAGAAGCCTTCAATTAGTATAGATATAGATAGATGGATGGATAGATTTCTATCATCAGTTTTGGGGGTTCAAACTTCAACTTGCGCATGTGTTTCTGAAAATGAAGCCCTCAAGGCTATCTGAAGTAATACTGACCATTCCATGAACTGAAATAGAAGGGTATTCACCTGAGGACACAACCCCAGTAATTTGAGATTTTCACCGTCTGATGTATGTATCTTCTAGAAGATGATGAGCGTTCTCATGTAAATTAAATACGGTATGAATCAACAAAGCGTTCAGCATCTTCCATATATCTGACAGTGACATGAGAAAAAGATGGGATGCTGCTCAATAGTCAATACATGATTCTTCCAAGTGATCTCTCATCATTGCTGTTAACTTGTCAAACTACTCAGCTCAGTGTAAGGCACAAGCTACTAGTATACAGTTATACAAACACTGTCATAAATCTGCATAGATAAAGATTTTTTTATTTCATGTATGCTTAATTCTTTTATAACCATGTCTGTACATATTTCATTACATTTCAATGCTGAGATGTTTACAACACTCAGTCCTCCCATGGTGCCAGTCCAAATTAAACATCATCACATCACAAGCTTTTTCTTGAGTCCTCCATTGACCCCCCCATATTCAGCTTCAGGATTCAAAGCAAACAGCTCCTTATCCTTGAAATGTCTATATGTTTGACATTATCGTTTTCATTAACTGCAGAGGTACGTCCTAAATACTTAGCTCGATCCCTGAACAATCACGAAATTCAAGCCCATGAACATTTCCGGGTGAACGATCGGCGAAGCTTAGGGTGTCTCTTTCTCTGACTGCATCACATCCTTGACAGCCTTAATTACAGATTCCTTCAGGAAATCCTCGTCGCAGCTGCTGGACTGCGGCATCAACAAAATTTGGGAAGAAATATTAGGTTCAGTCTTTCAGAAATGATATTAATGGCTGAGGATTGCATAAGTCATAGGTACTGGTTCTAAAACAAAACAGTCCTGCTGAGTCAATGAAGAGTATCGTCCTTGCTAGCTAGTCATTTTCATTAAATTTAAAAAATGCTTTAGTAATGTGTTTAAATTGACATAAATTCAGATTTTGACTATTGGTCCTATATATTGATCTTCATGACATGCATATTGGTACCAGCTGCTCCTGCAACCCTGATGCTTATAGCAACCGATTGACAGCGAAAACTTGTGACTAAACGAATTCTCTTTTGCTGAAAAAGGACATTGGATATCTAAGGACACAACGGAAGCCTGTGAAAAGTAGGCTATCAGAACCAGTTTATCCAAGACAGTTTTTGACAGACAAGTATGAAATCATGGGTTTACTTTGCTTAGAACTTGGATGCTGACAAGGAATAAATACTTCTTTTTCACCATTTATCTTATGGCAAAAAGCCCTTTCCTTTTACACATAAACGCAGTGAAATTAACACTGTCCTTAATTAGAGCATCCTAATGAGCTAAACTCTACGAAGATGTCAATTCATCATATCTAAAACTCCGAAAATTTGCTCAGAAAATTGCACTCCCTCTGTCCACAAATATAGGTCACCATGGGTTCCGTACGGTGACAATTTTTAAGTTTTGATCATTAACATATGTTAAAATATATAATGACTACATAAAAATAATACCATTGGATTTATCTTAACAAAATACTTTCATAATATATATGTTTTATTATTTTTGCTAGTATATTACGATAATAAATTATAGTCAAAGTTTTGCATTAAAAACCATAAAAAGCAAAAAACGACTAACATTTATGGACAGAGGAAGTAGTAAGTATATACCTTCAGCTGTAATGTTACGGTGGCTCGCGGAAAGGACTTCTCTGGAGGAACACCACTGCTGCTGCTGTCTATGTTCATGGCCATCAAGCTGACATTCCCTCTCTCTTTCAGACAATGAAGTATGCCAACTACAGCATCCATGACACTGCACCCTGACCTTAGCACTATCTTGAGGTGAAATTCTTGACACACTAGTGTCCTGACCTCTGCTGCTGACCTACTGATAGTGATTTCAATATTATCTCTGGAATCATCGTCTTGTTTACCGTCGTCGTCATCGCCGCCGCGGTGGAGGTCCGATTCCAATAGCATCCTGTTCTTCTCCTCCAGTTCAGATACTCTAGACTTGAGAGTGTTCATGTAGTCCTTTGCTCTGATCAGTGTGGATGCTTTATCTTTCTGTATTCATCGCAAAAACAGCAGCATTAATTTACAGAGAAAATTAACTGAAAATTAGAATTTAGAATGCACGAAACATGTAAATGATGAGATGAACTGAACATACGTACCTTGGAGGCAGGAGGGAGCACTGTCCGGAGAGCCTTGAAGCTGTCGTTGAGCTTCTCGCGGCGCTTGCGCTCCGACAAGACGTGCTGTAGCTGGTTGCAGTTACTGCCGCCGGCCGGCGCCGACGGCCGCGTCTGCGCCGACATCTCCATCTGGTAGTACTGGGAGAGCCTCGCCATGTGCATTCTCGATAGGACAGACATGGCCATCTTGATCGCCCTCTGGCCGCAGGCCCCTGGCTTGAGCTTCTTCTTCGGGCTGAGGCTCCGGGAGTACGGCCTAAAAGCGCAGGCGGTGGCGCCGGCGGCGGTGCCATGGCCGCTCGTGCACCGTGCTTGTTCCTGATGAGCTTCTTGGTACGTGAACTCCAGATTAGGGGTCATGTCATGGCTGGTATACTGATGGTGGCCGTCGCCGTAGGCGATCGGAAACAAGGGTATCTGCGAGGAGACCTCCGGGTGGTGGTGGCAGGAAGTGGTGGTGCTGGCCGCGGTGAGCATGAGCGATGAGTTGTCGTCGCGGCTCCCGGAAAAGGAGCTGAACGACGACGACGATGGCAGGCTGGCGCGGTGCGGCAGCGTGGCGGCGTACTCGCTGTCCTCCATGTCCATCAGCATGTAGATCTGCTCGTTCAACATGCGCACGCATGAACACGGTGAAGCTAAGCAACAAGGCTCGATAGTACGTACCTAGATTGTTATCGACAATCGCATATGTAATTGAAGTGATTTGGTTAGTAATTGCCTGGCTTAGCTGCTGATGCAAAGCTTGAGAGCTGATCACCTCCTGCTCTTCCTGCTTGTGGTGTAGCCCAGCAGAGTGGTCACAGCTGCATGCATGCGGGCGCACAACAACCAGACTGTCAAGATGGAGCGATCTATATAACTCTATAAAGTGATCACAACACTTGATCGATGATCGAATCAAACGCCATGTCGTCGTACCTAGCGGTGTACCGGCGCATGTCGCCGCCGTTGCCTCCTGATCTGCGGCCGCCCTGGAGCAGTAACCAGCTACAGCCGTCGTCCATGGCGATCGAGTTCAAGTCGCTGGTTGCTGGCAGCTCGATCCCTAATAATCAACCAAAGCTAGCACGCTCGGCTTGGAAAGAAAGGTCGTATATGCATGCGGTGACTAGCTATCTAGATCGATCGAGTAGCCTGGCTTGGCACAAAACGGAGCACACCTGTTCAACCTTTATATAGCTACGCAGCTAAGAGTATGTACATCTCTTAGCATCTATAATAGATATTAAAGTAGGCACATCTTCTCTTTACGGTACTAATTTTAGCTATTTTAATTTTGAGAAATGATATAAAACATTCGACTATTTTTCAAGATAAAAATAGTCAAATGATCTGGAAGCGTTAGATCTCTATCCAACGGATCTACTCATATAAACACTCCCTCTAAAAAATATCTCATATAAACACCTCCTCCAAAAAAAAGATCTAGAGCGTTGGATCACCATCCAACGTCTTAAAATCTAACTATTTTTATTTTAAAAAATAGTCAAATATTGTATAGATACTTTCTTTAATTTTACTCTAACACTTAGTATCTACCATAAATGTTAAGAAGAAGAGAGAAAGTTAGGAGGGGAGACAAAGCTGACGACCTAGTATCGACTGTCAAAGAATGTGTCCGGTGCCATGCAAGTGGACCCTAAAAGTCGATTGCCATATCCTTAGCTTCGACGCCATCATTTTTCTCTTTCCTAGCGAGCAATGCATGTGCATATGCATAGCAATGTCAAATTAAGGTGGAATCATCGATGGATCAGCTACAGCTGGCTGAACGCATCCACCGATTGTAGAACTGTTCATGCGAATGACATTGTGCCTATGTTTTTTCAAATTTAGTCATCAAACATCTATTTTTGTAAATCTATCTTCTCATTGAGCTCGATAGGTACCTATTGAGCTCCTCTAGCTCAGCAGCACACCACTCAAAAATTGAGTAATTAGTGATTAATTAGAGTTAATTGTGTTGATTAGTGCTAATCATTCACTATTCAACCACCTGTCGATGTGTGGGGGCTAACAAGCTCGAGAGAGGGCTAGACAAGGGCGAAGCCACCGGAGGGTTTCATCAGGTTCTAACCTACCCTTTAGTGGCCAGAGCCCTCCACCCCCTTAGAGTCGGCCTGTGGTAGCATCGAGCTAGGCTGTGTCGCCTAGACCTCTGTGCAGCAACTCTCCGATAGCTGGCTCAGCGGGTTCCTCGCGGTCACGTACTGTAGGGCTAAGAGTGAGGTCAACCAAGACAGAGGCGCCTCCCCAAGAATCATTGGCAGTCATGCAACATGCAGCAGGTGGAGGAGGCCAAGTGCGTACTCCGCATCCTGTCGGTGTGGGTCATTTGCATCGTCTACTACATCGTCTTCATGCAGACTAACACCTACGTCGTCCTGCAGGCGACGCAATCCAACTGTCGCCTCAGCGTCGGTGGCTTCAGGTGCCACTGGGTGATAGAATTAGGCTTCGAGGTGCCACCGGGTGATAGAATTAATCTTGTTTTTTGGTAGATTATGTTTAATTTGGAGAATTTGTTTCGTATTTAGAAAGTATTTATTATGGATGCTAGAGTTGGTTTGTAATCTCTTCTGGATACGTAGAGTTATAGTTAAATATGAATAGTTGTTTGCTCTGAATAAAAAAGCATCCGTGTAATCAGTTTTAATGATGAGAAGTAATAGAGGAAAAAAAATGCAGAAGTGCTTTGTGCTCCTGGAAAACCGATCTGTGCTCTTGGTTACTTGTGCTCTCCAGCAGCTAGGCAGGGGCGAGGTGCATCACGTCCGGTAGGCCACGTCCAGCAGGGGAGCAGGCATCATGGCATTGTGTCCATCACGTGAAGAAGCCAGGCGGCCGGCGGGGTGCTATTTCACGAAGACCAGGCGGGGTCGCGTCGGCATCACGTCAAGGGCTACGACTAGCGGGTCCACAGGCGCATCCCCAGAGAGAATCATCGGGAGACGCCAAGCGCAGTCACGTGATCTGAGAGCAATGAGAGCACTAGGATAAAAGAAATTTCAACACTCAGCATCGTTGATTTTAATGATTTCTAAAGATTATGAGTGATAAGAGCTGGTCTTCCTCTAGTATTCTCTTCTGATAAGTGATAACTGATAATTACCCGATATGGACAATAAAGATAAAAGCAAATATACATACCTAGGATATCTGAGGTGCAGTCAATCCGAAGAGGAAGATAGAAGATGACAAGATAGATCAAACGACGCTTGCTGTGATCTATCAGACGGTACCAGATTCGATAATGCATCGGCTCATCGGGAAAAACACGGCATGTAAAGCATAGGAGAAGCTTCGAAAGATGCATGAGGAAGTTGACTATGTGAAGGAGATGCAGCTCCAGAATTTACGGAACGAGTTCGAGAATTTCTAGATGGGAGAGACCCAGTCGGTGGATGAGTTCGCCGACAAGCTGACTTCACTGTACAATCAAATTACCCCTCTTGGCGACAAGATGGAGGAATCTGTGATAGTGAAGAAATACCTACACGTACTGCCAGAAAAGTTCGTACACGTTTTCACCACGCTTATGTACTCTTCTGATTTGGAGACAAAAGAAGATCGATGAGATCATTGGCTCCCTTAGGGTGCATGAGGAGCTACTAAAGGGGTTTCAGTCCCATAACGAGCAGGCATTGCTGTTAAAAGGAGATGTAAGAAGCGTTGGTGAGTAGGTTCATGAGGAATCGTTGGCGGGGGACGATCATGGCTTGTCAAGTAACTGCAGGTGTGGATGTGGGCGAGGCAGCCAAAGTGGCTAAGGCGGTAGAGGTGGACGTGGGCAAGGCGGAGGTGACAGTTCTCGTGACAAGTCACATACCAAATTGAGCGACACGGCACTAGTCGCCCCACGGTTGGGCGACTTGGCCACGTGTCGCCTAACGGTTGGGCAACTTGCCTATGTCACTCAACTGTGAAGCGACAGATAGCCATTTCTGCAAAATAAAAAAACATAAGTATATTAGTGTAATTTAAAATAAAAAATAGATTATTTAAAAAATCATGATGTGCAACATGTAGCAGGTGGAGGAGGCCAAGTGCATACTCCGCATCCTGCTGATGTGGGTCACCCGAATCGTCTAATACATTCACGTAGACCACCACTTATGTCTAATTGATAATTTTCCATGAAGTGGTGAATTTTACAATTTGTTTATAAATTTGAAATAATATAGAAGCAAAATCATGGCTTGCTTGTTGTGTTTGTCTTAATATAGCTTAATCCTTTGAGTCTGCCCTATATTTTTGTTTTAGATTTGTCACTAGGGCTAAATTTACAAAAAAGTATCCAGAAATTAAATTTTAAAAATAACTAGTGATATTTGTATAAACATTTTCCAATACTGCTTGTGCTCGTGGTCGTCTTGACCCTTGTGGGTCGATCTAGCTAGCCGCCAGTACAGTGAGATATTGGGATGCTGCTTGCTTGCCTGCAAGCTATGGGCTTGTACTTTAATAGTTTCTAAAAACGGTTTTTAGTTTTTACTATAGTATCTAACTTTTAAACAGAGTATTTTCTCAAAATAAGATCTACAAGTTAATTGTAGTACACGTTAAAAGTCTAATATCTGTATCAACCAAAATCACAAGCGAGTATCTCTCTCCGTAATCTCTATCGTAAATAGCTAAAATTCAAAAAAATTAGCCTAAAACTACAACCCACAGCCATATCAAACAGACACGTCTGTTAGTGATTTAACATCAACTGCAGATTCAGCCCAGATACGTACAACTGTACAAGTACATAGTTCGGTCAAAAAATAAGTACAAGTGTATATATACACGCACATCATGATATTGAGTTCCGTGCACACCTAAATTATTAAAACCTTAATTTTGTGGAAGGTGAACAGTTAATATATATACTCCCGTACGTAAAGGAGAACAACCAGGCATGCACGGCGATGTTGCAAGCCGAAGCTCCGTGCAGGCTACTGCACCGTGCTGTGGGCCTCCGGCAAGTAGTTAAGCTGGCCAAGGAATTTAGAGGTGACAGGAGAAAGTAAACGAAATTCAAGAGGTGCAGACGAGCTGGAATTAGAGGCCGGCGGGTCTGTTCGGCTGATGAGAAATCGGATGATTTTTTATTTTTGTTATAGTATCTAATTTTTAAACGAAGTATTTTTTTAAAAAGTGGTCTATAAGTTAAACGTAGTATATGTTAAAAGTCTAATATCTGTACCAGTTAAAATCGTAAATGAGTATCGATTTCTCTGTAATCTGTACCGTAAACAGCAAAAATCTAAAAATTTCAGCTAAAAATTATAAGCCGCGGAAAAAAAAACACCCACGAAGACTGCTCGCGGCCGCTACCTAGCTTGCCCGCGCGTACGTACACGTAGTAGCGATGTTTCATTGTCGTACAAGAACCCAGCCAAACCGCTCGTTGCGAAAACCGAGCGGTAAGACGACTCCGGGAATTTGTAGACTGATCGACCAGCCGGATGCAGAGGTTATTACTTGCTACTTGAATGGTATTTAGGCCGGTTATCTGGAATTCGAGATTATCCCTTTTCCTAGTCTAATCCGGCCTGTTAACGATGTGTTGTCGGTGAAGATATGAAAATTTATAATGTATAGATAAAAATAGAAATACAAAACTGGTTAGAATTTATAAAAAAATCCACTACTACAAAATAGGCTAAACTAGACGCTTACATCATAGGAACCGTTTATGCTGTAAGTATCACAGACGGTTTATACGAATAACCGTCTATGGTATTTTTACAGACGGTTATTTATACGAACCGTCTGTGATAATATAATACATTACAGATGGTTCTTAATAAGAATCATCTGTAATAATGGCAGACATCACAGATGATTTTTTATTTAAACCGTCTGTGAAGTATCACAGATGGTTTGTATTAAATACCGTCTGTGATATGCTTCCCGCCTCGTAATTCCCCAAAATTTCATAATTTCCCGCCTGAGTCCAAGTGGAATTCAGTTTTGAAACACTTTTAGTAAAACGGGCGTTTGTTTTCGACGTTCTTATACTCGTTGGAAAGCTAACAACGAGCCCGATTAAAACAAAACGACAAGCTTTTGCTAGTCGCTCTCTAAGACCCTCAAAATCGGCCATATTTAGCCTCAAATTTGTATTTTAAGTTTTAAGTTTCTGTTTTTGCCAAACTTTTTGATCTTTCCTTCAGAATTTGGGTTTCAGCTCAACTGTAAAATTGTAAATCTCGTCGAAACCTTTCAAACGAGTATATATAAGCCACATAAAATTTTGCTATTTTATCTTTTGAGACTAGTTATTTATATTGTACCGATATATTGTCTTTGTGACGCCATTATCACCGACTGTTTTTGTTATGAACCGTCTGTGATATCTTCTGTTATCATAGACAGTTTTTGTTATGAATCGTCTGTGATGTCCCGCCACGTCACCGATCCGCGGCATATCCCGCAGGATCCCGATCTCACCCGTCCATTCTCTCCGCATCAAACGGCATGCACCGTTGTTCTCCCCACCTCTCGCCCCTTGTTAACCCCCTCTCTGTACTCGAAGAACCAATACCACCAGTACTACTCTAACTCATTTGCGCGCGGCAAGGGTAGTAAGGGGTTCGATAAGGGCGACTGAAATTTCGCTTGAAGCAAGATGGAAAGGAAAAAGGCAATGATAAATCTGCACTATTCTAAGTCGCCGACATAGAAGCTGTTGATTTTGTCATAGAAGCTGAAAATGGTGTTCATTGCCTTTTCGTTTCTGCTACTTGAAAATTTTCCCGCACCACTTGTTTTATATTGTAGTTTAATGAATGATGTGTAAGTCTAGCTTGCATTAGCCTGAAGTTTCTTGTAGTGTAAGCATTTTTCTAAATTTGTAGCCGTGAAGCTTATCTTTGTAAAATTGTAAGTGTCCTCTTGTGTGTGCAGTGCTTTGGGAAATCTACTCGATATCTTGTGATGTTGTAATGATGAATTCTAATCTTAATGAAAATAGAATGTGTTGCTGTGTTTGTTGTTGTATTTGCTTGTTTTCAAATGATATAGTTAACATTTTCTGAGGCTAGCCGAAAAATAGAAAACAATTAGGTGTAGAATGAACTATCACAGACGGTTTTGTGGTATAAACCGTCTGTGAAGAATTATCACAGACGACTTGAACCAGAAATCGTCTGTAATGGAGAAGTATCATAGATAGTTCTATATACCAACCTTTTGTGGTACTCATACATCACAGATGGTTGGTAGCTAGAACCGTCTATGATAGTGTTCTTCACAGATAGTTCTAGTTATAAACCATCTGTGATGTATTTATCACATACGGCTCATAAACCGTTTGTGATAACCTCTGATTATCACTGACGTATAAATTCAGATAGATCAAAAAACCGTCTGTGATGACAATTTTGAACCATCTGTGATGACCCTTTTTGTAGTAGTGACCACCCGATAACTGTCTTCCTAGTTTTGATTATTTCCTAGTTTTACGACTAACGTCAGGAAATGCTAGTCATACCCTCTGAAAACAAGCAAACATATTACATATATAGCACACAACAATCATTACACAGATTTCACAAATGAATTAAACACCTAAATGATGTACATTTCAATGAATTATTTGATTAAGCACAATTGAGTAATTACAATTGTATCAAATGTTTCAACATGTAATCTTCATCGTCGGGGTAGAACTCTCCAGTCTTATTTATGACCTCCGCTATCAAGAATTGGGATAGTTTTCCTCGAATTTCGACGAGTTTGTAAAGATCGAATGTACTTACGTCGACTTCCACGCGCTGTCGCTAGGAGTGTTAAAATCGTTAGAGTATGTATGTATGTATGTATGTATGTATGTATGTATGTATGTATGTATGTATGTATGTATGTATGTATGTATGTATGTATGTATGTATGTATGTATGTACGCACGTATGTATAATCACAAAATAATTATTGGTAAGTTGACAAACCTCTAGATCATTCATCTTGGTGGCCATGATGTCCTCCATATGGCGGCAAACGTAGAATCCACATATGTTGCCCTGTAGCTGCTGGTGACACTGCAAAAATAGAATTACGTACATATGTATTGTCAGTTCTAGAGGCATTATTACGAAGTGTGATATAGAATTGTTGTGTTGTAGCGGGTATTGGAAATCGCATCCTGTGTCGCAGTGTGACGCTGGATTCCTTGTGTCTCCCTCCTAGGGCAGCGTAAGCGTTGAATGACCTACGTGATCCCTAAAAAGTTAGACCCAGCCATTGCAAACGAAGGGAATACTACAATAGAGTTATGTATGGATCAAGAGAAAATGAGTTTACATGTCAAGTGTTTGTTGCACACAGGTGAAGTCATGGTTGCTCCTAAGTAGGGAATCAAGGTATATTACTTTGCTCCACTTTGGTACAATCACAATCAGAATCCAGTGACCCTTAGTCATATATGCCGCCATAGTGATTAATCCTAAGTTCATGTTGTGCATAAAGTATAAATGAAACTTGTATGGTAACTAGTGAAGCACTTACCCCCGGTTGAAGGGTACCATGATGTAGTCCTTATCACTATGAGCAAGCAATCCCCTCGTTATGTAATCTTTGACGAAGGGTCCGTTATCAATGGTGGATTGCTCAGAGACCAAGTGTGGGTCGAAGAAACACACCGGTTCTCGTCTTCGCTAGATTTATTGGATCATGGATCTATACATAAGCAATGAGTTATGGCATTTATCGATATTACGTGAATGTAGAACATAATTGTACAGTACACCTACCAAAATGATTCATTCCATCTGTACTCAACCCAAACCTTATATTCCTCGGTTCTGCATCGAAGTCTACAAACATTCTATGATGTTCCTCCACTAGGCAGAATCAACAACATGTCTTATCATTCCATCTTTTTTACGCTCCTCCGTGTGCTAACGCAGCAATCTTGCACCCTCTCGGTTCGCAAATAAACGCTTCAAACGGGAAATTATAGGTAGACACCACAATATCTTACCAGGAGGTCTTTACTTCACCTCGATGCCTTCGCCGTCATCAGAGTCATTCCTACGCTTGTATCGGGATGCTTTGCACACCGGACAAACGTATAATTTTACATACTCTTTACGGTAGAGGATACAATCATTTAGCCATGTATGTATTCTGTAATATCCTGATCGTCGATTCGGCGTAGGTTCCTAAAATAATCACGGAGATTCCCAATTTTTCGGTAAATCACGGGAGGTGAAAATTAAATTGAAGAATTGTACAAAATTAAAACAATTAATTTGGATATTTTGGGCTGTCCGCCGCTTTGGGCCAGCCAGCCCAACAGGGGCCCGTACCCCCTCCCAAACCGTAGCACCCCCTTTATAAACCCCCTCTCTTGGCCCCTCTCCCCTTTTTTCCACCCTTGGGCGCAGCCTCCCCCCTCCATCACCCCCCACAAGCTGCCATCCATTGGAGCAAAGGAGAAAGAGAAGGAAGAAGAAGAAAGGGAAGAGAATGAAGAAGAAGAGAAGGAGGAGAAGAGGAGGAAAGAAGAGGGGTGATCCCAAGGGATTCTCTAGGTAATTTTTTTCCCCATCCCAAACCCTCAGTTTTTTAGAGTAATTAGGGTTCTTGCCACGGAATTTGAAGGGGGTCAATAGATTAATTGCCCGATTAGAGATTACCTGTTGTCTGCCTGTAGATTGATTCGTGCAGCACGTATTCTTGCGCGGTTTCAACCCATGAAACTATTTTTCCTGTGGATCTTCCCAAAAGGAAAGTTGTAGAGGACTTCGAAACACATCTTTTATATTTTTGTCGGAATTTTTGGCCGTGGGATCTGGGAGTTACAGGTTCGGGAATACCGCTGTTTGTCAGGCGAGCAGATTTGGACAGACTGCTATTAAACTGTGATTTAGAGGTAGTAAATGATTTTTATGATCATGGCCATAATTTAGAAAGTTGTAGATAAATTACTAATCTAGCTGTTGTATAAAAATTATATTTTTTGGACCCCTGTACTGTTGTTGGGACGCATTTGATTGTTGCTGTCTAGTCTGCTAGAACAGAGATCTTCCTCTGTTTTGTGCATTAAGTTACACCTAGCTATGATCAAAACAAAAATATGTGATCTACATGAAAAAATGTAGAATTTTAAGTGATGAATCCAGAGGTGTATCGTTTTCTGTAATTGGATTCATATTTTTAAAGATACGAAAATGTTAAGCAGCGCTGCTGTAGTGGGTAGTTTGTTGATTCGTTGAGCGGAGAGGTGTATGTGTGGATTCGGAGTTCTAGCGACGTCTTTAATTATTATTTCATGTTTGTATGCTGAGATTTGTGCTGAGAGATGCCTTTTGGACAGGTGGTTTTGTCCCTGAGCGCTCTTGATTTGCTTCGTTTTGTCGGTTGAGGCAAATAAACGTAGCGGTGGTTACTACCGTTTAACTCGTTATTCCTTCTACTTGCAATTTACATTATTATCGTAATTTGATACATTATGCCATGATTGCATGATATTATAAATGTGGTGATGTTAGCAAGTATTGATCAATTGATATATTGATAAATTGCTGGTTGTCATGTGGAATTTTGCTTAATGTGCAAATGTGGAATATGAAATAAAACATGTGGTGAACTTGTGGATGTGGATATGTTGTGAGCATGATGATGCTCCTTTGAAGTTGGAATTCATATGATTTATGATTATCATATCATTCATATCATATCATATCATGTCATTTGCATATGTGGATGTCGCCGCACCTAGCCACGACCGTATCGGTACATCATCGTATATTGCCGTAATACGATGCACCTCTTATCTTGCTGGCAAAGAGTGATGTGGAGCATACACATTCATATGCATTACATTGTGGAAAGATCATTTGCATACATATGCAATGTATTGTGGTGAAGTTATTTTGTAGAATATTCAATTTCATAGTTGCAATGTGGAATATACAACTTCATAGTTGTAATGTGGAATTAGCTCATGTGAGCTACTTGTGGTATGAGGAATATGGATGTGGTTGTGGAATGTGGTTCGTCCCTTGTGAATGGTAGGGATTATGATTGTGGCAAGAGATTCTTTTATCTTGAAGTAAATGTTGGTAGCAATTGTGGATGTGAGAAATAATAAAGTATTAAAGTAAAACATACATAAGTTTTTATTGTATTTGGTAGTGGTAGTGGTTGACGTTTTAAAGTAGTCAAATAAGATTTATTTGTTATTGCTTTACCGTCGTTGATGGTGATTTGAGGTTGAGTTTATAAACATTGTTAATTGTGGAAGATTAAATATTGATGATTAATCTATTGTAGTTTGTGGAAGATTAAATGTTTTTACTTGCATTTAATTGTGGATAAAATGACTGAATTCATATGCCAATTAAATCTGAAATTGAAGAGGTATGATTCATGGAAGTTTGTGGTGGTTTAATAATTGTGGACATGAATTGTGGTTGTAGTTGTACGGAATTATAAATGATGATGTATAATTGTTTGTAGTTTGAATAGCCTGTTAAACAGTTTGCTTGCTGAGATTTTATCTCACCCTTGTTTCCCCCTGCTTACAGGTGGACTTTGAGCATGCATGGGAAGGGTAGAGCGGCACCACACTGATGCACGTGAATCATATTTTTATGCTGTAATGAAGTTGAAAGGATTCTAGACCTTTGCATAGCTTTGTTTACATTATCTTAATAATGTTAAATTTGTGAACTATGTTTTAGATTAAAATGTTGGAGGATGTTTTAAATATTGAATTGCTATCACTATCCTGTTATTTCTTAGTTGTTTATGCTTCCGCTTATACTATCTTGTTTAGTAATTGTTGCCAGTTTAATTTATATTGTAAATTGGCTAGTTGTGGAGTGGCTTTAGTGGTATCCTAGGGTAATGTGGGTCCTGGGATGATACATATTCTTTCTACTTTCATTCCTAATGAACAAAGAACCTTCTTGACTTGGCAGGTGGTTCTCGATAACACATTTCTCTCTAGAAGGATGTTCATTAGGAGACCTAACAACGCTGTGAAACTCTTGTCAGACCAATTATTGCTTGCCTTTAATTTTAGTAGTTCAAGAACAGATGACAACCTTGTATATTGCAGCTTGCAACCTGGAAACAAAGGTTTCTTTAGGTCCTTTATCAAGCTCTCGAATTTGCCAAACTCTCTTACTATAGTTTTCTTCTGTATCACGTAATATCTGATCTAGATTGTCATCATACGACCTATCCTCATCGAAAGCACAGTCCACAACCGGCATATCATTGTCTCCCTCGACACCTTCCTGTATAATCTTCTCTTCACCATGACTGGTCTAACATGTATACCCCTTTTTGAAACCCCTTCGAATCAAGTGAGCTTCGATCTATACTGAGTTGGTAAACATCTTCAAATTATCGCAATCAATGCATGGGCAATACATATATTTCATCCTCTTCTTCAATATATCCTGCTCGACCGCTCTTCTAAAAGCAGACACGCCATTAATGTACTATTCACTCACGGTTCTCAACATACATCTAGTTTCGGTCTATCTACACTACGTATGTAACAAATTACTATCAAATTAGATTATTAATGCTCTACTAAATTGTTCTAGTCTAAGAACAAATATCCTTGCCAGCTACCATTTCATGCAATATCAAGCTCCAATAAAACAAAAATAATCATCACACGAAATACGACCAAGCAATGCTAGTACATGGCATTTCCTCAATTCACACAAACAAGAATAAGCTAATAGATTATTCGCATCTTCACAAAAACAATCAATTAATAAATTATTCTCATCATAGTAGAGAATTAAATTTCAAGAACGATGTGGCTACACTCCTACTCGGATCGTGAGTGCAAGATCTAGCACACCAGGAATCCACATGCTACTATAGCATTCTCGATATCACCAATGAACTACTTAAAATGTGTTCTAACCCTGAGGAAAGAAGAAACTAAATACTTTGCACAAAAACAGAAGGCAAAAATAAGCGGTTTGCGAAACGAAGAACAAGCTACAAATATGACACTATGAGAAACAATTGCATGTAGGAAATAAACATCTCATTGAAGTCAAACAAGTTACCAAGTTTTGGACCAATTCTTTTCCTAAGTAGTGGTCAATTCTATAGAGTTGTTGTTCATCAAACAGCTCTCCAAGTTGGGCACTAAGTTCCTCTGTAGAGTCCAAGTCCTTCCCAAAGGGCTTTTCAACAATAACCCTTATCCAACCAGTATGTGAAGCTAAATGTACAACGTGAGTGGATACCATGAATCTTTAACGTATGGAAAATACAAGATATTGTAGTATAATATCAAAATTATCTAAACTTGAGAAAATTAAATAATCAATCTTGGTTTTCTTTCTTTATTACTTATGCATTATAACATGAAAGTATCTGAACATGGAAAATTAAATAATCATTCTTGGTTTTCTTTCTTTACTTGTGATTATGACATGAAAGTTCATAAATAATTCAGAAAAAAGAATCGCTGGTGCACCCAAATTACTTCCAGAAAACCACAAAATTTGACAGACTACATGAACTCTGGCTTTTTAATTTTTCATCAGTCTCAATGAAAGAGCAATGTGGAGAAACAAGAGTGCACAACTCAAAACTGGGCAGCAAACTGGTGTGCTCAGAAGTTGAACCATGCTTGCAGTAGAAAAGTTGGAAGTTTGCATGTTTCAATCCACAAGGTAAACATTCATTTAAGAATAGAAAACAAGATCATTAATACTTAATGAAGTCAACTATTTTTCTTATATTTCAACCCTTGTTATTGGATAGCTTTAGTACTTTGAACTTTTAATGAAGTGCAGTACCTTACAAAGTTCAGAGAGAGAGAGAGTAAAAAACTTTAGAAAAGTAACTTACAAGGATTCATGCAATACGATCTTATAGTTTTGCACACTGAGGGATAGACTGATGGAGGTAATGCCAAATAAAATAGTATACGGGAGCTTCCCAGTTGGTTGTTCCGTTTCATGCTCCGAATTTGCCTGGTTTTATGGAAAGTGTCTCAAAATCGGATTCCTACTTGGACTGAAGCCGACTCAAGCTCAACTTAAAACCGCTATATCTTTTAATCCCGTGGGGGCTAAACTTGCTGAAATTTTTGTGAAAGCTTGCGGCTATATGTAGATGGACTCCACCAATTTTGACATGCTTTTCTTTTTCTCTTTTTTTTACTTTTTTTCTCTCTGCCACGGCTTTTGTTTTATGCGGTTGCCTCTTTCTCCTTCTGGTTTGGCCGGCGGCCCTAGGCTTTGCTGCAAGGCACAAATAACAACAACGGATGGATGCTAAACTCGGGCACCAACTCTCCCAAACGATCATAGCTAACCTCTCGGTGTCATGGTAACGAAACAGAAACGAATACGAACTCTTTGGAAGTGTTTTTTTTGCGCGGATTAGAGAAGTTCTAATCCACAAATTTTTTGTTTTTTGTGCGGATTAGAGAAGTTCTAACCCACGAATTTTATGTTTTAGATGCAAAAACTAAGAACCTTAAAAGAACGATCAAGCGATGCTAAACTAGAACTAGAAATTAACAACTTGACACGACAATACAACCAAGAATTCAATGATGCAAAAACCGAAAAGAAAATTGCAAGGCACAGATTGGTTTGGGTAGGATGAACTAACCCTAATGTTTTTTTTTGATTTTTTGTGGCTTTTGTGTACTGTAGGTAAAGCAAAAAATTATCACCAATCAACGGTAGCTCTGATACCATCTGATGCGACGTTGGGTGTCCCGATCTTTTGATGAGAATGAGAATTCGATTTGAGGACATGACTCTCATGATTTGGCTACCAATAATATAAGACCAATATGCCTGACAATTGTTGAACCAACTCCAAGATTGTTATCAACCTTGCTAGAAGCACGATCGACCTAATCACAAAGATCAATTTCTGCAAACAATCAAAGAACAAACAATAACACGATAGATAAACAATTTGAAACTGCGAATAGGAATTAAGAATTGTATTGAAAAGTGGGGTTCCGAAGAACAATACCGTTGTTGTACTTGTCGAACAAGAAGACAATGTATAAAGTAGCAAATCTAAACTTCAATATAATAAAACCCAAGCCCTAACGTGTAGCACACATGAGACTATATGAGGATAACAGCCAGAGGGTGGTAGCAGGGGGGTGGGCGCATGCCCCTAGGGTTACAAGGCCTATGGGTTCAAGTGGAAGTGATGTCGCACTAGTCCGTTTCGGAATCAGAGACAGCAGTGGACTGTTTTGCAGATTGTGACACGCTCAGAAGGAGTTTTGAGATAGGGTCAGATACTCGTGGAGTCCGTATGTGAAAGTTATGCTTATTTGAATTTGGTGTTGTGTCTGGAGGTTGAATTGAATTGCGCATGCTTTCTTTCATAATCAGCTGCTAAGTTCCTAATTAAAAGAACATCACATGCATTAGGTAGCAGCATATTCTTATTAGGAACAAAATGCTCTCCTAGAAACCAAGTTATCTGATATTTCAATTGACATATGCTAGCTCTTGTGATTGGATTTTGCAAGTACATATGTTCATATCTATTATTAGAAATATTGGTTATATGCATAGAAGTGATGTCCTCATCAGCACCTCCCTCCACGTAGATGCGAGGCTCCACACGGCCAGCTTGGCGCCCGTCACGGCGCTGTCAGCGGGGTTGACGTCGATCTTGGGGAATAGCACCAGCAGTTTACTTGATTGTGTGGATCTGTGAGAATGAAAAAAAAAGTTGATCCCAAAGCTTGGGTTCTCATAGAGCCAATACATGCATTGTTTCCTGGCCAATTTATGAAAAGAACATTGTATAAAAATGCAGCACATGCCAACTAAGAAGTTCAGGTGTTCTGCTACCATAGTTTGACTTTTAGCAAGAATCTTCTCACATAATCTGGTGTAATTCTTAGGCTTCCATCCATCCTCCTTGATATTGAAAACATCAAAGATTGCTCACTACCAGTAGGTACCGAATACAGGTGTATAGACGTCCATTAACTATCCTAACTTTATAGAACCATAATAAATCAAAGACCTTTCCAAGTTACACTCCAAGTCTCCAACTATAAATGCAGATGCACAATGGCCAGATTCTGTATTAACAATTATCAATGACACTTCAGACTATCCCAGAGAGGTGCTTTTTCGGGCCTGTTCTTTTTGGCTGCGACTTGTGACTTTTGGCTGCGGCTTGTGACTTTTGGGCTGTTTGTACGAGAGATTACAGAGTAACAGAAATTCACGTGCGGTTTTTGCTGATATAAATGAAGTCAGTAAAGTATGTACTACAATTAACTAGTAGACTCTATCTTGAAAAAAATATTCTATTTAGAAGCTAGTTACTGTAGAAAAACCGAAAAGCAGCTTTTAGAAGCTGAAAAGAACAGGGCCGCTCTACCAAATGAAAATTGCATGAATCATAAAGTAACTGTGGTTACTAATGACATGTGCAGATCAGCTCCTCATTTGTTTTAAAACTCTGAAATTTTCTTTTTCGTGAAGCATAGAACAAAAGTTTCCATATTCCTCCGAGGATAATTCGCTCATGGTCCTGTACTTACTAAATTTTTTAGTATTCAGTGTATCTCTACTACTTAAAAATTGGAGTTGGTGATCGTCGGTGCGTCCTCCTATCCTTCTCAGCCGTCCGATTAAAAATAAGCCGCCAACTTCACCCCACGTGTCACGATCATTCTCCCCTCCCACCTCACCGAAAAAATCTGCGCATCAACCGCCCACAGCCCCAGTCTCGTGTCTCCCCTCCCACCCCACCGAAAAAATCTGCGAACCGCCGCCCACTACCCCAGTCTCATCGCTGAATCTTATCCTCCACCTCCTCCGCCTGATGGCCGCCCCCGCCTCCGTCTCGCCCGCCGTCTCCCCATCCCGCCGCCGCCACCGCCACCGTGAGGAGTCCCCGTGCCGCCACGACCACCGCAAGCCCCGCGCGTCCCCGTCCATCGGAGGGCTTGGAGTCGCGGCGTCGGTTATGGTCCGGGTCGGGTGGGGAAGCCCTAGATCAAGAGCAGCAATCGACGGCCTCTCCCCGCGTAGGCCCTCCCTCCAAAGACCGTGCCCTCCGACCCAAGATCGTGCCCTCGCCGCCGCCGCGCGTCGTCTCGGGCCGATCGCCTCCTACGCTTGTCCTCGCCACCTTCTCGCCCCGCAAATGGCTTGCGCTCGGCCGTCACGGATCTGGTACGGCTTATTGAAACCCTACGCCGCCTCCTCCCCACACGCCACCGCTTCTTCCTCCACCTACGCCGATGTCGATGCCTCTTCCTCGTGCCCCACCTCCCTAGATCCACGCGCTCACACTTCAACGGCGACGTCGGTGCCTCACACTTCGGCGGCGACGACGGTGACGACTTGCCATCATCTGCCTATGACTCGCCACCACGCCACCATGGGGAGGAGGGGCTTCTTGGCCCGGAGCTTTGAGAGGGCACAGGCACTGCCTTTGTGCGAGGGGACCTCCTCCTCGGATTCGGTGGTGGTGATCTTGGATCGCAACGAAGCGAAGCAGCTGGTGGAAGCAGAAGAACCAAAGAAACAAGGGGAGGAAGTTGTGGAGGAAGAGGAACCAGAGAAGGTGGACGAGGATGTGGAGGTGTTGGAGGAGCTGCTGAGCTGGCTTCCTGACGGATGGATTATAGAGGTTCGCCGTGGCGACAACGGCTCCACCTACCGGGTACTTGCTCTCCTACATACGCCCTTCCCTACATACTTGTATGGTGTATTTGGTGTTTGTATGCTGATGTGGGGTTGACTGTTGAGATGTTTGAAACTTTGACTTTTTGATTACTTCCTGATTGTTTCTGTGCAGTACTACACTTCCCCAGTGTCAGGATACACATTCTCCACGAAGATGGAGACACTAAGTTATCTTTTCTCGGAGATGGACGAGCGTGTGTTGGAATCACAGGCATGCTACCGAGGACAATGAGCTTCATGTGAGTGAGTTCGTCTATGATCATGTGTTGATTACATTTGAGATGTGATTCCCGCTTGTGACATGCGAGAATGGATACATGGCTTCCGCACGGTGGGTGATTGAGGTCGAGTGGAGGAAAGAAGATGGACAAAATGTACAAGGTAAATTGGAACTTGCTTTCACATTAACATCTGGTGTAGTAGTGTATGCCAGTTTTTGCACACTTAATTAGAAGCTCATTGTGTCTATAGGTGGTAGGAGTTTATTGCAACTAGACACAACAGAGACCAAAAGTATGAGAGAGTAATTCAGATAAGATATGCCTGAAATTTTGCATTCAAACAAGGAAAACATATTATAAGTTACTGCTGATCTGGTGTTTGCTTCCATATTGCTTGTATGTGAGTTATTGCTTACATAATAGAGGGCGTTACTTACAGATAGAAGGAATTTATTTCATTGTATTGGGTGGAGTTTGAGAGCGTGAGAAGGAATTTTGCGATATGTGAATATGTGTTATACATGTTTTTGCAATTAGATGAGAGTAACAATCCATGAAAAAATTGATCATTTGGTGAACTGATTTTGTGGGAATGCCTCAAGAAATGTGGCCATCTTTTTTACCATGCTTGTGTGTCTTTTGCGGTTTATGTTCATCTCGCCATCGGCATGCGATTCTTCTCAAAAGAAGATGTATTATGGCATTGCGCTATGCTAATGAGGGAGATTTCTAGATGTGATGTGAAGGCTCTGTGTGACATTAGCTCTGAAGATAATGTACGACTCTTGCTGCAATTATTTCTCCTATTTGAACAACATAATATCTATTAATTTTTTAATTTTTTTTCATAACTAACCTTTAGACTTATTCATAGATACTTGCACAGGTGGAGTTCAATCCAGATGGGCTACCCGAAGGGTGGGTGAAAGAAATAATATTTAGAAGGTGCAATGATGGAATTAGAAAGGACCCGGTACATTACCATAGAGCATCTGATTCCTTAGATTTAATATGTCAGGAACATATTTCTTATCCCTTTGCTATTCATTGATAGAATTAATTTATTTTGAGTGTCTAATCATTCATTTTCTAATTGTGCAAGATTATATCGATCCGATTAGTCATCATGTGTTCCGTACATCAAGTCCGTAATGAGCTACCTTGAAACCGGAGAAATCACTAAACATGCTTATATTCCAAGGAGAATCACATCACGACATGTACTCTTTTGACAAGTGTACTGATCCGTAATTGCTTTCTTGTTTTTTTCTTACCAAATTTTGTAACTATCCTTCTGGGACCTTTAATTACATTAGCAAAATCTGCATCTTCTGCTTTTTAATGTTTTGGTTCATACATTCTCAGGAATACAATAGCGATGCATTGTACAATTTACTAGCTGCTTCAACTACTTCCTTGCTTGAAGCAAAGGGCCATAGAGAACCTTTTGTAACGGACAATGTGCAGTGCTCTCGATGATACTGGAGAGTCATGTTTGCTTTGATAAAACTACAACTGACCTGCTTTAAATCAACTAAGTTAGTACTGAGAATTTCTTGTTGCTATGAGTCTATGGGTCTGTTCTTTATGGCTGCGGCTTATGGCTTTTGACTGAAATTTTTAAATTTTAGCTGTTTGCGACAGAGATTATGTAGAGAGAGATACTCGCTTGTGATTTTGGTTGGTACAGATGTTAGGCTTTTAACGTGTACTACAATTAACTTGTAGATCTTGTCTTGAGAAAATATTCCATTTGAAAGTTAGGTATTATAGCAAAAGCCAAAATCCGCTTTTAGAAGCCGATAAGAATAAGCCCTATGACTGAACAGAACATGAATATAGAAGAATTGCATTTTCCTTGTCCTTGTACTACCTTTTTTTTAACAAGATGCCATTTCTCTTGGGCTTCTTGAACTTGCTAAGAAAGGTGAAGTTTGGTTCTAAGTTTCCTTTGACCGGTCCCGCACATCGTGATAATTGGATTCTACTTCCTATTTTTGTGTTTGATTGTGGAAACAAAATGATTTTACTAGAGCTTAAGGTTTAACATCTTGCAAATGTTGTCCCCTATATTTTAGAACCGGCATGTAATGTCAATTGGTTTCTCACTCATTTTGTTATGAACTTTTGATACTGGGATTGTACTACAGAATTGGTTGAAAAAGTTATTTACTACTTTACCTGCCACTTTCATCTACCAACAGTATGGCATTGACTATATTAAGACTGCTCAATAAAATGATCTTGTTTCATGGCTGATGGATCTACCTTAACAGTAATTTCTGCGATGTCTTCAGGACTTCGTTGGATTATATTTGATAGATTTTTTTTAACCACCAGCCTCAAAGCATGCTCAAAAGATTGAAAGTACAAGGAAAAACAAAGCAAAAATCCCTCACTTTTTCGGCGCCGACATGTGGGCCTGAAGCGCCGACACCTTCGCTACGCCCGCCCGCCTCCTCCGCCCACCCCACGTCCGCCCAGAACTGCCGACACCTTTATGGTTAAGCTTCCTCATAATATGAGGAAGCCACAGTGGAGAATAAAGGCCGCTCATAGATGATTAGGATGGTTGTAGTTAGTTCTGTACATTTATGGTTAAACTTCCTCATAATATGCGTTATTATTTAATTATAGGATTTTTTTGTTATTATTAAGAAAGTATGGCACAATCCTTTGCTTCTTGTTGCACATGTGAATCAGAAGTATTCTTTTAATGCTACTGTTTGCGAGCTAATTTTATCTGTACTACTTTTTCATAGGCTATGGTCATTAGAGATGTGTTATTTGCATTGTATTTGTTTTTTCGTTGCAACGCACAGGCACATAACTAGTAATGATTGAAAAACGAGTTTCAGAAGCTGTCAACATTACCTAGGAGATCATACCAATTACAATGAGACGTCCATGGACTACAAGTGCATTCAAGCACAAGTCAAACATTTCCCCTCGTACAGATTCATATATGATATCTACACTTCTTGGGAACTCTTTTTTCAGAACCTGGAATCAAACACTTCAACAATATTAATTACTAAACTCATTGACAAGAACAAATAATGGATTTTCCCGTGGTATCAAAGACTTGCCGGTCTTCACTAGTCCACGTTGAGGAATTGCCGGTCTTCACTAGTCCACGTTGAGGAATTGCCGGTCTTCACTAGTCCACGTTGAGGAAATATCAAGCGACTTGGACCGGCTCCACGAATTAAGCCTCAGCTGCTCAATCCACTAGTGATTGCTCTTCCTCCGCTCCGGAGATGGTGAGTACCAAACCACTCATAAGTTGGCGCCGGGTCTCTTCATAATCTTATTGAAGAGGTCACCTCACAATCTCCCGTCAAGCCATCTAGGTGCCCACAAACACCAAAAGTAATAAACAAAACTTCGCTTGACGGCGATCAAGTGCTAAGGATCAATATAAGATGAATGCACTTGATTTTAACTTAGCTATGTAAAATGAAAGGAATGAAAGCAAATGAGATGTGGAGTAAATGCTCTATGCTCAAGGATGTTGCAATGAAAAGTTTAGCCTTGTCCTTAAGTAGGTGGGGGAGTATTTATGCCCCCACCAACCAAATCTAGCCGTTACAAGGAGTTTTCTGAATTTTTAAGGGTGAGCGAAAGTATCGTAGTGCAAAGGCCGGTACTATTGCACCTGTTCGGTGCGAGGTGGGGAGGAGGCGTCGGCGCGGGGTGGGGAGGAGGAGGAAGCGGCGGAGGAGGAGGGGGAGGAGGAGGCGAGGCGGAGCGGTGGAGCGGGGAGGAGGAGGAGGCGGAGGCGGTGGAGCGGGGAGGAGGAGGCGGGCGTGGCGGGAGGAGGAAGAGGCGTCGGCGGGGTGGGGAGGAGGTGGTGGCGGGGGTGGGAGGAGGAGGAGGCGTCGGCAGGCGGGAGGAGGTGTCGGTGCACAAGGGAGGAGGCGTCGGCGAGGGGGGAGGAGGAGGCGGGAGGAGGCAGGGGAGGAGGCGGGCGGAGGCAGTGGAGGGGGAGGAAGGAAGCGGCGGCAGGTGAGGTGGGAGGAGGCGGTAGTTCTACGGTGGAGGTGGCGGAGGAGGAGGCGAGGCGTGGAAGAGCAGAGGAGTGGGGAGTTATGCGGTTTCTACAGAGGAGCGGGGGGCAGACGGAGATTTTGGGCCCACACGTCGGTGCAAGAAAACTGAGAAAAAGGATGTGGAGAACGGACGGACTGCTACCAACTCTAATTTTTAAGTAGTAGAGATTAGAAGTCCTAATAATTGTAAGTTGTATTTTTTTAGGAGAAAAGTAATAAAGGAAGAGTGAATGAGTTTTTCTATCTCTCCGTATTCAATATATTTTTATTCTTATGTTATTCTATATTTAATCAATCTTTTGTTTAAAAGAGATCGTACCCTGTTCTTTTTGGCTGCGGCTTGTGGTTTTTGGGTTGTTTGTACGAGAGATTACAGAGTAACAGAAATTCATATGCGGTTTTTACCAATATAAATGAAGTCAATAAAATATGTATTATAATTAACTTGTAGACCCTATCTTGAAAAAATACTCTGTTTAAAAGTTAGTTCCCGTAAAAAAATTAAAAAATAATTTTTAAAAGCTGAAAAGAGCATGACCTAGATCCGCCCGTGACTCCTCAAACAAGTACAGACCCACGAGTAGGAGTGAATTTGTATTATTAAGCAAGGTTTAAGACCAAAGCAAACACATCTCAACCACCCGAAAGACTTGCTTACTCCTCTCCCATCTCCCTTCCCCACGCCCCCACCCCCCTTCTAGAACCTTCTAGAAACGCCCAATGCCGCTCCACCACCACCACCGCCACCACCACGACGACGACGTCCTCCCCTACCACCGCGGCGACGACGAGGCCAAGCCGCGCCGCCCTTACGCGCCCTCCGCCTCCCCGCCTCCTCCGCCAACGCCCACTTTCTCCTCCTCCTCTTCGCCGTCGCCTGCCTCCTCCTCGCCGCGGCCTCCCTCGCCTTCGCCGTCTCCGCCAGCCGCCGCCCCGCGCCACTCCAGCCGCCCCCCGCCTCTGTCGCCTTCCGCTGCGGCCGCGCCGAGGACTCCCTCCGATCCTTCCTCGCCTCCTCCCGGAACTACTCCGCCAGCGACAGAGAGAAGGTGCTCGCCGTCGTCGGCGTCCACACGGAGCTCGGATCCGCCGCCCGCCGCGCGGCGCTCCGCGCCACCTGGTTCCCGCCCAACCCCGAAGGCATCGTAAGGTTCCACATGCTTCCCCATTCCTACTACCTGGATCTAGTTAGATGCTTGCTCTAGGTTGCTGCTACTCGTGCTAAGCTTACAGTAGAAGCTTCTAGTTGTGTGTGTACCTTATAACCACTATGGGGATCTTTTGAGACGATGCTTCTAGGTTGCTGTTACCTGCGTTGTTCTTCCTGAAGTCTCTCTGTAGCTTAGACCAATGCGGGAACGGTTTCAATCTCTAAAGATGCCTGCACCTTACAAACCTTGGAAATGTGCGACTGCATTCTTTTGATAACCAGTGAATTTGATCTAATTTTTGTGATTGTGGTTCTTGCAAGCTTCAATGTTTCTAGGTTTTCGACATGGCAGGTTGGGGTCGGTCTTACACATACGGGCTGTCACAATTTGCTGCAATTTGGCTTAGGCAGAGTTAGGCGGGTACCAAGTATGAGCTGTTCAGTTTGCAGCCTTTTTCTGTTCTAATATGTTTCACAAAGTAGTACTATTGTAAGATTACTTGCATTAAGAATGGTGTAAGAAAAGTTGTAGGGAAACTATTCCTGTCAATGGTCACTAACATGACCTACATACATCACAAGAGGTTATGGTGTTCAACCAAATGAAGCAGAACTGAGCAAATAAGAAGATTTGACAACTCAAAATTCCAATACTAATTTGCAATTCCGTCATTTGATTCACATTAACAAAATTTTTTGTTCGTACATTAGAACTGGAATTTCACATTTGCACCTCACATTAAATGAATCATATCCCAAGCAAAAGTTCCAATGTGGTCACACATTACAAACTGCAGTATATTAAAATTTCACTGAAACTAGTGACGTTGTAAAATATTCATCCATGAGCAAAATCATGTACACTGGCCATGTCTAATTTTCAGCATTGCAGTGTACATGATCTGGTGAAATCTGCCATTTGCACCTCGCAATGGAAGTAAAATATACATCCATTGAGCAAAAATAATTTCCTATTCAAACTGGATCACATACGAAACAATTTATTACTTTCTACATTGGTGAAACTGTATATCAGAGGCTTGTTGCAAGGAAGGTGCCATGTCTAATTTTCAGGCTTCAGCGTTCAGTTCTAAAATTTGGTAACTGGTACTCAATTGGTCACCACACCTTGTAGTGAGTATACGGAAATTGGCTTTGTATTTAGCCCTGTAACAGGTTTTACTATTTAAGGTTTAGATTTGTATAGGTATATTTGTATAGCAACAAAAGAAACATCCAATTTTTTGATGTGTATAAGCTTCACAACAAAGAGGTGTTGAACAATGGCTGCTAAAAGGATGAAAAGAAAAGTCACATACATGGAGAATATTCAATCAACATTTGTATACAGTTAGACAGTTGTTATACTTGACTACTTCTTTGCACGAACTTGAGCAAAAGTTGATGTAATCATGTAAATATAATGCAGCACATTGGCTTGGTGTGGAACTGTGGAAAGAGAAGTAATCGGGTGTCTTCTATGGGCTGAGTGTAAATGGGCCAAGTAAGCCCACCTATTTGTAACACCAAGTGAGCAACCCAGAATGCACCGATTATTCGGCCTAGTAATCTGTAACCATCCCACTTATCTGCATAACCAGCCCATTTACTCAGGACAACCTGTTAATTTTGCTCATTTTGCAATATTTGGAACGTGGAGGGGGGCCTAGTCCTGCAATTTTTCCAATTTTTTTAAGTGTTGCAGTGTACATGATCTGGTGAAATCTGCCATTTTACATGATTCTGTATTCAGTGATAATATCTCTTGAGCAAAGCGAAAACCAATCACACTTCGTACTTTGTACCGTTTTATAAAACCATTATCTGGTTCTAATTATCACATTTTACATTTAGTGACAGTTTGACGTATTGTGAAGTCTTATCCTCTTTATCAAGTGAACAGAAACACAATTCACCATGTTGTGACTTAGCAATGTAGACATAAAAAAAAAGCAAGGTACCCTAGTACAAACATTGTAAAGTACATAAGTTACTAAACATTTTTTTGGCTGCTTCAGATGTAAGGTATGTTTGGAGAGTGGGTATTGGAGGCCAAATAAATTGATCTCTTCCACATCTTCTCGTGTTCTCCTTTTCTTTTTTCTTTTTTCGGTTGCCTTATGATAGATTTGGCCTTTAGTCCCTGTTTGGAGCGTGGGAATATTTTCCGATTCCTGTGGGAATTGAACTATTTCCTGTGACATTCTGCAAAATTCCTATGAAATTCCTATGTTCCAAACAGAACCTTAGTGTTTTTCCCAACTTGCATTGAGGTGCATACAACATTTATTGGACGATAGTATACATGGCAAAGTGTCTTGCTACAGTAGTTATGCTTTCAATACACAAGCAGACAGGGTTTGTTATATGAGAAATAACTAAAGATTTCAGGATGAGCGTCCATTAAGTGAGACTATTTACTTCCTTCTCATGGACAAACTATATTGGAATTGCTATGGAAGCGCATTGGCATACATTGCTTGAAATGGATGTAAAGTGTTTTTGTACAAATTACTACTCATAAAAATAAACCTATTGTGATGTAGGGGTCTGTATGTTTCTTTGACAACATTAACTTTCCTACTTCTGTTTGGAGCTTGCCATATACGTCTTATTTGTGTAATATGGTTTATGTTGTGCACACTATCTTGTAACTATTACTCAGAATTGAAAAACAGTCATATCTAGTTAAGACCATTAATTGGCTAAACAATTCAGTAGGGCACACAGTTTTGCTCTTTTCAACATTTTTGTAGTAAATGCCTAAACGGCATGCTGAACCGTTTTGAGGCTTACGACGGCCTTCTATCTTGCAGTTTGGAGCATGGAACTGGTTTATCTTTTAGGTTTGTCATTGGACGGACAAAGGACAAAGAAAAAATGGCAGATCTTCAGACAGAGGTAGACATGTATCATGACTTCTTGTTTATTGATGCTGAAGAGGATACAAAGCCCCCACAGAAGATGTAAGCTTGTGTACACTCTGTACCCTTGTATTTCTACCTGTGAACTTACATGTGATTAAACCTACCCCCCTTTACACTTCCATTTGATAGGTTGGCATTTTTCAAAGCAGCTTATGACATGTTCGACGCAGAATTCTACGTCAAAACTAATGATGAGATCTACCTGCGCCCAGGTAAAGATGGTGATTTACAGTAGTACAAAAACTTATACTTGGTCTATTATATGACCCTGTCATACTTGTACACCAGATAGACTTGCTGCTCTTCTTGCAAAGGACAGACCTCATCACCAGACTTACATTGGTTGCATGAAGAAGGGACCTGTAGTCAATGATCCAAACATGAAATGGTCAGTTCAAATTTTGAGATATATGTTGGTTCTAAATTGATTTACATACTTCTGTTTGACATACACACACTATTTTCTAAACGATATTGAATTTGCTATGTCCAAATCACACCAACACCCATGGCTTGTATTGATATATTGGCATCTCATAATCTCAGACATGTAGATCTTCAGCTACTCTGTTCAGTGACCATGTTATTATTTCATGATGCAAGTGCTTTGTCTACCAAAATTTCAGGTATGAAAGTTCGTGGGAGTTGTTAGGCAGTGAGTTCTTTGTGCATGCATCTGGTTCCCTATATGCTCTTTCTTCAGAGGTGGTTGGAGCTCTAGCTACTTCAAAAAATGATAGGTTGGTCAGTTATCCTTTTTTCCGTCCGTAGAAAAGAGTGAAAGTTCTGGAAGAATTTAGTTGACCTTTTTGTCACGTAAAATCATGGAAAACATTGAGGCTTTGTTTGGATGCACTGGATCCCGTGCCATCCCAGCCCATTCAAACATCGCCTAACTCAAGGATTCTGCCCATCCAAAAATCATGTAGTTTTTTTTTATATGCATGTATATTTGCATTTAAAGAGATGCAAGCTACACCCAAATTTCCATATCTGGCATTAGTGGTGGAATTGGTTTTTGTTGTAACTTATAAGCACCAAAATGAAATGTAGGATCATGAGAATAAAGAGTACCAACAGAATATTAGTTTAATCCATCATTTTTTTCCTGTTACAATCTTTTTCCGTGCTGTTTGTTTCTTGTATTTTCCACATAGTCATCATTCCTTTTTCTTTATGCATTTCCTAGCTTAAGGATGTTTGATTATGAAGATGTTACCATTGGCTCATGGATGCTTGCCATGAATGTAAAGCATGAAGACAACCGCGCAATGTGTGATTCAGCATGTACTCCTACCTCCATTGCTGTATGGGACAGTAAGAAATGTTCAGGTATGTCGTCAGTAAATCGTTTGTCTCAAAATCTTTGTGATAGAACATCTTAAGGGGGAAATTACCATACACTCAGTTAATCTTGTCATCTGATAATGATAATTTTGATAACATCAAAATGCCAAATACGGAACTGTCTTTCAATCTTGCATCAATATCTTGTAGATGCACATGCTATGCAATTCCGGTATCGCTATTCTGTACGGAAATATATTCGATATCTCAAGACTATTGATGCTAAATAATTACCTTTAGGTGATGATATCTCAAGACTATGGATGTTAAATAATTACCTTTAGGTGGTACAAAATAACTTTGATTAACCATAACCTAATACCTCTTTTTTTCTTATTTTCTTTTGCTCAATCCCTTGCATGGAGATTTCAACATATGCTTAAAGTAGTGCTTATTGAATTGCAGGTACCTGTAACCCAACTGACAAAATAAAGGAGCTTCACAACACCACCATGTGCTCAGAGAGCCCAACATTGCCACCCGAGGTGGAGGAGGAAGAGTAAAATCTTTTCTCAATGTGGTTTTGCCCTTGCAAGGGTTACTGCGCTGATTCCAGGTGCTAGCCTATTGGAACATTGATTCGTCGCCCGCTGCAGTTCTATGCTGCTGTATGCATTGGTGGCCTTCGTCTGACAGCAGTGCTGTTTGAGCATCTTGTTGCTGGAGAGTTCCTGGAGAAGCGTGTACGTACCATCACAGGAACAATGTAGCATTTGCGTGTATACGCCCGATTGAGGTATGCAACTGCAAACAACAAATGTTGTAGGTTCAGGCAAAAATGATATACTTCGAACTGATAGGGATGGAGCTTCTGTTCCATCCTGTCGCTGCAAGAACGACTTACATTTTTTCTTCGTTGGGCTGATGTTCATTGATGTATATAACTATATATGCCCCTGCGTGCATTGTTGATCAGGCACTTGGTCTCATGATCTAGGGTAATGCTGGTTGCTCGGATTGATGTTTTTCTATCATCGAAGCCCCGTTTTATGGTCAGGGTTATTCTGGTTGGTGACTTGACACCTGACTGCATCATCAGATGGATCTGTTTTTCTTTTCTTTTTCCATTTTTAGCTACAGCCCTTGCTTGTTACTACATTGTTATTCCTTTTGGAATGGCTATGGGTCCTGTTATTTTGGCTTTTAAAAGCAGCTTTTCGGTTTTTCTACAGTAACTAGCTTTTAAACGGAGTTTCTTTTTAAGATATGGTCTACTAGTTAATTGTAGTACATACTGTATCGACTTTATTTATATCGGTAAAAATCACACGTGAGCTTTTGTTACTCTGTAATCTCTCGGACGAATAGCCCAAAAGCTATAAGCCACAGTCAAAAGTTATAAACCGCAGCCAAAAAGAACAAGACCGCTAACAGGTGCTTGGTTTTTGTCATAAAATGCAAGGCGAAATATGAAAAACAATGAAGAATAATTAGAAGCACAAGATAAATATTTAACGTGAAAAATCTTTGTGAGAAAAATCATAGACGCATGAAGATGAAATTGACTATATAAGGAGAATTATAAGCACAAGAAACTTGGCTATATCTCAACCATGCGACTATAGGGGGTATATATACAAGGTAGAAAACAAGAGTTTTTAATAGAGAAAGGAATAGAGTTCTAGCCGGTAAAGAAACAGAGATATACTTAAAAATTGGAACAATAACCTTTTTAGAGATGGAAATAATATTTCGCTTGGAGAGTCTTAGAAGATAACTGTGAAGAATTGTAGTTGGAAGCGTTTTGAGTAGCAAGTCTAACTCTAGTCGGTGCAAAGCCCATCACGGACACGAAGATGATCCCAATAATAACCTCCGACCAGTTTGCATTGCTTGAGCGAAATCTAATTAAACTCTTCAATCAGTTGAGAAGACCAGTAGTGGTCGGAATTGACCAAATTCAGATTAAAAAATAAAAACAATCCCTAACTTAAACCGAATTCTTTCTATAGCAGAATAGAAAATACAATAAACCCTTCTATGATGATCACGCAAGCGATTTAAATTACAATATATCCAAACGATGAACGTAACACCAAATTCAATTGTCTTCATAACTGACATTATTTTTTCTTTAAAGTATCCTCAATCAAATGTAGCCAAATTGTGTTGAAAGATCTGCAACCCCACATTAGACTCTATATGTACAGATCTTGCAGCAGTAACCTATAGTAGACGACGGATCATCGAAAGAATCGTCAATGATTAATCCCTTATGGATGCCACCAATAATAAGCACGATAGCCTGAGTTGCAATGAACTCCACCTTCAATAAAAAAATACAGATCTGACGACACAGTTTCTTGATAAAAGATGATGATCAATAGAGGCAGAAAACCATCAATAGAGATGTTGCAATACGATACCAGGGCATGGTATCGGATGGCACGAGCAATAGTGTTGGTGGGCCTAGCACTGGAATAGTCGCTGAGGTAGAGCATAGGATGACGCTCGGTATGGTGCGGATTCGTGCCAAGTTAGAATCGAGGTGTAGAACAAAGTTGAGGCAACATGTAGGGTCGTCTTGTTCATACGATGGCCACCCTAAGAGTCTCCTCTAATAAGTGCAGCGGCTTTGATCTTGAACCTAGAGCTCTGATACCATTTATTATAAAACGCACAACGAGATATGAAAACCAATAAAGAATAGTCAGAAGCACGAGATAAAGATTTAACGTAGAAAACCCCTGCGAGAAAAACCACGAATATGAGGAGAATTACAGGCACAAAAAACTATGGTGTATCTCATTAATGTGACTACATGGTACATATACATGTTAGGAAATAATAGTTCCTAACGAAAAAGGGAACAACGTCCTAGTTGACAATGAAACAAAAACATACTCGGAAATTAAAACAGTAACATTCTCGACACCCTGCTCGAAGAGTCTCAGAAGATAACGGTGAAGAGTTATAGTCTAAAACGTCTCGAGTAACCCGTCTGACTCCAGTCGACGCAGAGTCCATCACGGACTCGAAGATGATCCCAATCATAACTTCCAGCCAGTTTATATTGTTTGAGCGAAACCTGATCAAACTCTTTAAGCAATCGAAAAGACCGGTAGTGATCAGATTCAACTAAAAGCAATCAGACCTGATCATATTCGAATCATAAAATATACCAATTTTTGTATGTAATAGAAACAATGTGATCTCCAACTGGTACGTTCAGCTTTCTCCCGTCGGTAGATGACCACCCTGATGTCCTTTTGTTATCGGTTGAGCAGGAAGTTTCCTTCTTTCTCTTTAGACTACAGTATTAAGCCTGAAGCTTCTGCAGGAGTACTCAACCCATTGCTAGTTGTTGTCCATTCTGATCCGAGAGCACGATGCAGATCAATGCGTGTGGGTCAGCAAATGTGAGTTTGCGGCAGCTAGCCAGCAAATGCGAAGACGGAAGCTACTTGTTTGGGACCAACCAGCTGCCAAAGCGTGGCCCACGCGTGCGCTGGTACTCCAGACCACCGACGCGGCGGTGGGCGCTCGCAGCCACGCTGCATTGAGCTGTGAAACACAAAGCCCGTGGATCCATGCAAGTTCAGCTGGACCCACGTCTCAGTGGCTGCTCGTAAGTTGTAACAACTAGATCCCGCTCGGTTAGGCTGAAAAGTTCTTATGGTTAAAATTGCACTGTAGTGGCTAAAATTTTACTATAACTGAAGGTAGTTTATTTGACGTAATTAAATTTAAAATTTTAAAAATAGAACAAATATACTAGCTCATCACGGACAATGCAAATAAATACGAAAAAAAAGAACTTGCAAAAAAGTTCAAAAATAAGCCAAATGTTCAGAAAAAAACGAAATTTATAAATAGTGAAAAATAAGTCAGAAGCCAGAAGCTGAAACCGAAATGAGTGGGACCTTAGACCCATGTGGCAGTAACAAGTTTGAAACAAGGGATTTTCTCGATTTCCTACTAGATTAAACTGCTTTTCATAAAATTTTAGCGAAACTCGTATGAAATTCCTGCGAACCGAACATATTACTCCGTTCGGTCATACATGGAGGCTGGGACGCGTTAACGCAACCCAACCAACGGAGGGAGGGAAGGTTTGCGTTTGCCGCGTGAGCTGTGTCGGTGCGCGACACCTGCCGACCGGTGCGTTCGATGGCCGCACGGTTTCGTCGAGCAAATGGCAAAAGCTGGAGGAGGAAGCGACGCGGATGTGTCGTGTGCAGTGCACGTACTAGTACTACGTTACATACAAACAGACTGAGTGGACCAGCAACTGGGTGAACTGATCGTGTATCTGGTATTGTTATAATATTTTTTTAATTTTAATCTTTTAGCATCTGTTTTTTTATAAAAAATTTGCTCCTTTTCCGAGCCCAAAAGGCACAACAGATGATATATGTCACCTACCATGCCACTGTAGCTCAACAGGAAGACGAGGCGAACGACCAGGTGCGCTAGCGTGGGAGGCACCACCGCTTTGCGTTAGGCCGGTCGCTACCGAGCCAGCGCAGCTTGGCAGGCAGGCACACAGGCGAGCTGGCAGGCGCACAGGCGCGTGTGGGAGTGAGGGGGTCGGAATCCGATTCCTCATGGGGGCAGCGGCAGCACGCACAAAAGGAATCACGTTAATGACACGACGTGATGCGATGCTATATTCTTGTTTTATTCGAGCGTTAATTGCACTGGCTTCTTGCGCGTGTATAAAACACAACCCGCGCTCGCATTGCTGCTGAGCGAGAGAGAGAGAGAGAGCAGTCAGGAAGGGAGGAAAGAAAAGACAGATTTTCTGTCGTGCGAGAGCGCAGGGAGGCAGTACGGCTATGATATATCATCCTACGCAGTTGAAAGCATTGTAGAACTGGTGAATACCTTCGAAAAAAAGGTATACTTCATTCGCATGCTAGCAACACGCTTAATATATCATTAACGTTTCACCGGCGTAGCTGTGATTTTGTAATGTGCAATGTGCTAGGTAGTCATGTTTAGTTGGTATATGTGTTTCTATAAGTAGCTATATTTATTTATTGTAAATAGCCGTAGAAATACGGGCCAGAAAAATAGTTAAAATATTTTAATGTATATCCTCACGTATATATTTATGGCTATCGCCCGATTACAGAATCACCATTATCCAAGGACTAGGTCGTATTATCCTAAACTAAAAAGCAAAAGCTTCACAAAAAATAATGTATTACTGCCTCTACTAAACCACTTTGGTGAGTCCCTTTGTTATAACTTTAAACTATTACTAATACCATCCTGTTCAATTGTAGATGATCAGATCAAATGACATTAGACCATGGGGCTACTTCATCCATAAAAAGGACGAATGAGAGTTTGCCGACATATTGCGCAAACTAATACATTACCTAGGTTACTGCCACCGTTCCATCTTCAGGAGACAAAAGACCTAGGAAGGAGATAGAGAGGCCTGGATGATGGAAGTCTGCTTGCACGTAAGGGAAGGTGGGTACACCTCCTGCACCTTCCCCACGGAGCACATGAGGAGCACTTCCACTAACGTCCTTTAGGACGCTGCCCGTTTGGCTTGTGCTCGCCTATGTAAGATCCACGAGGCCACCATGTTGGCCTCTCTATTTCGCTACTACCCATCCCTCTGAGAAGGAGCACGCTACGGTGAGATGTTCTTCCCCAGCTCCGAGGATGACCCACTCTTGACCCACCTGGTCCAGCTCACCCGAACTATATGAGCCACCTACACCGAGGTTTTAGAGGAGCCACGGTCATGAGTAGGCATAGAAACTTACTTAAGTTAGTGTTTATTTCTAAAAACCTTGCAGGTGGAATGAAAACTATATTGTGTTGCCTTAGATGGTCGGACCTAGTGATAGCAATGGGCGGATATAATGCTGATAAATTAGCATAGGATGTAGGTAGCCATGTAAACGTTGATGGTACCTGCATTATTATTAATATTACAAATCTTTCACGCACTTTAGAAAATTGATTTCTATCAAAATTGCTAAGTCTCGGGTATTTTTAATTACTGTAATTTTTAACTAAGTCATTTAGCAAAAGAACGCAAACCTTCCTTGTTTAGCCTTGCATTATATACTATTACATTCTATGTGTTGGAAGCAAAGCACGGTTGATTATGCTCACACTCGTTTACTCAATTAACTCTGAAGTGGTGGAACAAGACCCCTACGCTCCTCACGATGCTTCAAGTCCTGATGGAGAAGAAGATAGAGAAAACTAGAGCAATCTTTAGTACTATAGACTTTACCCTAGTTAAATAGACTTTGATGGTGATTATGTGCACATATATTATCCAAGCAAGGATAATATCTGTTGTACCCATTTTACCCCCAGTTGCTTGCCTGTTGTAGGTTAGGCCCTCACCTTTTGCTTATTGAATTTGTTTCTGCTTTTGTACTATATGTATTTGGCATAAGTGTGTAAACTCTGATTTGTAATATTAACGAATGGTATGGTTTATGCGATGTATAAAATAATTCAGCAATGTATCTATGAGCACTATTTACTGATTTAGGAAAAAGTATGGTAGAATTATAAAGGGTTCTGGATTGTAAAATCCGGGTCTAACATATATCTTAGCTGTAGTTGGAGTTGATGATTCACACATGTTGCCACTTATATCGTATGAGTAGTGAGACAAACATATGCATCTAACCAAACCCTACATGCATGTAATTTGCACACTCATTGGAAATTGCTTTGTTGGCCTACAAATGGTCCATTACGATAACTATTTGCAACAACGTATCTTTACCGCTTAACACATGGAGTTTCCAGCCAAGTCCTTGTCTTATCAAGAATTTTCCAAAATTGCCACAGTTTTTTTAATATTATTTTACATATAGTTTGAAAGTATTTGTAAAGTGAGATAACGAGTTGAGCAAGAGCAAAATATAAATTAACGAGTATAATTGAAGCAATTTTGAACCGAGCCAACGAGTTTTTACCACACTTGCCTTATATTGCCACCCATGTCCTGCCTACTAGCCAAGTCGACTGTTGAGCCAGCGGCACTCCGAAGGCTCCTGCCGAGCTACGGCGATGTGGCAAGTGACACATTGTAACATCTAGGTTTCAATGCATTTTTGAAGCTTTTAAAATAAAATAACCATTTCAATTTTTCTTGAATTACTTAAATCTTAATTCAAATTTTTAGAAATTAAAAGATTTAATGTGAATAAAATTAACTTAAATTAATTCAAAAACTATTTTATTTGGGTTCCTTATGTTGTAAGGGATTTTTTTTGTATTTTTGGAGTTTATTTTCTATTTATTTATGCTTAGTTTAATTTACCTTCTTTTAAGAAATTCAGAAATCACTAGGAAATCCGAAAAACCTCTTGGAGCGGATCTTTCTTTTCCGACTCGGTCTGCTTCGCATGCTTCTCGACCCATCTTTGTCTCTGTGTAACCCGTCTGCCAGGTGAACCCCACCCATTAGCCAGCCATCCCACCTCCCGTTCTTTTCGTCTCACCGATGCCTAGGCCCCACTTGTCAGCCAAACAATACCATGTATTGTTTTTCTTCTCCGTGCTATGTCCGAAGCTGACATGACCACACCACCATCTTTGCTCAGGAGTCTTCCCCTCATCTGACCATAAAAGAGCACGCCAAGCCACGAAATCTTCACCCCGAGTCGCTTGTGTCTTGGTAAGCCCTAGTCGTCGCCCAAAGACGCATCGTCTCGCTGGGATTTGGAGTTGCGTCTCGCCGCCACCGCCGGACTTCATCGAGCAATTTCTCAAGCACCGGTAGGCTTCTACCTTCGTCGATTGCTGAGCGAGCATCGCTGTGCTCCACCCTACCTTTTTCGCATCTCACCGAGGTCTGGGGACCGTTGCACGTCGATTTTGCCATGGAACCGACTGCCCCTACCGCTTTTAGCTCGCTGCCAATCATATCCCTTCACCGGTGACCTCGCCATCCTCACTATCGGGGTCGTCGTGCTTTGCTTGCCATGTTCGCTGCTTCATGCTCGCCAGCACACCCTAGATCACTAGAGCTGAGTTCACCAAAGCTTTGCCAAACTTTGTCACCGAAGCCATAATCGGCCCTGTCACCCCCACATCAGCGCTAGGATCTGATGTGTGTGCCACATAACTGCCACGTGGATGCTTGCATATCAACCCTAGCTAAAACCATAGGTCTATACTCCATGAACTCAGTCCACTATGGAACGTCTCAATGACATGTGGGTCCCACAAGTCATCCACATAGCCAGGTACACCGAGTCCATCGTAGCCAGAACAATCCCATGGACTTAGTCCATGAGCCATAGCCCACCTGTCATACACTGGAGCATTTTTTAGAATTATTTCTATTTTTGAAAATCCAAAATTCAGTAGATCCCATCTGTCAGCCTCTAGTCTTTTATTTAATTAAATCCAAGGGGAATATTCCATAGAATATTCTTCTCTCTCTCAATTTCCAAGAATTTATTTTCCCGGCAAATATTCTGAGAGTCCGTTCTCCTTCGTCCGAACTCTAATTGACCTGATTCTTCTTCCTAAATTCATCTAAAATTGAGATCTATCTTTTTATTCTAGTTTTGTTGTTTTTATTTGTAGGGCCCCATATTTTACTATCTGGAATCCCCTGTGATTTAAAGCACTATTCCCTGGATCAGTAGATAGTGCTCACAGTTACAGAAAATGAATATCAAATACATACCATGCGGGAAGCATAAATAAAATAGTAAACTTACTCATGGGCCGATTAGGCCGAAATCAATAAATTGCAGCAGCGGAAGAACGAAGCACACAGGTGGGACCTTCAGGACATGCCCACAGGCAGCCAACCGGAGGTTCGCGACCTAGCCCTTGATATCTTCACCTTCCTTGCCTTCAAGACCCAAGTATTACTGATGCGTAGTGATCGATTCTCGATTCGGATTTTGTTATGAGAGCGAGTGTGAGCACACTAACCACCGTGTTCGCAAGCCAATACACAGAATGCAAATATATAGTATGCATGGCTTATCAAAGGAAAGGCTCGGGTTGTTTTATTTGCCAGAAAACGCTTTTGGTAGCATTGTTATTATTAAACCATAGTGTTATTATCGCTACCTAAAACTTCCCACGGCATTGCCAAATTGACTCACTCCCCCAAATGCCATAATTGACTTATTTCCCCATAGACACAATTTTCTTGCTAAATGTCGTCTAAGACTCCAAACAATGAGTGGCATCCTTTAGCTAATCCACCGATCAAACTCTTTATGTATATACATCCATTTTGAATCCACCAACGTCCTCACGTGTTCAATTCATACTAGTCCAATCTTGTAATCAATATTCACCAACTCCACGCTCAATTCCAATGATTCCCTAATAGGATTTACTTTTTAATCCACCGACATCATTCATATCAGAACTTTCTAACAAATCAATCCTTTCTGCTAATGATCCAAAACCATAAATTGCTCTTTCCATAATCACCCTTATTTTCATTATTTATCTCTAACTAATTCATCAATACCTCGCTCCAAGAATATCATTAATCTAGTTTATGCTTCAATTATCATATCTCCAAATTTCCTCAAATTCAAATCATCTATCTAGATCAATTCTCGTTAATCCCATTAAATCCAACAATTTCCTTTACACTCTTCTAATTCTCCAAAATCATTAATCCAGATTATAACTGTAATTATTATTATTCCTCCGATATACCCAAAATTCAATTCATCCTTCCGAATTTTAATCAAATCCTATCAATCACATTATTACTAACATCTCTCAAGAATTTATATTAGTGTCGTAATCCAACAATTTCTTTTGCACACTCTAATCTTCCAAAATCATTTAAATCATCTTTCTAACCCATCCATTCGTATAGACTCCACCGATTTACTTCTCCTAAACCCCTTTCTAATATTCTCTTTTTATAATCGGCATGAATCCACCAATCATCGTTATGTACTTACCACAACAGTCATTCTCTTTTCCTACGACTCTATTTATTCTTCCTGTTAGTTTACTTTGTAAAAGAAGAAGCTTTATCATCGTTTAGCTTTTGAAATATAATACATAGAAACCTCCTGAGACTTAGCAGTTTAAACAAAACATATTGTATATGAGATTGCAATAAAGATGGCGATTCAGATTCCATCCACCGTTACATGGCATCGCACCATATGCTTAATCCTTCTGCGTTATAGCCGCTTAACTTATCACCGGGCGACACCCAGACAACACAAACCGTGGCCTTACATCGCCTTCACTTTTCCATTCCCACCCACAAATCATTTTGAAACAGAACTATATCTGGTTAAGTTTCCCATGTCCGCCCATGACCGTGGGCACGGCTATTCGAATAGTTTTGACTCTGCAGAGTTTGTACACTTTCACCACAAGAGACAATCAACTCGTTGCCCCACACGATTCCTTATTCATGTGGTTGAGCAGACCATCACAGTGACTGTTCAAAGTATCTAGCTCCTTTTGTCATCTCACCTTATGGGCTTCTCCCACTTGCGGTGGGTCCCATCTATGCACGGATGTTCTCCACGATTACTAACGCACTGGGCTCCACTTCCCGCAACGCTTAGAACAGTGGAAAACTTCACCTCCCTTGGTGTCCCTTTAGGCCTCCCCTGCCCTTGCTTATCCACTTCAATCCACTACCGTGAGATGAGTCCAGAGTTTCGATACAACTACTTAGCCAAGTTGTACTACTGAGACTTGTGGTTGCACTTTTTACGTGGGAGATCATGACAAGATTCGGTCCTTAGCGGTATCTCGGGCGATTCTACCACAACCCACTTTGTGCCTCCACTGCACCATTCACACACACACCATCGAACCATTCGCCCAGATATTCAAGCAAGTAGGGTTTTGGGAACATAAAATAATCATATCGAACATATACCAGTCATTACCACTATGACTGCCCAACCAAATCTTCTCATGATTAAAAGTGATGCTTGGGCGTTTTCACGTCCATGAATATCTATGCAACACTACGCATGGCGTAATAAATTACGGACTTATTTTCAAAAGGTTACTATCATAATTTCGCTAGGGCGACAAGGATCATATATTCAAATATTCAACAAGGGGGTGTAATATTAATCAAGGCAAACAATGGGCATATAACTAGAATCTTGAATTAAGCATGTATTTGTACATAAAATAACAGCATGCAATTTGATAATTTAAACAAAAGTAATTTACATAAAATGTAGGTTCAACATGATCAAAGTATTGACTCGCCTTGGTCAAAGTGCTCAGAGGGTTGGGGGTTGGGATCTGCAGCTGCTGTCTCGGCCTCTTCTTCTTGAGCCTCGTAAGCTATTTAATCCGTACGCGAAAATTTGCAATTGAAAGTAAAGCAACAAATCAATCCAAATAACACCAGAAATTCAGATAAAATCTAAAATTATGATTCCAGTGCCATTTGATAGATCTTGAATTTAGATGAATTTAGAAATTTTCCTCACCCGATTTGGAGTTAAAATGAAGAAGTTATGCATTTTCAAAGTTCTCGGTTCAAATAAATTGCTAAAATAACTAAAATCGGCGTGTGGGGCCCCATGTCATATCCCATATTTTATTTTCTTTTATTAATTTCCTTCCTGTCCCTGACCGGTGGGGCCTGCTTGTCAGCGGTTCGGGTTCGCCTGCGCTAGCTGACGGGTGGGGCCCATCTGTCAGCAGGCCCACGGACCGGTACCGACAAGGGCCCACTGTCACAGAAAATAAAAGAATGGGCTCGACCTCCACTGCGTGAGCGGGGCTCGACGCTGCCACGAGAGAGCGTGTGGGGAAGAATCGGTCATGTGACCAAGTGGGAGGGAGGCTTTGCCTACCCTTAAGGGCATAAATACCTCTTAAGGTATATGCTGGAGGAGGCCGAGGAGAGGAGGCGAGGCCGGGAAGGCGGTGGCGCGGTCGACCGGCGACGGCACGGAAGGTGCTTGGGGAGGGCAAACGGGATGCCGGGGACACGGGAAGCCGATGGCGGTGGTGGTGGAGGCCGGGAACACCGGAGGTATCTAAGCGGCGGCGGTGGTGGCGAGCTCGGGTGGTGCTCGACGGCCAAGCACAAGCCGGGAGGAGCTCTCATGAGGTGGGATCACTTCACGGTGCTCGGGGTGGCGTGGGAGTGAGGAATCGGGCTCTAGCTGCGGGGTCCGCCGAGGAGCCCGGTGGCCGGACTTGGGGAAGAAGCGGGCGCCGGCGAGCTAGAGAGCGAGGGGGGCCTAATTGGGCGCGGTGGAAGCTGGTGGAGAGTGTGGGGGAGAAGCTAGCGCACTCGGGAGGCTTTAAGGGCGCGCAAGAGGGGTCAGATCGAGTACCTCCCGAGCCGCCTTTTCGCCACGGAGGAGCAGTGTAGGGGAGGGTGGCGGTGGGCTTCATGGCCGGGTTGGGAGAAACCGTATGAGGCGGTGCATGGGCGCCACGGAGGGAGTTGTTGGGCGCAGCAGAGAGGGTGCGCGCAGGAAAAAGAGGCGCGCTCGGAGGCGGCGCCGCCCGATGGTCCGGCGGGGGTCTCCAACGGTCCGAACGACCGTGCACGGGCCGGGCCACGAAGGGGAGCGAGCGGGCGGGGGTGCAGGCGCTGTCTTAAAACTACGAGCGAGGGAAGGGCAGGGGGAGAAGAAGAACAGGAGCAGGGGGGGGTCAGCGGGTGGGTTTGGTTGGGGTCGGTTGGTTCGGTAATGACCCCAAAGACATTTTTTCTTTTATATTTTTTCTGGTTTTAATTAATTTCTTTCTTTTCATATGCATTTACATATATGCATATATATATTTTTAATCCTACTTTTAGGGGGAGTTTATTTGCATCTATTTCTTCATTGAAACCCTTTTTCTCATATGCAATATTTACTTTTACATATATATATATACCTTTTTATTTCTCTCCCACATTCTTTTGTAAAGTTTGAACCCCATATTTAATCCATTATTTAGGATCAACTAAATTCTTTTTGACACTGGATCATCTTTTCAGATTCTCCTTTTAATATTTTATGTTCTATTGTTTCATTTCTTTCGCTTATTGGAATTCTCAATTCTTTAATTAGGAAATGTTTTAAAGAGAATCAATTTCAAATCAAAATATCAGCAATTAATGCAAGAAAATTTTTATAATCCAAAATTTAACTTTTCAGGATGTTACAAACCTACCCCCCTTAAAGAGAATCTCGACCCCGAGATTCAGGTAGAGTAGAAAGAAGGAGGTGGGGCTATGTTGACTAGCAATGGTTTCCTAGTTGTTGCTCGACGTATAGTCCTTTAGCTTCCCAAAGGGATGAAAATCTGCATTACAGGGGGTTAGAACTTGGAGAGGTGAAAAGGGAGGAGATAAACCTTGTCCTCCTGGATAGGTCGTAGACTTTCAAATACTTGTTCTTCGACATTGTTGTCTTCACTTTGTCGTCGAATGAAGTAGTCGCATTGTTTGGTGGACATACGGTTGTAGAGTTTTACACTGATAGGTGGGTAGCAATGGTCTGTGTCTTAGGGGGTAGGGGGCCTTAGGAATGCAGAGGTGACGATGGGTATTTTTTTTATTTTTTTTATAGGGTGGTCTTTCACTTTTGCTAGGGTCTTGCCCTTACTCTAGGGTTTTGACAAGCTGATGATTTTAGCTAAGGGTACATCTCGTAATCCTTACCTACAGAAGATTTTTGGCTTTGCGGATCTCTGTGTTCTGGTTTGATTTGGCCAAACACAAACTGTTGCATCTCCAGGGTAGGCATACATCATATCGATACTCCCAAAAGTGATTACACGTCATAGTAGCCTTCCAACATTTGGTCTACTCTTGCTACCCCCCTTAAAATAAATAGTTACAGATATTAGTTATTCTTCCTAACTTCGGGCCTAATAAGTCCTTTGGCGACTTGGAGATTTATCCGTTGTATCTCAGTTGTCTTGGTCAGCAACAAGCTCATGGAGCAGTCCTTGGGGCAGTGGTCTTGTCATTTGCAGAGAAAACATGTGATCTTGCTTGTTGGGCATGCTCCCGGCGGGTGGTCTCCTTCACAGTTGGGGCAGCTAGCTGTACATTGACTTTTCTCATGTCCCTTTTCTCCACAACGCTTACATGCTACTAGATTGATGAGGCAGTCGTTGGGGTAATGATGTTCCTTGCAGTATAAGCAGTAGGAGACTGGGCAATTGTAGCAAATATGTCCGGTTTGCCCGCAAGTGAAACAGGCCCCTTGTCCAATTTGTCGTAGTGGAGGGCAGTGTTGTGCGATATGTCCTTCTTTGCCACACTCATTGCATATATTATTCATTGTAGCTTCCTGGTCTAGTGACAAAACTTTTGCAACTTGTTCTTCTTCGTCAGAGTTGAGGCTGATGGTGATGGCATCTATTATTCGTTTGTCTTTCCTCTTCATGGGGCAGACCTTCGCATAATGTCCCTGATCGCCACATCTCAAACACTTGCCTTTCTTCTTCGAGCACCTCTCGCTAATGCGAGGCTACCGTTATTTTCATGATGATGGCTCTCTTTGACTTTTCTCAGAGTGAATTCTTGTGATGGCTGGTACACATGGTTGGGGCTGTTGCGAGCATCAACTATTATTCTTCCCTCCTTACTCCTGACTGTGGCGGTGGTCTTGCTTCTATCCATTGGGCCTGATAGGATTTTCCAGAAAAGGTGAGAGGGAACAGCATGAGACGAGTGTCACATCATAGAGGTAAGATACTCTAACCCATTAAAATCCTAAGAAAGTACACCCCGGAAGCTGGGGTGATACCAAACCACGCAAATTTTTGAAAGCAAGCTTTTCCTATGACTGCGAAATAGGACGCCCGAGGGCAAGGAGGCAGTGCACAGGGCCAAAGTAAAATCTGGCGACAATACAACGTCTATTCGGGGGAGCACAGATAAGGGGGCGCATGGTTCATCTACGTAGTTTGTTTAAAACGAAACCACTTTATCTTCATGACGATCTTCAACGTTCCTAACCTTGAATTTTTGGAGTAAGGGTACGAATGAGGATCAAAAATTTTCTTCCCAAATCAATAGAAAGAAGAGGAATGTATTTGGAGGTGATTGGCTTGATATAATCTCTTATTCCAGTATTAGCGCTATTAATATTATTATTTTAATGAAACGTTGTAGCAAAAATGAAGATTTTTCCTTTAACTAGGGTGATAAAACCAAACAGGGAAATAGGTTTTTATCAACATAACTCTTTCGAAGGTAACACCCCAAGATTAACCCTTAGGATCTATTTTTGAAAACAAAGTTCTTGTTGGGAAAGCTTTCAGGATATAACTTTGTTTTGAACTATTTGAGAAACCAGGGTAAAGTTTTGAATAAGTTTTTGGTAAGTAGTTTAACTTATGGAAATTTCCTCGGAAGATCCAGGTTTGTGAAGTTGAGTTTGAAAATGAATTTCATAATTTGACAATCAGTCCTCCCAGGATAAACACATTTTTTTTGAAATAAAGCTTTAAATTCAAACATCATGACTATTGGCCCAAAATAGGTTTTCAAGGAGAGTTATCAGAGGAGTACTGAATTTTCATCCTTTTGAGTTCAGGGTAAGAGAGCATGAGAAGTAGAAATGGCTAAGGCAAGATGTAGATGAGAGGAATCTTCTAAGAGAGATAAGAACGAGCAAGATAACTTGTATTTTCGGAGATAGTGTTTTAAAGAAATATTTCTAGTCATGGAACTAACGGCCAGGCTAACTAGGTCACGACCTGCAGTCGATATGCTCTGATACCATCCCTGTAGGGCCCCAGATTTTACTATTTGGAATCCCCTGTGATTTAATGCACTATTCCCTGGATCAATAGATAGTGCTCACAGTTACAGAAAATGAATATCAAATACATACCATGCGGAAGCATAAATAAAATAATAAACTTACTCATGGGCCGATTAGGCCGAAATCAATAAATTGCAGCAATGAAGAACGAAGCACACGGTGGGACCTTCAGACATGCCCACAGTACCAACCGGAGGTTCGCGACCTAGCCCTTGATATCTTCACCTTCCTTGCCTTCAAGACCCAAGTATTGCTGATGCGTAGTGATCTGATTCCTGATTCTGGATTTTGTTATGAGAGCGAGTGTGAGCACACTAACCACCGTGCTCCGCAAGCCAATACACGTAATGCAAATATATAGTATGCATGGCTTATCAAAGGAAAGGCTCGGGTTGTTTTATTTGCCGAAACGCTTTTGGTAGCATTGTTATTATTAAACCATAGTGTTATTACTGCTACCTAAAACTTCCCACGGCATTGCCAAATTGACTCACTCCCCCAAATGCCATAATTGACTTATTTCCCCATAGACACAATTTTCTTGCTAAATGTCGTCTAAGACTCCAAACAATGAGTGGCATCCTTTAGCTAATCCACCGATCAAACTCTTTATGTATATACATCCATTTTGAATCCACCAACGTCCTCACGTGTTCCAAATTCATACTAGTCCAATCTTGTAATCAATATTCACCAACTCCCTGCTTCTGAATTCCAATGATTCCCTAATAGGATTTACTTTTTAATCCACCGACATCATTCATATCAGAACTTTCTAACAAATCAATCCTTTCTGCTAATGATCCAAAACCATAAATTGCTCTTTCCATAATCACCCTTATTTTCATTATTTATCTCTAACTAATTCATCAATACCTCTGCTCCAAGAATATCATTAATCTAGTTTATGCTTCAATTATCATATCTCCAAATTTCCTCAAATTCAAATCATCTATCTAGATCAATTCCTGTTAATCCCATTAAATCCAACAATTTCCTTTACACTCTTCTAATTCTCCAAAATCATTAATCCAGATTATAATCCGGTAATTATTATTATTCCTCCGATATACCCAAAAATTCAATTCATCCTTCCAGAATTTTAATCAAATCCTATCAATCACATTATTACTAACATCTCTCAAGAATTTATATTAGTGTCGTAATCCAACAATTTCTTTTGCACACTCTAATCTTCCAAAAATCATTTAAATCATCTTTCTAACCCATCCATTCGTATAGACTCCACCGATTTACTTCTCCTAAACCCCTTTCTAATATTCTCTTTTTATAATCGGCATGAATCCACCAATCATCGTTATGTACTTACCACAACAGTCATCCTCTTTTCCTACGACTCTATTTATTCTTCCTGTTAGTTTACTTTGTAAAAGAAGAAGCTTTATCATCGTTTAGCTTTTGAAATATAATACATAGAAACCTCCTGAGACTTAGCAGTTTAAACAAAACATATTGTATATGAGATTGCAATAACAGTAGCGATTCAGATTCCATCCACCGTTACATGGCATCTGCACCATATGCTTAATCCTTCGGCGTTATAGCCGCTTAACTTATCACTGGGGCGACACCCAGGACAACACAAACCAGGGCCTTACACTGCCCTTCACTTTTCCATTCCCACCCACAAATCATTTTGAAACAGAACTATATCTGGTTAAGTTTCCCATGTCCGCCCATGACCGTGGGCACGGCTATTCGAATAGTTTTGACTCTGCAGAGTTTGTACACTTTCACCACAAGAGACAATCAACTCTGTTGCCCACACGATTCCTTATTCATGTGGTTGAGCGCACCATCACAAAGGATCGCTCAAAGTATCTAGCTCCTTTGTCATCTCACCTTATGGGTTTCTCCCACTTGCGGTGGGTCCCATCTATGCACGGGATGTTCTCCACAGTTACTAACGCAGCCGGGCTCCACTTCCCGCAACGCTTAGAACAGTGGAAAACTTCACCTCCCTTGGTGTCCCTTTAGGCCTCCCTGCCCGTGCTTATCCACTTCAATCCACTACCGGTGAGATGAGTCCAGAGTTTCGATACAACTACTTAGCCAAGTTGTACTTTATGGACTTGTGGTTGCACCGTTTTACGTGGGAGATCATGACAAGATTCGGTCCTTAGCGGTATATCGGGCGATTCTACCACAACCCACTTTGTGCCTCCACTGCACCATTCACACACACACACCATCGAACCATTCGCCCAGATATTCAAGCAAGTAGGGTTTTGGGAACATAAAATAATCATATCGAACATATACCAGTCATTACCACCATGACTGCCCAACCAAATCTTCTCATGATTAAAAGTGATGCTTGGCGTTTTCCGTCCATGAATATCTATGCAACACTACGCATGGCGAATAAATTACGGACTTATTTTCAAAAGGTTACTATCATAATTTCGCTAGGGCGACAAGGATCATATATTCAAATATTCAACAAGGGGGTGTAATATTAATCAAGGCAAACAATGGGCATATAACTAGAATCTTGAATTAAGCATGTATTTGTACATAAAATAACAAAGATGCAATTTGATAATTTAAACAAAAGTAATTTACATAAAATGCAGTTCAACATGATCAAAGTATTGACTCGCCTTGGTCAAAGTGCTCGAGGGTTGGGGTTGGGATCTGCAGCTGCTGTCTCGGCCTCTTCTTCTTGAGCCTCGTAAGCTATTTAATCCGTACGCGAAAATTTGCAATTGAAAGTAAAGCAACAAATCAATCCAAATAACACCAGAAATTCAGATAAAATCTAAAAATTATGATTCCAGTGCCATTTGATAGATCTTGAATTTAGATGAATTTAGAAATTTTCCTCACCCGATTTGGAGTTAAAATGAAGAAGTTATGCATTTTCAAAGTTCTCGCTCAAATAAATTGCTAAAATAACTAAAATCGACAGTGGGGCCCACATGTCATATCCCATATTTTATTTTCTTTATTAATTTCCTTCCCATCCCCGACCGGTGGGGCCCGCTTGTCACGGTTCGGGTTCGCTGCGCTAGGCCGACGGTGGGGCCCATCCGTCGGCAGGCCCACGGACCGCGGCTACCGACAAAGTGGGCCCACTGTCCGCATGAAAATAAAAGAATGGGCTCGACCTCGGCGCTGCGTGAGCGGGGCTCGAGCAGCCGGGGAGGAGTGTGGGAAAGAATCGGTCACACGACCAAGTGGGAGGGAGGCTTTGCCTACCCTTAAGGCGCAAATACCTCTTAAGGTATGCGCGGAGGAGGCCGAGGCAGGAGGCGAGGCGGGGAAGGGCGGTGGCGCGGTCGACGGCGACGGCCGGGAAGGTGCCGGGGAGGGGCCAAACGGGATGCCGGGACACGGGGAAGCCGATGGCGGTGGTGGTGGAGGCCGGGGAACACCGGAGGTATACCGGCAGCGTGCGGTGGCGGCGAGCTCGGGTGGTGCTCGACGCCGGCGAAGTACAAGCCGGGAGGAGCTCGGGCGGGTGGGATCGGCCACGGTGCTCGGGGTGGCGTGGGAGTGAGAATCGGGCTCTAGCTGCGGGGTCCGCCGAGGAGCCCAGTGGCGGGACTTGGGAAGAAGCGGGCGGCCATGAGCTAGAGAGCGAGGGGCCTAATTGGGCGGTGGAAGGCGGTGGAGAGTGTGGGAGAAGCTAGCGACTCGGGAGGCTTTAAGGGCGCAAGAGGGTCAGATCGAGTACCTCCCGAGCCGTCTTTTCGCCAATGCATGAGCAGTGTAGGGGAGGGTGGCAGTGAGCATGGCCTTCATGGCCGGGTTGGGAGAAACCGTGGGCGAGGCGGTGCATGGGCGCCACGCGGAGGGGAGTTGTTGGCGCAGCAGAGAGGAAAAGTGCTGGAAAAAGAGGCGCGGTCGGAGGCGGCCGCCGATGGTCCGGCGGGGGTCTCCAACGGTCCGAACGACGACGGCCGGGCCACGGAAAGGGAGCGAACAGGCGGGCGCGGTCGTCGGAAAACTACGAGCGAGGGAAGGCGGGGAGAAGAAGAACAGAGCAGGGGTGGGGTCACATGGGTGGGTCGGGGTTGGTGGGGGTTGTCTGGTGACCCCAAAGACATTTTTTTTCTTTTTATATTTTTTTTTCTGGTTTTAATTAATTTCTTTCTTTTCATATGCATTTACATATGTGCATATATATATTTTTAATCCTACTTTTAGGGGGAGTTTATTTGCATATATTTCTTCATTGAAACCCTTTTTCTCATATGCAATATTTACTTTTACATATATATATATATATACCTTTTTATTTCTCTCCCACATTCTTTTGTAAAGTTTGAACCCTATATTTAATCCATTATTTAGGATCAACTAAATTCTTTTGACATCGGATCATCTTTTCGATTCTCCTTTTAATATTTTATGTTCTATTGTTTCATTTCTTTCGCTTATTGGAATTCTCAATTCTTTAATTAGGAAATGTTTTAATGAGAATCAATTTCAAATCAAAATATCAGCAATTAATGCAAGAAAATTTTTATAATCCAAAATTTAACTTTTCAGGATGTTACATTATTTTATTTGGATTTTTAAGATTTATTTGTATTTCATTCGTTTTCTCTCTTGCTGGAAACGTCTTCGAATAAGCAGAACTAGGAATTGGAGATCAACAAGTGGAAGCTAAGCAAAGCCAAAGCAATTCATAACCTTTGATCATGTTGAACCTATTATTTTAAATCTAAGTATTATTATTTTATTTTAAATTATTTTGCATTGCTAATTTATTACAACCCTTGTAATCGGTAGATATCAATCAATTTTGATTAATTCCTCTTTGATAATTTGAATGCCATGATTCAATTATCACCATAGGATGGTTAATTATCTAGAGATGCAATACTAGTATCCACTTGGGTTGTACGTCTAATATACTTAGCTATGCTTATTGTTATTTAGGCTCATCATTATATTGATTGATTGATTAGTTTTGATTTAATGAGATATTAAATCATGGTGGTCAGCCACAGTTATAAAATTTATGTACCATAACATGGGTAGTGTTATTGTTGTTGACTATACAAAGTATTTTTCAATTGGACGAGTGATCGTGCAGTAAAGGGGGAAATGTAGTCAACACTTTAGGATGTGGGTATTGACTAATGACTTAACTTTGTGTACCATTGATTTGAGACTTATCGTACAATCACATGTTTAGTATAGGATGGATCTGACTAATTAATTTGTGATATTTTAATTTTGATTTTGTCATTGAGATGATGTGGGTGGCTAGTTCATTTTTAGGTAACCTTCCACATGGTGCAAGAGAGTTTTTTCGACTAGGTGGTTAGCCTATTTTGCAGCAAAATCTTAGCAAGTGAGATCAATTTGAGATTGGGCATCATAAAGGCTTTGTGATAATCACTTAGTCGTACGTCCAAGGAAGCGTGTATTAGCCAACATTATAAGTTGATTATCTCTTATGGGTAAAGTTATACAATCTCTACAGAGTGTAAAACTATTTGAATAGCCGTATCCCTGGTTATGGATAATGCTCAGTGATTTCACACGAGTTGTAGAATTTCATAAAACCTTAATTGGGTTTGTTTTAGAAGTGGATGATCAATTCAATTGTGGTTTACTCAATTCCTATGGATTATTTATTTAATAATCCATTTCAAAGTGCATTTCAATCTATTTATTGTATTTACGCCACATTATTGCTTTCTATCAAATAACCATATATTACATCTTGTTACAAACGACTTACTGAGTACTCTATGTAGGACTTCGCTTTCCAGTTGATTGCATGCGGCATGTCGAATGGTTACTACACTTATCTTTATTTTTTCGCTGCTAGTTTTTGTTAGGCCATTCAAGCTATTATTTGTAAGTTTGGTCATAAAGTCACTATTCTGATAATTAATAATATTTACATCTTTCATAGTTAATCGTGATCATAATCACTCTCTCGACCCCTCAGACTGCGTCTCACGGGTTTGAACAAATGGATGCAGCCTCAGCTACCTCCCAGGACTATTTTATTGCAAACTACGCGCATGGGGGGCGTGCCAACACACAGGGGGCCAGCCACACGAGCGCGTGAGGCGACGGGTGGCCGAGCTTCCCACACACTACCAAAAATGGCTACCATTTCATGTGCCTCGGCCGAAAATGCCCATCATTTCATGCGCGTGGCCAGGGAAGCAGGATTCCCGCTTAATGCAGTCAGGGACGTGCCTAATCCACTACATATCTGTACAATTTTAGAAAACATAAAATTCTACAAAAAATTACACCAACAAGTCCACTGCGTGAGCATCCTTTAAAAAAATTCATAATTTTTTGTGCTCATTTCCTATATTAAAAATTTTCTAATTTTAGTTTATTTAATTGAATTTTTGAGAAAAATTTAGAATGGATAAAATTATGAATAAATTACACAATAAAGTATGATGTGTCGGAAGGTTCCACCAAAAAATTCCTAAGTTTTTTAGTTCATTTGTTATATCTAAAAATTCATATAACCAATTCATAAAAATAAATTCTCTAATTAGTGTTAATGGTGTGTGCTAATTGGGCACCGTACGATGGCCGTGCAGCACCAAGCTCCACCGCACAGTAGCTGTGCGGCAGCCCTTGGCCGCACGGCGGCCGTGCAGTGCCCTGACATGTCAGCCTTTTAGAACGGTGGTTGTGCGATAGTCCTTGGCCGTGCGGTGGCCATGCGGTAGAGACACCATTTTTGCTATTTTCATACATCAATTGTTATTCCTGTAAATACAAACAAAAAACGCTAGTACGGCCAGAAACTCCTAAGTTAACGCTAACATAGTACTAAAAGGGAAAAATACAAAATTGACAAACCTCATTTTAAGTCGCGGTTGATGCGTAGTATGAGCTAATTAAAATGTGCTCCGAATTCCTTAATCCTCTCTTGTTTTTCTCTTTCGAAATCCAAATTCTTTTTTTTTCAAGACTGAAGTCCAAGTTCTTTAATTCGGTTGGTGGGCCAAAGTGTTGCATCAGTGCATCAGCCTGAGCCACATGAGGTTTAATTCCGTGTACTTGCGTGATAATTTGTCCATGAGAAACTTGAGGTCTTGCCGCAATTAAACCACAGCTACCCCAAATTATGAAAACTTCCTAGTACAAGGTAGCTACGGTTGGCCTTCCCCTCTAACTGATCCAAACACGCTACAGTCAAATTCAGTTAGGTAGTCGCTACCACAGTACGCACATGTATTCATTTTCTAAATGTACGTACCAGCATCATGCTTGTATGTACTGCACATGCAAAAAATTCTTTCTTCCGAGCTGACAAAATGCATAATACTAATACTAATCTCTCTTCATTTTTCTACGGTGGTCAGGTCAATCCATAGCGTTGGTTTTTACCCCTTCGCACCAGAACTCTTGCCATGCACGGCGCTGCACATGCACCACGAATTTGAGCGACACCGACGGGAAACAATGTGACCACGTACGAGCATCTCCGCCGTGTTCCGGCGGCGACAACGCCTCCGGTCCGGCGGGGTCTTGTCAAAACGAAGCACGTTTCGCTCAATGGCTTGACGCCCCCAAACCAAATTGCACCTTGCGTTTTCACGCTTGGCGATTCTGATTCAGATGGTGCTTCTCACTTGCTGAAAAATTCGCATAAAATTCTGCTGTAAGAGCCAAGAAACAGGACATGTGTTTCCTTTCAAGAAGAGAGGAAGACTGGAGGAATGATTATGCGTTTGATCCTATTTCTGTTTTATATGGATCGATTGGCACTCTAAGAGCCCGTAGAAAGAAAGATACTTCAGTTCAATTTCCAAAGGAATCAAGAAAATTTTCTGTGTGTTCAAACAGTACTTAACTAGCAAGTCACGCGCGCCCTGTATTTTACAGATAATTACGGCTTTGGTTTTTTGGTATTTGGTTTCTTCGAAAATCGACGATTTCTTAAAATAAAGTCTCTAAATAGCTTTCGAGACTAAAACTATATGCACCGTTTGCAATAGCGTCTTCACTATCTGTTATCGTATCGAAAAATACAAACAAAAATTATTAAATATAACTAAAAGTCAACCAGTAGGTCCGAGAGAACCTTTTATTTGAGAAAATGGGAAAAAAAGATACGTAACCACGGAGAGGTGAGTGCCCACGTTCTGATCCGTGGGCCCCAGCGGAATGATTGGATTCGGCCTGTTTCCAGGCAGGGGAGGCGATGACCGGAGGCGCACGACGCCGCCAGCAGGGCGCCCTCGTGCCGTCCAATAATTTGCTCCGCCCGTCTGAGTTATGGCCGACCGACTGAACATGCATGGTCTCCTTGTGCTCCTGCTAATTATTTCCAACCTGCGCTTCGCAGCTCTCCTCCACTAATTAGGTGGTGATCGGTTGGCTAAAAGCCGAAAGTTTATGGCTGAAAATACTGTAGTTGGCTGAAAAAATACTGTAGTTGAGAGAGACTTATTTAACATAATTAAATTTTAAAAAATTGAAAAATATAAAAAATATGTTAGCCCATCACAGACAACGCAAACGAATATGAGAAAAAAAGAACCGACAAAAAAACTCAAAAAAATCAAAAATTCAGAAAAAAACGAAATTATGAATAGTGCAAAAATAAGCTTAAACCATAAGCTTAAGCCATGTTGAGCACCACCTAATCTGCGAGGAATTTGTGCAGTGCCAACTGAATCTTAATGGGAAAATGTAGCACAATTTGCCACGATGAAACACTCTTCCTAATTCTTGTGTAGTAAATCTGTGACCTATCATCCCTTCCTCGGTCCTCGCTTAGAGCCTGTTCGTTTCTAACGGGCGAATTTCACAGATATTTTTGTACAAGGCGGTTTATTTCTATCGGATAAAAAATTTCTAGTATTTCGAACAGAGTTTTAGATAGAGAGGTATAGCATGCCAAATGAGTTTATGGGAGTAAGTTAATCTTCAGCATCAAGACAACACCTACCCTTAAGGTATGTATAATGTAATATACTTATACATGAATGCTTAAAGAGAGAAAATATAGCCACATCATCAAGCACCCATGTAAAAGTTACTTTTTCCAATACAAATATCTCTTATATAGGTACTTAGATGCTATATTATCTTTTAATTAGATGTAGTTATACACATAAACACTGATATTTATTTAAGTATCGATGTTTTAAAATAAAAGCTTTTATCTATCCTATATGACAAAAAAAATCAAATTTTAATTACTAAGCATCTCTAAACGTTTATATTATTCGTGCTCTTATTAACCTACTGAAAGCGGCTCCAAGCACTAAAGTCAAAGGCCATAACTACTCTCAACTCTTCTTCCATCATTAAGTTACTGCAAATGAGAAACATATGGCTACAGGAGGATACACGTCAAGATGCAGTGTTTTACACACTGGTGCGCACACTTAGATAATGACTGAAAAAACCGCATGAACCCTGCACTACTACTGAAAGTTTAGAACATAAACAATTGGGGTTACTGCATAACAATTGTGGTTTACTCCATAAAACAAGCAGAAAGTAAATTTGGTCTGCTGTGCAACATGGGGATTTTGAAGAATCTCTGTAAATACTACTTTGTTTTCAATAAAATTGGTCAGTTTGTTCACGCAATTTTCGCAGCTGCATGATATATTACATTATGAAAATAAAGTTGTATTCATGACACTATTCTAATATCTAAACAAAATATAATAGTTGTACTCACTCCCTCCATCTCGTAATATAAGTATCTATTCTTGAGAAACATGGTCCCACAATATAAGTTAATTGTGGAGATCAAAGTGTAGTTATTGCAATATTTTCACCATATACAACTCCTTTAATACTGACAAAGTGGATGGGTAATTATAGTATAACATTTAATAAGGATATGCATATCTAATAGCATTAATTTTTTTTAGATTTAGTGCCTCTTTATCTGTGTGTGTATAGTAGACTTTAGAGTTATATTACATGACTTGTAACTCTTAAATATAGCTCGGTATCATGTAGAATATCATTCCTTGTAAGAACTTTAATGATATCAGTGCCTATTCTCTTCCTAATTAAAAAATAATACCTAGTTGTTCAAACGTATTCTCCTTTTATTCGCCCAAAGAAAGATTTTCCATGGTATTCCAGACCCTTTAATAGTTTCAGCAAATAACGTCCTTACAATTAGCATCATCCGATAAGATTCACTTAATTAAGCAACTAAGCTGCCAACTAAGTACCAGGCCGATTAGCAAAGTACCATATCATTACGTGAGGTAAAGCCATCGCGTGTAAGGTGACGCGTCTCTTTTCATGGAAACCTCACCACACCCTCTCTCTCTCTTCGCTTCCCTTATTTTTAGATCTCTCTGACTACCAAGAACTCCACACCCACGCCACCACTAGCCCAGAGCCACCGCGTCAAGTCGCCTCCGCATCCTCGTCGGCCACGGAATGGCCGACCGCGTCTACCCCTCCGCGAAGCCCAACCCGCCGCCGGCAATGGCCAACGGCGGCGGCGCGACGGCATCGTTCCCTGCGCCCAAGTCGCAGATGTACCAGCGCCCCATCCACCGGCCGCAGGCGCCGGCGAAGCGCCGGTGCGGGCGGTCGTGCCGGTGCAGCTTCTGCTGCTGCTTCTGTTGGGCTCTGCTGGTGGTCATCCTCCTCGCTCTCCTCGCCGCCGTCGCTGGCGGCGCGTTCTACCTTCTCTACCGCCCGCACCGGCCCAGCTTCACCGTATCCTCCGTCCGCCTCACTGCGCTCAACCTCTCCTCCTCCGCCACCGCGCCCGTCCTCACCGACTCCATCCAGCTCACCGTCACCGCCAAGAACCCCAACAAGAAGATTGTCTTCCTCTACGACGACTTCTCCCTCTCCGCGGCCACCACCGCCAACGCCGTCCCGCTCGGAGACGCCACCGTGCCCGGCTTCACGCACGAGGCCGGCAACACCACCGTCTTCATCGCCACCATTGCTGCCGCCAGTGTCACCGTCGACCCTACCGCCGCCGGCTCCGACATCAAGAAGTCCGGCGGGTTCTCCGTCGCCGTCGATGCCGAGACGCGGGCCGGCGTCAGGGTTGGCAGCCTCAAGACCAACAAGATTGGCATCCAGGTGCACTGCGAGGGCATCAAGGTGACGCCGCCCCCTCCGCCTCCGCCTCCACCGAAGAAGGTGAAGGGGAAGAACGGCACCGTCCTGGCTCCAGCACTGGCGCCGGCCGCCGCCGACACGACCGCGACGGTGAGCACCGCCGCGCACCCGTGCAAGGTCAGAGTCCGTGTCAAGATCTGGAAGTGGACCTTCTAGGTATAAAATATCAACTCATAGGGGCAGGAGTGCAAAATCTTAAGGAAAAAAATGATTTTCGCGTTATATATTGGGAGTAGAAACCATGCGTCGGTGTAAATCCCCTCAAAACATTTGTTTTTATATTCTTTTGTTTCGAATCTCCCTACACATTTATTTTTGTCTTTTTAGTGGATGTATAATCTGGTGGTTTGTTATTTGTGACATTATAATTCGAATTTATTTAAGTTTGCCACTTGCTAGTACCTGTTGAGCTTGGTAGTATGAGTATCCCTTTGCTTCTGTTTGAGACTTTGAATAACTAATATTTCGCTGTGTTTCTTTACGTGGTTCGTATGAGTAGTGCTTATCATTAAGGCCCCATTTGGGGCTGGATTTTGGAGATTTTACAAATTATTGTCATGTGCAGTTTGTTTAATTAGAAACAAAGGAAAGTAGGAGTAGCATGCGAACGACTAATCACGAGTGTGTGTCGGTAAAGGCGAATCAGGCTGTTCGTTTGCCTCGTTTTATATTTAATTAAGCAAATAAAAAACTCTTGATAATAAATTAACCCGAGCAAAACGAGGAGACGTTTTCGCTTTCGTCATGTGAATGACAGCGAGGACGGAAGCGCGGGTTTCATAGTTTTTTTTTTTGGCTCACAGCTGTAACGCCTTGTACTTAAGCGGCAAAGATAGGTTAATTTAACCAAGAAAGGGCCGTAGCTGTACTTCAGCGGCAAAGCTAAAGGTCATCTCCAGTATTACTATTTTACTACTTGGGCTATCTCTTCGCTATATCATAGTAGGAAACTCGTATACCGAGGATATTGTCTTTTAGCTATACACGTCTATATAAATTATTACACAGAGCCGAGATAATGCAAGGAAAGAGAATGTACCATTTCTTCTATAAGAGAATCCGAGTCCATAAATCCACATTGAATAGTAACGAAGTATAGAGAAACATGATAAAAATAATATAAAATAGTTAAAAAATAATTTTAAAAATAAACTGTTGAAGGTATTGTCTTGATGCTATTTTTAGATTAGGTGAAAGCAGATAATTAAAAGGCATGCCATTGCATAAGAGCAAGTATAATAGAAGGCTGTTAGCAGGCTGTATGCTGAGGTGGAGGAGAGAGAGGAGGAGAGAGAAGAGAGGTGGGTGAAGTTTACTGTACCACCAAGACAAGAACCAAGAAACTTTGTGAGAGAAAGGGGTAGGTCATAAACCTTCGGTGATCAGAACTATTATATGAGAAGGTCGATAAGTGAGTCAGAAGTGTTATATACACCAAATGAAGATGTATTATTAGCCTTGCTCTAATGCCAAAACTTGAGGGCGCTTACATGTTTTATGACCACGGAAAGGTCAACACAATCATTAAAGAGCTGGGTGCCACGGTGGCGCCTTCCCTCTCCCCGGCAAATCACGGAGGCGGGGTCTCTCTGTCTCGGTACACGTGTCCACGCAGCGTTGGATGGGATCCGCTGCGGCGGTCGGGGAATCGACGGACCAGATTAATCCACCTTGGCTCGGGGCCTTTGCCCCCACACCGACAACAACCCGGCCCGGCCCGAAACAAGAAGCGGTTGCTCGCTCAGGCCCAAGCATGTACATCAACGACACATACAGAATAGGGTGCAAACGGGTCGGGTTAATCCCGATCGATTCGACATCGAATCCGATTGGTACTGAATCCGATTGATACCGAATCCGGAGAAAAAAATATAGGTTAGGATATGATAACAGCAATATCCGTCCGAATCCGATACGTCTTCAAGTTTGATTTCAGGTTAGTGCTACTATTTGACGTTTTATTTTCTTTTGCAATGGTAAAATAAAATCTTCCACATCAGCTATTACGTAGTAACATCAAGTTCTTGACAGTACGTCCTCCTACTCCATTGGTTGTACTGCATGTATTCCTTACAAACAAGTAGAGGTGCAAACGGCTCGGGTTAATCTCGGCCGATCCGGCACCGAATCCGATTGGTACCGAATCGATTGGTACCGAATCCGGAGAAAAAAATATGAGTTAGGATATGGTAACAATAATATCCGTCCGAATCCGATCCATTTGCACCCTAATACAGAGTCCTGAACCACTTCACCCTTACAGGGCTCGGCCTTCGTCGCAGGCGAGACAACCGGCAAGCCTCTTCCAAATTACGAATTCCAGTAATGCCCCTGAGGCTACGCGTTGACGTGAGAGGCACGTCCCGGGCGGGTCCGATCTGACCGGAGATATCATTACACCTGTAGTGCTTGTGGACGGACAAGACTCTACCCTGACCGGACAGAAGGCTCATCCCCAGCCGCTGCCGCAGCGTTGCACAGAACTCGCTGCGCCGCAGACGAGGTGGACGGAGCATGCCTGCGTGCGTGCGTGCGTGATAGAGACGACAACCTCCGCGTGCGCGTGGTGTGGTGCCTGCCTGAGCTGCTGCGTCGGTGTGTCAGGTGGATGCATTGACACGCCAGTTCGGCAGGAACGGATACGCATGGCGTTGGCATCCGCATCCCGATTTCGCATTCAACGCGGCGGATTCGCATGTTCCAGCGGCCTAGCTACGATAAATGCACCAGCAGCAGCTACCAAGGAGAGCAAATGCAAATTTTAGACGTTTGTAGTACTGTGTCCTCAAAATTCCAAATACAGCATTCTGCGCTAAAAAATTCTATTTCTGGCTCCCAATCCGACCACACGATTGCAGAGGCTCGACACGTGTGCGAACGTACGGTCTGGCACCACACGATCGGGCTGCTACAGTAGTGTCGTGCGGTCCGGTCATGTCCTCAAAATTCTAAATATAGCACCATGCGCCAAATTTTTTATTTCTAGCCCCTGTTCCGACCACGCGACTGCGGAGGCTCGACACATGTGCGGACGTGCGGTCCGACACCGCACGACCCAGCTACAGTGGAGTCGTGCAATCCGGGACCGCACGACTGCACTGTTGCAGCTCGGTCGTGCGGTGCTGGACCGCATGACTGCACTGTAGCTCCTCGGTCGTGCGGTGCCGCAGCGCACGACTACACTGTTTCGCCAATTATGCGCCGGGCACAGCACGCAGATTCCTTCCGACCATGCTATCCTGCAGTCCAATCCGTCCGCCGAAAGAGCACTTCCCTGCGCTTGTTTGCATGCAGCTCACACACGCGTTTGCAGCATGTGCTATGGCCCTCCTAATATTTGTTGAATGGCTGAGTGTTCGCAATAAAATGGCTTGGCGGTCGCTTGGTGAGCAGATGCATGCGGTGAAGACCTCTCGTTTGAGTTGAAGCGAAGACAGAGCGAGAGAGGGAGTGAAGGGATGAGAATATAGAGTAGAAATCCAGAATTTTCAGTTGATTTTGTTTGGAAACAGCAGATTTTGCAAATACAAAAGTTGTAGATCGTCTCGTGAGCTTCAAGAAGAGGTAATTTTTGGCCCGTGCAAGTATTTTTCGGTGAATGTCATTAGCTCGTAATTAGCTAAACCGTCTTTTGTTAATGTTGTTATAAGCCAATCTTTCATACGGTGTGCATTTGTAGGTAAACATCCATATATGATGCATGATGCATTGTAGTGTAGATAATGTCGTGTTTTTTTGGTGCAGTTACGTATTGTAATGTAGTTAGTTTTTGGTGAACATGTGCTTACATGTGTAAGTGTTGAAAAAGTAAATATTTATGTTGGAGCATTTGTAGGTGATAGCAACAATAGATTGGAGACAATGTGTATAATTAGTAGACTTAGTGAACGATTGTAGACACATGTAAGGTCACAAACATGCTATGTATTCCTGTGTGGTGGAACTGCAATTTCCTAAAATCATCTAAGCAAAGCCTTGCAGCTACTTCGACGAACCACTCAGAAATTATAGCATTGTATGAAGCCGCACGAGAGTACGCTTGGCACTACCAAATGGTTCACCACATCCAGCAGTCATATGAGATGTACATTGTGCAAAACCCCATAATTATCTATGAAGATAATGCCGCTTGCGTTGCAAAAGTGCAAACGGCCTATGTGAAGAGTCATCTCACAAAGCATATCAACCCCAAGTTCTTCTATGCACATGAATTGCAAAAGATGGACGAGATTAAAATATTGCATACTAAGTCTTGTGAAAATCTGGCAGATATGTTCACTAAGTCACTCCCCACATCTAGCTTTGAAAGGTGCGTGCGCGGGATTGGAATGATGATACTTAGAGAAGTGCAGAATTCAGAGGGAGAATTCTCTCAAGCCCATTAGTAAAACTTAATCATGAAGATCAAGTACCCAACGAAATAAAGTTCTCAAGACTAAATGTATTTGGGTGAATTGTACACTTTTTTCCTTGACGAGTTTTCCTGAAGTTTCTCGACCAAGGTTTTTAATAAGGCAATTCATGCATCGTAGCAGCACCTGTATCATGTACTCTTTCTCCAAATTCTTCCTACTGGGTTTTTATGGAGTTTTGACGAGGCATGAGCATGTTGGGTGAGTGCCCAAAGGGGAGTGTTAGGAAACTGGGCCCATGGCCAAGAGTCCTGACATGTTTGGGCACCTCACTATAGTCTATAAATAGGGAGTTATACCCCCTTATTATGTACACACGATCAAAAGCAATAAAAAAAAGCAGGAGTTCTCTTTACCTCTCTCTGTGTTCAATCTATTTTTCTGTGATTAATTTGTTTTTATTCTAAGCAGAGAATTCGATTGGACTGATCGCCAGCGCCGGTTTCTCAACAATATCAACCGCACTTGCCATTTAGTGTTCGTACTCCTCATGGTTTGGAACTACCGGTCAATGCGAAGTAAATGCACTACTAGCACAAGGCATTTTTTCCCAAGGAAATAAGAAACTACGGTGTTTGCATTGCATTGCGTCGCAGGTCCAATCCAACTGACGGCCGCCCAGGCTTGCTGCCGCGTGCCCAACCCGATCAGCTCAAGTCAAGCGTAGGGCTCTAAGTAGCTTACAAGCTAAAGTTTATGATTTATTTTGTTCTATATTTGTCAACTTATTTTGCTAATTAAATATAAAAATAAAAAATATATAAATCATACATAATATAAAGAAAAAACAAAAAACGTAAAAAAAATAAAAAAAACAAGAAGTGCTCCCTGGCACCCACCATGTGGCAAGGCTGAAACCTCCCAAAAAGCGCAGTTTCCCCGAGCGCACAACCATCCAAGAACACACCCTAGAAAAAGCCCTACGCTCCCCTCCCCTGCAAGGCTAAAGCTACAGGGGCAGAGCCGTCTTTTCCTAACTACGTACCGGTGTACCACGTGAGTAGTACGTCGCGCCGCTCCACGCCTCCGACCCGAGCGAGACAAGACGCGGCACGAATCTCCGGCCATGATCCGACGGAGCGGGCTTTGCCCTCGACGTCACCCTGCTTCGTCGCCGGGGCAGTATATAACGCCCGCCCCCACCCCCACCGTGGCCGCACATCGATCCTTTCAGCAGCTGCGGATCACATCGTTTTCTTTTCCACCTGTGCGGGAGGAGGTATGGAGGGCAACGCCGGCGTGCGGAAGCGGGAGGTCGACGGCGGCAGCAAGCGGAAGAGGAGGCGCGGCGGGGGCAAGGCGGAGCGGGAGAAGGCCGCCGCGGCGATGGTCGGTAAGGTGGCGGAGTGCGTACAGCAGGAGGTGGAGGACGACTACGAGGGCATCACGGAGGAGTCCATCGCCGAGGTCATGAGCTGGCTCGAGCTCGAGATCAAGCTCGCCTCGCCGCCCCAGCCAATCTCTTCGCAGGCTCCGTCGCCGGTGGTGGGGTACGTGACGGTGAAAGGGAGCGTGGAGAGCTGCGGGCCGTCCTTCTCGGGGTTGGCCTCGACTGTGATGGCCTCGGTGGACGTGCGGGCCGGCGCGCCGGCGCCTCCCGCGGTGCCGTGGCCGCGGCCGGGTGCGGCAGCGGCAGCGGCGTCGGAGGTGGCGGACGATGAGTGGGTGGCGCAGCTGCTGACAGATGGGCCCGGGGCGGAGGGGCAATACAGTGGCGAGGAGCCCGTAGACAGTAGTGTGCAGGCGTAGGTTCGGGGGATCCCAGGGTTAAAGGGGTTTGTACTTGCGTAGCGGTGACTGACTGGTGGGGCTATTCTGTCATGTATTTCTCGAATGGGACACGCTACTTGGGACTCGTTTCGTTGGTGTACAGAAACTATGGAAGCAGGTTCGCCTTGTTCGGACCGGCTTTGGGCCTGTTTGGAAATGGCTGCATATTATGGTTTTTATCTGAAATTTTTAAATTTTAGTTGTTTATGGTTTCGTCTTGAGAAAATATTCCATTTGAAAGTTGGTACTGTAGCAAAAATCAAAAGCCGTCAGCTTTGGAGGAAAAGAATAGGCCTTTAAAGGGTCGGGGTTTTTAGCTGATCATTATGATTTATTTTTAAATATTTGAATTTCAGTGGTTTATGAAAAGCAGTATACGGAAGAAAATAGTAACATGTGATTTTGACTGATACAAATAAATTTAGTATATTTTTATTACAATTTTTTATTAATTCTCTCTTGAAAAATACACTATTTAAAAATTAGTTAATGAGACATAACAAATATAAGCCAATTTTAAATCTAAAAGAACCCTGCCTTAGGCTTTGGCTTCTAGTTTTCAAAAATCTCTTATAACGTGTTAATTTCTTAATTTTTTGTTTTTTTGTTTTTCTTGTTATTTCTTTATATTGTTTTGATGGTATAATAGTGTTTTTTTATTTTTTTAATTGAATAACTTAAAAAATCTAATCGTTATTACAATATAATTTTAACCGTTACAGTATAATTTTAGTCATGACAACCTCTTTAGTGGCACCCAAGAATGTCATGTGGCTTTACGTTTGCATTGCAATGGGCAACTTTCTTCATAGTCCGTCTATTTGGTTGCTAGTTGTTACTGTCTTCTTTTCTCGCTACTTTCTAAATTCGAATGGTTAAAATTTTCAAAGTTTGACTATCAGTAAATTTAAAACTATCTAAAATGATTATATAAAAATCATATCATTAAATTTATTATTAAAAATACTTTCATTGTATTACAGTTTTATTAGTATATTTTAGTGTAAAGTTATAAAAGCATCGATCAAAGTCGCATCTCAAATGTTGTAAAAGTCAAAAACGTCAAACAAAAAGAACAAAAATTATATTATTAGTATGTTGCATTATACATATGTTCTTTTGAGTTTTTGGGTGGCTTTTAACTTCTCATTCTCTAGAAGCCGAAATGATTGAGACGGAGAGCGCCTTCTTGAAGTCAGTTTCTTCAAATGAGTTCTTAAACCTGCCATTATATGCGCTATTCACATCAACTTCTTTGCGGTCCGTCGCCATTGTAAAAACACAGCAAAAAATCATTAATTACAGTTAAAAGCTATCAACCATAATCTAAAAAACGACAATAGTTCCTCTGTCACAGGATGGTATGTATCTCTCTAACTGCTCTAAACTTTGCATTGCAGTGGTATTTATCCAAATCGTCTGCAGTCACAGGCGCTCATCCCTACAGATTTGAGTTGTTTAGGGGCAAGTTTTGACCATTTGTTGGGGGCACGTGTGAATTTCGCACTATCCCTGAGAAATTATACCGTTTCTTGTACACTTCGTGCAAAAAGGAACGAGGTAAAGTTTCGGTGTTCCGAACGACGTCTAAGATTGTTGCGAAATTTATGCAAAATCCCTGCGTTCCAAATATACATTCGGCTCTTTAATGTATATTTATTTTTGAACGTGCACTCTCTTATTACTAAGACATTAACATCATGGATACCATGGTTATTTCTCCCAACTATTCTCTTGGTTTCATACTTTCTTAATCCCTTTCTCGACCAAAATACGTATTATCTCTACTATTTAAAAGAAAAAGTTAGTGGTAGTGCTTCATCTACCATTCTCAACTCCTTCAAAAAATTCTCTAACAAAAACAGAAAAGCAATCCACTAAAAATACATATTCAACTACCCTAAAAATTCTCTAACAAGAAAAAAATAGAGCTTTATCGGATACACAGTAGAGCCGAGGGTGAGGAGGCACCACACGGCGAGCGCATGAGTCAGGCAGCTGATCCTAATAATGTTGACTCTACATGGTAGAATAATATTATTTTTTAATCTATATCAAAGCAAGGGTATTTGGCTAGTAGAAAGGTAGAGAGGAGTACAAGGTTTACCATTGAGCTTGGGCGGACAGGGAGCAGGTGGGCCGGACTGGACGAGTCTAGCTGGTGCGCCTTTTCGGTCCTCCAATATTTTTCCTACAATCCCCGCCACGCGATAGCGCGAGCGCGGATGGGCGGGGGCACAGCGGAGCAAACTCGCCGAAACTTTGCTGGGGCGATTCCATTGGAGGCCCGAGCTTCAATTCGCCCAAGCTCGTAAGGTCTTTTTTTTTGGCGGCCACACTGCCAGGCACGACGTTGTGTAGTTTACTCTCTATCTTTTCTTAAAAAAAGTAGAATTTGTTGTTCCAACCCGTTAAATGTGTGATCATATAGGTTATACTTAGTTGTGACTCGGAAACAACTTTTTGATCACTGATCAGAAGCGGTCTCTAGTAGGACATATCGACTCTCAAATATATACAAGATCAATCTAGACTAACTTTATATAATATGATATGTTAGCAGGTCCTAGTCACTCATGATCAGCTCATAACTCCTTACGATCAGATCGTATATGGTCACAACCAGTTCATATCCCCATCGATTAGATCCATACCAGTCTGTGATATGTCCAACTAGCGCACGACCAATAAGTATCTCTATATGACAAGTTCATTTCCGGTCGGACTATTGATTTGTTCAGTATTCTCCTTTTACCTCGCGATATCCGATCGAACTCCAGATGAGAAACGTGTCATCCATGGTCTATTCAATCTTTTCTAATCTAGTGATGGATAACTTCATATGGTCGACTCTTTGACTACTCGCGGCATGATCATACACTTTCTTTATCCAACCACATCGATGGGCCTAGAGATATCTTGCCTGCTATGTAGGAGGGGCAAATTCTGTATTTAACCAGTCACTTTTGTCTACATGTTTCATAGTATGTAAGCTACCTTTATAACTACCCAATTATGGTGTAGCGTTTGGTAACCCCTGAATGCACTATTATACCTATAGGAAACAATGATGGTCTCAGGTACAAGTATTGATGAGGATACAATAATCCTCAAATTATTATTTATCTGTAAATGATATTATTACATCATTACACACCTTGGAGTATAGCCCTTATCTACAAGGGAGAGACTTAGCCAAGTGGTCGTATGCCCTTCTATGACAACTCCTTGGTCATAAGCCTTTTTCACAACCGCTTCATGATCATAAATCTTTATACGACTATGACATAGCTGTACGTCGTTCTACGACCACCCTGTGGTCGTAAACTCTTTACAACTAGTTTGACTTTGACTAGCTTGTCTATGACAACTTGCTGCAACGTGGGTCTATTTGACAAACCAGTTAACGTGTGCACTTATTCTCTGGAATAACGGCACATAACTTCTCTCTACCTTCGGCAACAACCGCTGGACAACGAATGGGATATCACGTCTCTGACAATAACTTTCGATGGACGGTTGTTGTTCGAAACGTTAAGATGCCTCTTAGTATGGAGCAACAACCACCGCTTCATACGCTATATAAGGGTTGGCCTCAGGAAGGCAGGGGGCGGAAAAAGTAGTACAAGCCATTCCGTATTACTTTCTTTCTCGATCGTAATAAGTTGACTGAGTAATAGCTACACATGAGTAGGGTTATTATTCTCCTAGGAGAAGGCCCAAACCTGTATAAAATCGCTGTCTTTCTCTGTGTGATGGTATCCAGGTTGTTGAGAGATCCTCCAAATCCAAATAACCATATGTAAGATTGATACTAAAACATCGACAGTTGGCGCCATCTGTGGGATTCTTCTCCCAAACTCTGGTAATTTCTTGTCGAAAAGTTCTCTTCTTTACGATGTCCTCATAACAGGAGAATGGAATGAGGATAATTGATTCGACTTGGCCAACTATGTAGATCTCAACATGGATGCCTGCTACGACTACAAGTAGACCATGCTTTCATTCGACAGTGAGACTGTCTCTAGAGATCCATCACAGGATCCTGAAGATTACACCATGGATACGGCTGAGGAGGAATCCTTATCCCGCATAGCATTACGCTCAATGGAGGAATCGGTTTTTTTAAAGGGCAAGGGTCAATCTGACTACAAACATGATTCGCAACATGATAAGGGGCCCGCCTCTAAATGTTCGAGTCCCCCAGTGGCTGTTCGATTAGGCTCAATAAGTCCTGTAATCCCGCATTCTGGGGACTCCATCGACATCTGGTGGTTGTCACTCTTCGGTTGTCCCCGTAGAGAGTGTGGTGGGCTCACTGCGAGTTCACCCATACTTTTGTAGGGTTAAACTCTAACGGGAGACGGTTATAACTCTGAATTTCCCTTCTTGGAGGGGCTTACTCTAGGTCATGATGCGATCTCGTTTGATGACTCTTCAAGCCAGGGGGCATCCGGCGCAAGTGGAGATTATATCCAGGAGATCTTTGTCCTCCCACAAATACTGATCGCTCTCCCGGAGGAAGGGCTGACAATGCTCTCCACCGCTCACACACTGCGACCCCTCGTGGTGATGATGAGGAGACCTTCGGTGACATATGAGGTGAGTACTCTGATGAGCGTAGGAGAAATTCTCGAAATAATCATTGTCCATGAAGGCATACTCAAGCAACCTTGACATTGAAGATCCTGAGACCATCCGAAGGATAAGGTTGGCAGCCCAGAGGGCTTTGCCTGGGCACATTCTGTACCAATCCGGGGAGGCTTAAGAACTTCAGCATATAAATGACTTGCTCAAAAATCCAACTCAAGAACTCGCTCGAGCGCTAGGATACGACCATTTTGCTGAAGGGATCGCGTGAAACTCCGAAGCATGATGGCCAGACTCGAGCAACCTCATCGACACAATTCTGGGATTCATACAGGTACGACAACTACTAGTCGTTCGAATAACTCACCTCGTGGGAATCTGTAACACCCCAGCCTAACATAGGCCTGAAATGCTACTAACTATCCACAATAAAACAACAACTAATATAGGTTACCTAAAAATTTCGGCATAACCTCCTTTGTTTATTAACCAGATGGCAGTTTAAATAAGCATGAATAGCACAAGTTCTAAATAATGAACGGAAAGATAATATCCAATGATACTAAGTCTTTATTACATTTAACTCGATGGAAAATAAATCGAACCAATTAAGCTAACAAGCCAACAAGATTATCATGATCGTCTTTATTTCTTATTGAAGGAATAGTGCACGTGCAACTAAGCTAATCCTTTTGATCCCATAGATGCCATTCTCACATTGGTACCTAAAACAAATAAACAACAAAGAAGAGTGAGTCCAACGACTCAAGAAGTATAATCGTATCAAATGCAAGCATGAACATTAACCCTCACGTTAAACATATTACATATGAATTTCATGCTATGCATTATGATCAAAGGCTCCTCTTTCTCATCTCTTTCGCATTTTACCGTGACGCGGAGTGTGCATCCGTCAATGACACCATGCCTGCACCCTGTGCAGGGACCAATTGCCCACACTCCGCAAGTGTGGGGACCTCGATGCTTGATCACCACATGACCAAGACTTCAAATTCTCAATATGATGCATATATGTGAATGTATCAACAAGATATCATGCATTCACCATACTACGCATCAACGAATCTCATAAATGCCATAATGTAAACAAAACATAAATAGCATTAACAACTCAGAACATTACTCAAATTCATAAGTAAAGCATTCATAACTCAAACACCACTCAGATCATCACTCAATCACACAGATTAATCATAGCAAGGTTATACTTGCCTCAACCGCGAGAAAATGAAGAACGCGAGAAGGCACAACCCCAAACCGTTCTCCTCCTGAATATTTAATTAATAATTACTAACATGACAGTAACGGGTCTCTAGGTATAAAATAACAGCAACCCCAATTAACCCAACAATTTATCTCAATTAAATCCCCAACTCCCCTCGGCCAAATCTACCCAACCACAGACAGCCGACTTCCAAAAATCATAACTTTCAGTACGTAACTCCAAATTAAGTGTTCTTGGACTCTATGTAAAGATAATTAAATTATCTACAAAAACTTAGTTGGGGAGACTCTCTGATTCGGCCATTTACTAACCGATCCAAACCCTTTTTTAAAGCATCCAAATTCACGTTGGACTCTCTGGACAGCGCACTAAAACAGGCATAACTTTCGCCCAGAAACTCGAAATCCGGACTTCTTGACCTTTATGGAAAGCTAAGAAAATTATCTAAAACTTTCCTAACATGAAGAATTTCTGATTCGCAACTATTTCCGTGGCACAAACCGATCTACTAAACTCTGTCCAGAACTACCCCGATCTGCAGAATAGTAGCACTAGAAAATTCATAACTTTTACTACACAACTCGAAATAACGCGTTCTAGCACTCCCTGGAAAGATAATTAAGTCCTCTACAATTTTCTAGAAGAGGTCCAGACCTGAATCCTGACGGATCTAACCCAGAACAGCCGATTAACCCAAACTGTCACGGCGGTCCAGAAAACAGACGAAATCCAACTTGATTAAAACTCATCTAGAGGACCAACGGAGTTACCCTTGACGACACGAGGACGAACACGTCGACGAACACGACGACTAACGACGACGAACACGCCGCGATCTCCTCCTCTCCTTCCTCCGGATCCACGCGGTATAGCGACGAACGTCGACGACGGCGCTCCGGGGAACAAGACGACGACGACGAAGGCGACGACGAAGACGAAGGCACCACGGCGCAGCGAGGACGACGACACGGCACGGAGACGGCGGCGGCAGCAGGGGCGCACGGCGGCGGCGGGCACAGGCGGCGGCAAGAAGACGGCAAGGCGGCAAAGAAGGCGCAGGAGGCGGCGGCTGCAGGAGCAGGGGCTAGGGGTGGAGGCGCAGGGGGGGGCTGTGGTTTTTAAGTGGTGGCCTCCCTCCCTCTTGGGCCTAGAAATCCCACCGGCCAAGCCCAAGCCCAGTTGTCTTTACTTTCCGAAAACCCCTCAAAACTCTTTTAATAAATCTTTTCACTTAAGTCCCTCTCTATTAACTAAGCAATTAATAAAACATTTTCGGGTATTACATTCTACCCTCCTTAAAATGTAATTCGACCCGAATTCTAACCGCAACCACAACAGAAAACAAAACAACCAACTAGAAAAAACACGCACCGACGTGAACAACGCCGGGTGCGGCAGCATGCGAGACTCCAACTCCCAAGTTGCCTCCTCTCGGCCCCGATGCGACCAAAGCACTTTGACATACAAAGAAAGTCTTATTTCTCAACACTTTTTCGACCTTTCCGAATCCGTGACCGGCTTGGACTCAAAGGATAGATCTTGCTCAATAATCAAAGGTTCTAGCTCGATGTGAACTCGGGTCTCGCAAGTACTTCCTCAACATGGACACGTGAAACACGTTATGCACTCGCGCATAGCCTCGGGAAGATCCAAACGGAAGCCAATTTCCCAATCCGCTAATATGGTGAAAGGTCCAACGTACCTAGGGCTAAGCTTCCCTTTGGTACCGAACCTCACCACACCCTTGGTAGGAGATACTCAAGAGCACCGATCTCCCACCGCAAACTCCAAGTCCCTCCTTCTCACATCAAGATAACTCTTCCGTCTACTCGGCGCACCAACAAATTGCCTTACCAAAGCCACTCTCTCAACGGTCTTCGACCCAATCCGTCCTAAGATCGCCGCCCACCGCTTCCCAAAGAAAGGGGCGACTGCACTACGGCCATACAACACTTCAAATGGAGTGCTTTGATACTAGAGTGATAATCTGTTGTTATAGGCAAACTCGCCAAAGGTAATTGATCCTCCCAACTACCCTTCCAAGACAAAGACACAAGATCTCAACATGTCCTCCAAATTTTGGATAGTCCGCCTCGACCGTCCATCACCCGGGTGGAAAGCCGTGTTTCAACGCAGCCGAGTGCCCAAAGCACTCGCAAACTCTCCCAAAACTTGAAACAAACTTGGCATCTCGTCGGAAATTATGGTCTTAGGCACACCATGCAGCCTCACAATTTCCGAACATAAATAGGAGCCGATCATCATTGAGTTGGTTGTGCGGATAGGAATGAAGTGCGCGGACTTCATCGAACCGATCCACAACAACCCAAATTGCGCCCTGCCTCTCGGCGACCGAGGCAACGCGACCACAAAATCCATAGAAATATCATCCCACGGCCATTGAGGAACCTCCAATGGTGCAATAATCCTACCGGCCTCTTATGTTCGCTTTCACTTGTCGACAAATACCACACGAGGCCACATAATTGGCTATATCCACCTTCATCCTTTTCCACCGTAAATTTCGCTCAAATCACGGACATCTTAGTCTCTCCGGATGAATCAGAGCACGAGTGCGATGAGCTTCTCTCAAAATGTCATCCTTAACCCCGCTCATGCAAGACGCATAAACGCCTTTAAAGCGCAACGCACCGACATATCCAAGCTGAAATCCTTCTTTTCCCATCTCCAACCGTTTATAACCCTCTCAAGCAACCGATCGATCACAGCCTCCCCGCTCGCCGGTATAGCCGACTCTAAGATCAACTGGTCTCCACTCGGCCGCACCCGCATAGCGTAAAGATATCCCCATACGATCAAAATCAGCAATCAAACAATCCAGTAGCAAGCGCCGCCTTGCGACTCAAAGCATCGGCCACCACATTGGCCTTACCCGGATGATACCGAATGGTTAGATCATAATCCTTGATCAACTCTAACCATCTCACTGCCTCAAATTCAAATCCTTCGGGTAAAGATGTATTTGAGACTCTTGTGATCGGTAAACACGTCACAAGTCTCACCGCATGATAGTGCCTCCAAAGCTTCAATGCAAACACAATCGCAGCCAACTCTAAATCATGGGTAGGGTAATTGCTCATGCTTTTTCACCGCCTTGATGCGTAAGCCAAAACCTTACCATCTTGCATAAGCACACAACCCACCCAACTCTTGATGCATCGAGAAAATCGTGAATCGCCTCGGCTCGAACGGTGAGAACAGGCGGTCACCGCCTTTTCCTTCAAAATCAAAATCGCTCATAATCATCATCCCACCGAAACCTCATGTCCTTCGAGTAAGCCTCGGCGGGGCTTGGCGATGATGGAGAAATCTTGCACAAAGCGCCGATAATAACTCGCCAACCGAGGAAGCTCCTCACCTCCTTGACATTGGTCGGCCTCTCCCAATCCACCATCAAGAAACTTTACTTGGATCAACGGAGACTCCTTTATCGCCGATGATGTGACCCAAGAACCCCACCGGGTCACCAGAACTCACACTTCTTGAGCTTCGCATAAAACTTATGCTCTCTTAGTGTTGCCAACACTTGTCTCGAGATGTCGCTCATGATCCGCTTCGCTCTTGGAATAAATCAAGATATCATCAATGAATACGACCACAAAGTCGCCCAAATATTCATGTAACATCCTGCTCATTGTCTCCATGAAAGCGGCAGGGCATTTGTTAGTCCAAAAGACATAACTTTAAATTCAAAATGCCCATACTCGTGGAGAACGCCGCTTTCTCAATGTCCTCCTCTCGGACAGAATTTGATTGTACCGATCGAGATCAATCTTTGAAAATACCTTAGCTCCCTCAACCGATCAAACAAACTCGATACGGGTAAAGGATACTTATTCTTGATGGTCACCGTTGAGAGCACGGTAGTCAATACACATGCGCCAACTCCCATCTTTCTTCTTGACAAACAAGACCGGTGCTCCCCACGGAGACACGCCGCGAATAAGATCCTTCGCTTTTAGATCATCCAACTACTTCTTTAGCTCTTCTTGGAACGGTCGAGCCAAACGGTACGGAGTTATAGAAACTGGTCGTGCTCCCGCACCAAGTCAATTCGAACTCCACCGGACGCGAGGTGGCATCCCCGCAACTCGCTGAAAACGTCCACGAATTCCCGGACCACCGGAATCTGCTCTGCAATCAAAGAGGAATTTGGCTTTTCCACAAGGGATAAAATAAATCCACTCTTTACTGCTCTACTACCAGGAAAAAGACTAGCCAACACACTGGGTGTACAGGAGGGTGCACTACCCTGAAACACTAACTCTTGGCCTGACGGCGATTGCAAAGTTACTGTCTTCCAAAAACAAGATATGACAAAGACGGTAACTATGCAACCAATCCATTCCCAAAATAACATCAAACGGCTCCATCCTCATAACCATCAGATTAGCAACAAAATGTTCTCCATCTATGGTAATCGTACAACCCGATGCATCGTTGAACTAGAAAGAATTCCACCCTACGAATGAACCAAAACAGACTGAGCTATAGACTGCAAACTCAACCTGGCCCGACTAGCAAACTCTATGGAAGCAAAAGAGAAAGTAGCTCCGAATCAAATGTAACATAAGCCTCCACCGAGTCCACCAAAAGCGCACTGCCACCACATCGGACGACTCGCCGGCCTCGCCCGTCGGCAAGGCGTAGGAGACTGACGCTGGAGTGCCGGGCGCCGCAACACCCGGATATGGCGGAGCCGCCACTGCAGGAGGAGTCAAGGCGCCATCGCTGGAAACAACGCCGCAGAGGAGGCGGCCAAAAGTACCGGAGGCATCCCTCCAGAGAAGGGTAGTGAGACCGGGTCGGCGCCCAAGTTCGAGTAGGGCAGCCGCTAGCATCTCGTGACCGACCCCGGAAGAAGCCTGTGCCGATCGTGTCGCTCGAGCTGGCTCCCACTTGATGATCTTGGCGGGATTACGCCATACACCATTGCCTTGTGGCCTCCGCACCACAATGGCGACAAGCTCCCACCAAACACACTCGCCGCACGATGTCCCTCACCACACTTGAAACATTTCATCCCCTGACCCGGGACCGGACGTACCATCGGAACACCAACTGAAGGACGAAAAGTGGAAGACGCCTGGGACTTGTTGAACTTAGACTTGAAAGAATTCTGCGACCCTTGAACTTCTTGTGAACCGGCTTCACGACCCAACACCGCCAAAACTCTTCCTCCGCTACTCTATACTCTCCGAGTCGCATGACCACCGGTCCCATGCGCCCCTCCCAAGTCGCATCTCTAACTCCATGCCTCGCTTACTCCACCAGGGAGCTAAAGTCACGGAGCTCCAAAGCTCCCAATACCGCCGAAACTCCCGCCTAAGTCCTCTCATGGAACCTCTTGGCCTTCTCCACCTCATTGGTAGCCACAAAGGGTACAAGCGGATTATGTTGTGGAATCCCACCTCGCACTCGACATCGACATCTTGCCCCGCTTGTAATCGCTCAATGAAACCTCCATCCTCTCCACAAATGAGTCGATAGAACCTCTTCCGAATCGCCCGAGAACACCTCCCAAGTCGCCGGCCCTAAGGCAATGGATCTAGCCGACAGACTCCTTCCCACCGAGATCCGCCCGCCTTCAACCGAAGGCCACAAACCGAGCTCGCCGCCGATGGTAGCCCCAACACCTCTAGATGTCTCTATGTGACGCAACCGCTAGCAAGATCAATCAAGGCCCCTAGTCCATCGAAGTATCCAACCTCAACGCATTCCACCGATGCGGACCCATCACACCCACCGATCACCAATACAGCTTCACATTCTCAATAGATCTATAATGAATGTAAACAAAACATATTACCATACACCACAACAATTCATAAAGCTAAGAAACAAAACTAAAACATTACAATCAACATACAAATTTAATAAAGCATTAACTAACCCACCGAATACAACCAGTAAACAAGCTAACTTCCTCACGAAAAATAAAATCAAAGACACAAACGTCTCCTCGAAATTTAATAAAATTACAACATACATAAGGTCCAGTTAACAAACAACCCAATAACCCAACATTATTCAATAAATCAACTCCCTACCCAAATTACCCACCGACCCTTAAAAATAAATTTCAAAACTATTAAGCTTCTTGCCTTTAAAGATAATTAAATACTCAAATTAGTTGGACTCTTTGGCCATTACTAACACCAAACCCTTTTTAAACACCAAATTCTTGGACTTTGGAAGCAAAAAAGATAATTTCCCAACTGAAACGCTTTACCTTTTGGAAGCAAAAAATATCTAAAACTTTCCTACAGAAAATTCGATTCCAACATTCGTGGCACAAACATTCTAAACTTTCCAGAATACCGTCTAGAACTGAAGAAAATTATACTTTTATCAAGAAATACGCTTACCTCGGAAAAATAAGCCTTACAATTTTCAGAGGGTCCAGATAACGACGATCAACCCAAAACCATTACCAAACCACGGGTCCGAAAACAGAGAAATCAACGAAAACCATCTAGAGGACCACGGATACCCTGCGACCGACCTCGCGAACACGCGGTACGACGACGAACGCGCCGGACACCCCTCCCGGCCAGCGGAAGCAGCGCGCGGCGCCGGGAACAGGACGGAGGCAGGCGCGCAGCGCACCGGCGCGGGCGACACGGCAGGGAAGCGGCGGAGCGGGCGGCGGGGCGGGGCGAGGGGGCAGGGTAGGGGGCCGCTCTGGCGAAACCCGGCAGCGCGGTGGGTCTGTTTTAAGGCCACTCCCTTTGGCTAAAAATCCCACGGCCACCCAACAGTTTATAAAACCCAAAACCTTTTAATAAACTTTTCTAACCTCCTTATAACTAAGCAATAATAAACTTTTCCGATACATCACACTAACAGCAATGACATCAAACCACCGCGAAAAGCAACACCGACAGAACACTCAACAAGCGTGCCCCATCGGCTCACTCCCAAGTGCCTCTTGTACATCACAAAGCTTTGATCAAAATCTTATTTCTACACTTTGACCATTCGACCACGGTTGCTCAAAGGATAGTCTTGTCAATAATCAAGTTACCGTGAACGGGTCTAAGTACTTCTAAATGAACGAAACCTTATGCACTATAGAAGCCTGTAAGATCCACTGTAGCACACATCCCATGTAAGGTGAAAGGTTCCAACGACCAGGGCTACTTCCCTGTCAACCTCACCACACCTGGTAGAATTCTTCAAAGCACATCTCACCCAAACTCCAAGTCCCTCCTCCCTCAGAAACTCTCACTCGCCAACAAATCTTCCAAAGCATCTTAAGTCTGACCAATCGTCTAAGCGCTTGCCCCTTCCTCAAAGCACCACACATCAACACTTCAAATGGTGTTGTCAGGATACTGTTGGAAAGCCAAGGTAATGCCTCCCAACACCCTTCCAAACCCAAACTAACATGCCTCCAAATTTTGGTCCTTGCCACCTGCGTGAAATCCGAATAAAGGAGCCCAAACACTGAATTCCAGATTGGAAAAAATTGGCACTCTGAATATGCTAGCACACCATGCCTCATTTCCACAAAGGAGCGACAACAGTGTTTCGATGGAATAAGGACTCTGAACATCCACACACCCAAATTGTCCTCCTGCACACACACGACCACAAATCCATAAATCATCCGCCATGAGAACCTCAAGCGAATCTGGCCTCTATGTATTACTGGCAATACTCCAGCCAAAATTGGTCACCTTACCTTTTCCACGAATGCCTCAAACACGACATCTAGTTCCCTACACGTCATACTCTCAAAAGCATCCTACCCCGTTCGCCGTAACGCCTTAAACAGCCTGACTCCAATGAATCTTTTTTCCATCCCAACGTAAACCCATCAAACAACGAGGTGCCTCCCAGCTCGGAATGCCTAACAGGTCCATGGCTACATCGAAATACCCCATCTCAAAATCAAATCAACACGTAGAGGCCTTGGACGAAACACGGCCACCAATGGCCTTACCGGATGTCTCAAGGTTAATCAAACCTATCAACCTAACCATGGGCTAAATTCAATCTGGTAATTTTGAACCTTGATGGAAACCCACAACCACCCAAATCCTCAAAGCTTCAAGAAACAATCGCCCTCAAACGGGAGGGAAGCTTCTTTTAAACTGATAGCCAAACCTTCATCTCAAAACCACCTCCAACCTTGAGCTGGGAAGGAATCGCTCAAGCCGAGTAGAACGAGGACCCTTCCTTAAAATGACTCCAAATCACACCCAGAAACCTTTCCTTCGATAACCGGGTTTGCGATGATGGAAAACCACAAGCCCGAATAACCGCTCAAACTCTCCCTCTTGCATGTGGCCTCCCAATCCCAAGAAACTTTCTTGGATAACAGACTTTATCGATGATGACCCAAGACCCAATCACCAACACCTTCTTGCTCATAAACTGCTTTTAGTTCCAAACTTTTCAATTGCCATATCCTCGCTCTAATAATCAGACAAATTATACCCAATCGCAAATATTCTTAAATCTCTTGCTCCTAACGCGACATTTGTTGTCAAAGATAACTTTAAATTCAATGCCCACCGTGGAACGCTTCTCAATGCCCCTCCTTTTTGATACCGCGGGTCACTTGAAAAACCTGCCCCCAAGATCAACAATCTCTCGGTAAGTACTTTTCTTGAGGTCGGTAAGACGAGTATAAACGCCACTCCCACTTTCTTTACAACACCGGGTCCGCACCTGCAATAAATCCTGCTTTAGACTCCAACACTTTGCTTTCTGACACCAAGGATTAAACGTGTCTCGCACAAGATCAACCCACCGGCGGAGGGGCATCCCAACCTAAACGCCATCGCCAGAATGCTCCAAAAGAGAATTGTTTCAAAGGGTAAAATAAATCCACCTATACCTACGCCAAAAGATAGCCAACAATGGTTCAAGGTATCGAAACCGAACTTGATGAATTCAAGTTGCTCCAAAACAAGATATGCAACGTAACTGCACCAATCCATCCAATAAAAAAGGTCATCTCAACCAGTAAACAAAAGTCTCCATCAGGTAACGACACCCGACGTGAACTGAAGATCCACCTGAACCAAAGAGTGACTGCGAACCAACGCCCGATAGCAACCGGAGCAAGAAGGCTATAAAACAAGCCCGAGCGCAAAAGGCTGCACCCTGGGAGAGACGGCTCGTCGAGGGGAGGCCTAGCTGCCCAACCCGGAAGGCGGCGCCGCGGGCAGGCCTCTTTGGCACGCCGGGGGCCAGCCAAGGCAACTCCGAAAGGACCGCGCCAAGTCTACGCATGATCGATGGAAACTAAATCGAACCAATTAAGCTAACAAGCCAACAAGATTATCATGATTGTCTTTATTTCTTATTGAAGGAATAGTGCACGTGCAACTAAGCTAATCCTTTTGATCCCATAGATGCCATTCTCACATTGGTACCTAAAACAAATAAACAAGCGAGAAGAGTGAGTCCAACGACTCGGCAAGTATAATCAGTATCAAATGCAAGCATGAACATTAACCCTCACGTTAAACATATTACATATGAATTTCATGCTATGCATTATGATCAAAACTCCTCTTTCTCATCTCTTTCGCATTTTACCGTGACGCGGGTGTGCATCCGTCAATGCACACCCATGCCTGCACCCTCGAGTGCGGGGACCAATGCCCACACTCCGCAAGTGTGGGGACCTCGATCTTGATCACCACATGACCAAGACTTCAACAATTCTCAATATGATGCATATATGTGAATGTATCAACAAGATATCATGCATTCACCATACTACGCATCAATCGAATCTCATAAATGCCATAATGTAAACAAAACATAAATAGCATTAACAACTCGAACATTACTCAAATTCATAAGTAAAGCATTCATAACTCAAACACCACTCGTATCATCACTCAATCACACAGTTAATCATAGCAAGGTTATACTTGCCTCAACCGCGAGAAAATGAAGAACGCGTAGAAGGCACAACCCCCGAAATCCGTTCTCCTCCTGAATATTTAATTAATAATTACTAACATGACAGTAACGGGTCTCTAGGTATAAAATAACAGCAACCCCAATTAACCCAACAATTTATCTCAATTAAATCCCCAACTCCCCTCGGCCAAATCTACCCAACCACAGACAGCCGACTTCCAAAATCATAACTTTCAGTACGTAACTCCAAATTAAGTGTTCTTGGACTCTATGTAAAGATAATTAAATTATCTACAAAAACTTAGTTGGAGAGACTCTCTGATTCGGCCATTTACTAACCGATCCAAACCCTTTTTTTAAAGCATCCAAATTCACGTTGGACTCTCTGGACAGCGCACTAAAACAGGCATAACTTTCGCCCAGAAACTCGAAATCCGGACTTCTTGACCTTTATGGAAAGCTAAGAAAATTATCTAAAACTTTCCTAACATGAAGAATTTCTGATTCGCAACTATTTCCGTGGCACAAACCGATCTACTAAACTCTGTCCAGAACTACCCCGATCTGCAGAACAGTAGCACTAGAAAATTCATAACTTTTACTACACAACTCGAAATAACGCGTTCTAGCACTCCCTGGAAAGATAATTAAGTCCTCTACAATTTTCTAGAAGAGGTCCAGACCTGAATCCTGACGGATCTAACCCAGAACAGCCGATTAACCCAAACTGTCACGGCGGTCCAGAAAACAGACGAAATCCAACTTGATTAAAACTCATCTAGAGGACCAACGGAGTTACCCTTGACGACACGAGGGCGAACACGTCGGCGAACACGACGACGAACGACGACCGAACACGCTCGCGATCTCCTCCTCTCCTTCCTCCGGATCCACGCGGTATAGCGGCGAACGTCGACGACGGCGCCCGGGGAACAAGACGGCGACGGCGAAGGCGACGGCGAAGACGAAGGCACCACGGCGCAGCGAGGGCGACGACACGGCACGGAGAAGGCGGCGGCAGCAGGGCGCCACGGGCCGGCAAGGCGGCGGCGGCAAAGCGCGCAGGAGGCGGCTGCGCAGGGGGGCGTGGGGGTGGAGGCGCAGGGTGGGGGCTGCTGGGGTTTTAAAGTGGTGGCCTCCCTCCCTCTTGGGCCTAGAAAATCCCACAGGCCAAGCCCAAGCCCAGTTGTCTTAACTTTCGGAAAAACCCCCAAAACTCTTTTAATAAATCTTTTCACTTAAGTCCCTCTCTCTATTAACTAAGCAATTAATAAAACATTTTCCGGGGTATTACAGAATCGACATGATGACAGGTCATGTTGTTCTTCTAAACATAACTCTAGTCGAAGAAGGGTTCTTAGAGCATCCCAGGATCAAGGAGGTGATCGTTTACTGCTTCGAGCAAGGAATTTGCAGTGGCCTACAAACTATACCTCTTTCTTAGCCTTTTGTGACCTGGGTCTCGATATCCTAGGAGCATTCCCAAAGCACTAGGGGCCTCAAATTTCTTTTTGTGGCTATTGACACGTTCACAAAATGGATTGAAGCCGAACCTGTAACTGGTATAACAATGGAAACCGCTAAAATGTTCATGATGAAAACCATAATTACTCGATTTGGGGTACCAGGTTGAATAGTTACAGATAACGGTAAGTAATTCTTGAGTGCAAAGTTTCAAGAATTTTGTGAAGAATTGGGTACCAAGTTGTGGTATGCTTCTATCGCTTATCCACAAAGCAATGGGGGCAGTTGAAAGAGCGATTGGTCAAATAATACAAGGGATTAAAACTCGAGTCTTCGACCAGCTTGAAAAGCGCTTAGGGGCTTGGGTACAAGAATTATCTTCAACATTATGGAAAATTCGCATGACCCCTAGTCAGCCAACAGGAGAAACTCTATTTTTCCTAGTTTACAGGGCTAAAGCCATGCTTCTCCTAGATCTAAATATTCGGTCGACAAGGGTTGAGTACTTCAATGACTCCAACCAAGGGCAACTTCGAGCAGATGACATTAACCTACTCAAAGAGAAGAAAAATTAAGTCTTAATATGTTCGGCGGTTTGCCAAAAAGCCCTGCGTAAATACTACGATCATGAGGTCCGACCTCGCAGCCTTGCTGTAGGTGACTTGGTGTTGAAGAAAGTTCAATCCCAATCTAATCGGAATAAACTTTTCCCTAAGTGAAAAGGTCTTTACACAGTGGTCAAAGTTACATGATCAGATTCAGTACGACTTGCCATGGAAGAGGACCAGATTCTCTCAAACTCTTAAAATATCATCCAATTACGTAAAGTTTATGTATAGCATTTCTACTCTATCAATAAAGTTTTTAGTTTTTTCAATCTTTATGGTCATACATTGAGTAGGGCTTTCTTTATGTTTGTTCGACCACTTTTGGTAAATTCAATACGTTCAACTAGTCGGAGAAGGATACATCATCTAGTCAAAATCTTTCCTCTCTGCACAAAGTACTACCCACTAGAAGGAACTTCCTAGCGCGTACTATTTACAACTCTTGCTATCAACATAAAACAATTGAGTTCATTGAGTATAGTTGAACTGATTTAAAAGAATGAACTCCGAGTGTTTGTTCTATTCTCGTTTTGCTTTCAATTTGATGAATTTGGTCGAAGAAAGGTAACGTCACTTAGTCAAAGCCTTTCCTTTTTGTAGTGGTCTTGCTAATGGATCGTGCGTAGGCTACGCAAGCAGAAAACAAAACTTTTCTACCGCGCACACAAGGACATCATGCTTAAGGAGGGATCATGGATCGTTACCACTAGGCAGTGCGCGGAAGAAGAGTTGGAGAAGCCGATCCAACCACGCGTCGAGGTAGTAGTGGAAGTAGTCGATCGTCCCGAACCGATCGTCTCCTCCACGCGATCAACCACACCACGAGCGGATCCAATCAGAGATTGATGCCGATCAACGCCGCAACGAGCGGCGCCTCCATCCGGTATCCACACGTCCGGGCCGGAACGCCGATTGCGAGTGTACCAAAGACTCATGAGCGACTAGGGTTTGGCTCAGGAGGTGGCGGCTAGGGATTAACTCGGGATTATCAGATGCATCCCCTCAGCCCCTCGCCTCCATATATATAGACCTCCTCACTTGGGCCTCGTGGACCGAGGCCCAATAGGAGTCTATCAGGATCTCTATCCGAATTGAGCCCATATCCGAATCACATTCGAATTAGTGTTCCAACCCGTTAAGTGTGCGACCACAGCAGGTTCACGTATACTTGGTCGCGACCGTAAACATCTTTCTCGGTCACCGTGTTAATAGCGGCCTCTAGTAAGACATATTAACCCCAAAGTATACGTAAAGATCACATCGGTGAACTCGTAATGTTCTCATGTACTAATCCCTTTGCCTCACGATATAGATTAAGCTCAAGGCGAGACCGTGTCATCCTCTTAATAGCTCAATCACTCTCTCGATTCCGTGATGGATTATAAAACCGTGATTGACTCCTCAATCACCTTGGCATGGCCATGCACTTTCATAATCCATTACATCGAGGGGCCCGAGATATCTCTCCCATAAGGAGGGCAAATTCTATCTTGATCATTCACATCCCACTACATGTTTCATGGCAAACCCAAAACTACTTTTATGACTACCCGCCACGGAGTAGTGTTTATGATCCCAAAATAAGCTACTACGCATCTTTGGGAACCATGATGATCTCAAGTCTAGGGATTCCACATAAACACTACTTGAGACCAAGCGATGACACATGTAATCTCTGCGGTGTCTCATGGCGGGTCTATCCAACATATGTTCACTAACACATGTCCATATTATTGATTTGATATCTCCATACCATGATCCATGAGACATGATCATCAATCAATACATATCTTGATCTTTGAATCATATTTGTTCCTCATATGAAATATAATCGGGATCATTTAGAAATAGCAACATTTTGGCATTAAGAGTCTCATGAATAAGTCACATACTCATTGATCAATAATGATAATGTCTATTTCAAGGAACAAAGCAATGTATCATAAACATAGTATGTGATATATTCAACATCTCCATGTTGCCTCTAGGGCATATCACCAACAGCCTCCCACTTGCACTAGAGTCAACCATGTAGGTATCTAATACCTATTGCCCTAGTGTGAGCCTCATGCTTTGGGTGGGAAGCGGCTTTGTCAACGGATCGCAATGTTCAAACCGTTTGTACTTTGCATATCTTCACATCGCTCTCTCCACAATCTCGCGGATGAGATGAAATCGCCGTAGAATGTGTTTGGACTTACGTGCGATCTAGGCTCCTTGGCTTGCGCAATGGCTCCCTTGTTGTCACGATGAGGTCCATTGGGTGGAGGCACTAGCCATCACACCAAGCTCGAAACAAATTTCTTGATCCAAACGGCCTCTTTAGCGACTTGAGCCGCTATGTACTCGGCTCGTTGTAGAATCAAGAACTGTCTCTCGCTTGGAACTCTTCCACTCACCGCACCGCCATTCAAAGAACACAAATCCAGATTGCGATCTAAAATCATCTTTGTCGGTTTGGAAGCTAGCATCGGTGTAACCATTTACAACGAGCTCTTCCTCACCCCATAGACGAGGAACACATCTTTAGTTCTTCTCAAGTACTTCAAGATGTTCTTTACGGTAATCCAATGACTTTCACGGATCGATCGGTATCTACTCGTAGCACTTAAAGCATACGAGACATCCGGACGTGTACAAAGTATGGCATACATAATGGATCCAATAGTGAAGCATATGGAATCACATTCATTTTATCCCGCTCATCGGTGTACTAGGACACCGATTCTTGCTAAGATTTATACCATGTGACATAGGTAGGAAGCCTTTCTTGGAATCCGCATGTTGAACCTTTTCAACACCTTGTCAATGTACGTATCTTGGCTTAAGCCAATCGACCTTTTGATCTATCTCTATAGATCTTGATGCCCGTAATATATGCCGCCTCCTAAGTCTTTCATAGAGAAACTATTTTTCAATGAAGATTTATGATTCGAGCATAGGAATGTCATTTCGATCAATAATATGTCATCCACATATAATACCGTAAACACGAGTGCGCCCCACTAGCCTTTTGTAAACACAAGGCTCTTCTTCGTTCTTGATGAAACCAAACCCTTTGATTACTTCATCAAAACGAATGTTCCAACTCCGAGATGCTCGCTTTAATCCATAAATGGATCTTTGCGCTTGCATATCTTTCCGGTGATTGCGGATCGACAAAACCCGTGGGTGTGTCATGTACACATCCTCACTCGATTTCCATTAAGGAAAGCTGTTTTGACATCCATTTGCCATATTTCATAGTCGAAATAAGCGAATCGCTAGAATGATCCGAATAGACTTTAGCATTGCGACGCGAAAAAGTTTCATCATAATCAACACCTTAAATTTGTTTGAAACCTTTGGCCACCAATCGCGCTTTATAGATGTGAACATTTCCATCTATGTCTATCTTTTCTTGAAAACCCATTTGCACTCAATGGTTTTAACACCATCGGTGGATCAACCAAGTTCCAAACTTGATTACTGTGCATGGATTCAATTTCGGATCTCATGGCTTCAAGCCATTTCTCAGAGTCTGGTCCCACCATGGCTTCTTCATAGGTCTTAGGCTCATCGTTGTCTAACAACAATATGTCCCGTTTGAGTAGTCAAGAACATGTACCTCTCGGTGCACGACGTGACCTCTCGACCACGTGGTGCGGTGTGTCCCAGCGGGTTCTTCAACAGTTTGTTCATCTGTTGTGGTTCGTAGAGGAGCTGAAACGTTTCGGTGTTTCTAATTTCTTCAAGTTGCACCATGCTCCCACTATCCCTTCTTGAGAGAAACTCTTTCTCTAAGAAGACACCATGCCAAGCGACAAACACTTTGCCTTCTTCTTGATTATAGAAGTAATATCCTTTTGTTTCCTTAGGATACCCGATAAAGAAGCATTTATCGGTTGGGACCGAGCTTATCAGTTGTAAACGTTTTACATAAGTCTCACATCCCCAAATCTTAAGAAAAGACAAGCTAGGACGTTGTCTGTCCATATCTCATATGGTGTCTTTTCACCGATTTTGATGGAACCCTATTTAGTGTGAAAGGTACATTTCAAGAGCGTACCCCAAAAGACAACGGAAGATCACGTGGCTCATCATGGAGCGCACCATATCTAATAAGGTGCGATTTCTCGTTCGATACCCCATTCCATTGAGGTGTTCCAAGTGAGTCAATTGTGGAACAATTCCACAATCCTTCGATGATTACCAAACTCATGGCTCAAATACTCGCCTCCACGATCGGATCGTAGAAACTTGATTGTCTTGCCTAAATGATTTTGCACTTCATTTTGGAATTCTTTGAACTTTTCAAAGGATTCGGACTTATCTTCATCGGTAGATATATCCATATCTACTAAAGTCATCAATAAAAGTTATGAAGCATGAAAACCACCTCCGGTCGTTGAGCTCATTGGTCCACATACATCGAATGTACGAGTGCCAATAAGTCACTTGCCCGTTCACCTTGACCGGTGAAAGGTGCTTTTGTCATCTTGCCAAGTAAACAAGATTCGCATGTCTCAAATGATTCAAAATCAAATGAGTGCGAATACCATCTCTATGGAGCTTCTCCATGTTTCTCATTTATGTGACCTAGCGACAGTGCCAAATAAACGTGAGATTCAAATCATTCGATCGTTGCCTCTTTGCATTAATGTTATAGACCGACGACTCTTCAAGAGTAAGAACATATAACCCATTCACCAATGGAGTATGACAATAGAACATATCTTTGAAATAAAGAGAACAACCATTGTTCACGGATCTAAAGTCATAACCTTCGCTTGTAAACATGAAGCGAAATAATGTTCTTGGAAAGAGATGGAACACAATAACAATTATTCAATTCCAAAACTAATCACGAAGGTAAAGACAATGGCATGGTGCCAACACCACCGCAAAGAACTTTTGCTCCATTGCCAGCGAAGATCTACTTCGCTCCTCCTCAAACTTCTACTTCTTCTTAGCCCCGCAACGATTTGCAAATGTGAGCAACCGATCCGGTATCAAATACCCAAGAATCAGTAGAAGAAGTGGCAAGATTGATTTCTATAACATTTATACCTGGAGCGGAAGTCGTACTTCCTTCTTCTCCTTAAGATCCTCCAAGTACTTTGGGGGTTCCTTTTCCAATGTCACGATTGCTTCTGATGAGTAGCAATCGCATCGAGAGCAGGCCCTTCTTAACTTGCTTGGCCTTAGAACCGCTCGCGATCTCATCGGGAGCTAACTTTCTTTGACCACGCCTTTCTTGACATAGGGCTTGCCCTTGCCTTTCTGCATCATCATCACATGATTGGTGCTTTTCTTAATGCTTTCCTCGCAGATTTTAGCATCCCATGCAACTCACCAAGGTCTTGTCCATGTTGTTCATGTGATAGTTCGTAATGAATGGCTCAAAGCTCTGGGAGCGATCAAGAATCACATCAAGAGCCAACTCTTGGCTAAGGGAAAACCAAGCTTTTCGGACTCTCAATGTAGCCAATCATCTTAATCACATGAGGGTCGACGGGATTCCCTTCGCAAGCTCGCACGCAAATAAGGACTTTGAAGTGTTGAACCTCTCAGCCCTTGCTTGGTTCTCAAACATACCACGCAACCCCACAATGATATTGTAGGCATCTGTGTTCTCATATTGCTTCAAGCTCGAGAGGACATTGTGGCAAGCATGAGACGACTCACATCAAGGCAATCATTCGTTTGCTTCTCATAAGCTCTCCGTGCACCACGGTAGCATTATCGTGCAAGTCATCGGGATAAGGAGACTCAAGGACATACTCCTTGCGCTCTTGCTTGAGAACAATTCTCAAGTTGCGATACCAATCCAAAAAGTTTGTTCCATTGAGTTTTTCTTTCTCAAGAATAGATCGCAAATTAAAAGAACTGGATGCGGCATTAGTTGACATGATCTACAACAAAGAATATGCAAAGTTTAGCACTGTGTTTATGTTCATCTTTTATTAAACTATTTAACAAAAGACTCCCACTATGTGTTTTGCAACAAAACTCCCTCTAAGTTACATAGTGGATCAAGATCCTCATTTCACTAGTTCCTAGTGAGCTTTGGCATCACGGCTAGAAGACTAGTGACATGGGTAAGCAACACCTTGCTAATCACATCCCTATGTGACTCTTGCTTGTTGGGTGACATCAATATGTCCCGGACCCAACCTATGCCCCAAGGTCCAAAACTGTTTTGATAACCTTGTTAAGTAAACCAAATGCTTCCGCATGTAGATGTCCGACATCTACCCCAAATAATGATGATAACCGACGGCACTCTACTTTGGTAGACCTACCGTGCGGTGATCATTATCTTTTGGTGCAACATATGGAAGGGCATTAACACCTAATTTTATGAGGAATTCTATCCTACCAAAGCAACATATCACATATATCATTGCACAAGAATAAGATAGATAACATCACAGATAAACATATTTAACTGTGAAATAGTATGACCCAAAAATGGTGATCTCCATCTCCATGTAGGTGTAGACGATCTCCATCCTCCACAACACTCCTTTAGGCCACCATGCTTGAAAGCTTGTAACCTCAAAACTAGGCTACTACCTATAATAGCTAGAAATTGAAGATTACCAAAATAGATTCAAGCATTAAGGTCGACACGCAGGTCGTTAAATACAATAAAGACAGCTAACAATAGCTGAAATAATCATGACACGCAGCCATGAGCGAATGTTACATGCATCACATACATCTCATACATTCCAATAAGATATAGGGCCATACTATTCACATCATTCCCTGAAAAACAAGTTAGACGTAGAATCGTATTCTACCTAACGATGTGAAACCAAGACGCTATACAAGGTGGGTATGCACGGCGGTCCAATCTATGAAATCGCAATGGAAAAACTATTCGGCACAACCACCTTATGTCGATCCGAGACATTCTCTAGGACGCTAGTTTTTCCACTAGGCCGAGGCCATCAGATCCATAGAATACTAGTATTCGGCATAACTACCTTATACCGATCCGAGACAATCTCTAGGACACTAGTATTCATACAATCTGCGCCTCATCTAACCCCTGCTCACCGATTGATCTCATCAACCCGTGCTACCATCGATTCATCACATGAACCGATCGATCTAGTCGTAATAGATCCAATCTACTACAACCGCATATCAACATATGCGCTGATCCAGATCGCAAACTAAGCAAGATGGCTCTGATACCACTAATGGATCGTGCGTAGTCTACGCAAGCAGAAAACAAAACTTTTCTACCGCGCACACAAGGACATCATGCTTAAGGAGGATCATGGATCGTTACCACTAGACGCAGGCGCAGTGAAGAAGAGTTGGAGAAGCCGATCCAACCACGCGCGTCGAGGTAGTAGTGGAAGTAGTCGATCGTCCCGAACCGATCGTCTCCTCCATGCGATCAACCACACCACGAGCGGATCCAATCAGAGATTGATGCCGATCAACGCAAGAACGAGCGGCGCCCACCGGTATCCACACGTCTGGGCCGGAACCCGATCGCGAGTGTACCAAAGACTCACGGCGACTAGGGTTTGGCTCAGAGGTGGCGGCTAGGAATTAGCTCGGGATTATCGATGCATCCCTCCCCCGCCTCCATATATATAGACCTCCTCACTTGGGCCTCGTGGACCGAGGCCCAATAGGAGTCTATCAGGATCTCTATCCGAATTGAGCCCATATCCGAATCACATTCGAATTAGTGTTCCAACCCGTTAAGTGTGCGACAGCAGGTTCACGATACTTGGTCGCGACCGTAAACACCTTTCGGTCACCGTGTTAATAGCGGCCTCTAGTAAGACATATTAACCCCAAAGTATACGTAAAGATCACATCGGTGAACTCGTAATGTTCTCATGTACTAATCCCTTTGCCTCACGATATAGATTAAGCTCAAGGCGAGACCGTGTCATCCTCTTAATAGCTCAATCACTCTCGATTCCGTGATGGATTATAAAACCGTGATTGACTCCTCAATCACCTTGGCATGGCCATGCACTTTCATAATCCATTACATCGAGGGGCCCGAGATATCTCTCCCATAAGGAGGGTAAATTCTATCTTGATCATTCACATCCCACTACATGTTTCATGGCAAACCCAAAACTACTTTTATGACTACCCGATTCACGGAGTAGTGTTTAGTAGTCCCAAACTAAGCTACTACGTATGTCGGGAACCATGATGATCTCAAGTCTAGGATTCCACATAAACACTACTTGAGACCAAGCGATGACACATGTAATCTCTGCAGTGTCTCATGGCGGGTCTATCCAACATATGTTCACTAACACATGTCCATATTATTGATTTGGTATCTCCATACCATGATCCATGAGACATGATCATCAATCAATACATATGCTGATCTTTGAATCATATTTGTTCCTCATATGAAATATAATCAGGGATCATTTAGAAATAGCAACATTTTTGGCATTCAGAGTCTCATGAATAAGTCACATACTCATTGATCAATAATGATAATGTCTATTTCAAGGAACAAAGCAATGTATCATAAACATAGTATGTGATATATTCAACATCTCCATGTTGCCTCTAGGGCATATCACCAACACTTGCCCACTAGAAGGAGCTTCCTAACGTCAACTCATTCCTAACTTTTGTTTCTAGAACATGACAATCAAAGTTGACAACGATAGTAGGGTGAACTACTCTGTTTTTCGTAAACCCTATTTTACACTATTTGCTTAGTTTATTCGTATAAACTATGTAAGTAGCCAGGGCTAGGATAGAGTAGAGTTATTAATATAACTTCAAATCTTAGTCATAATTTCACCTTCTTTCATTTCTCTTTTGTCATATGAGTACTAACTACTCAATAAGATAATTTGTAGGAAAGGGAAGATTAAAATTTCACTAAAGACTTGTCTTTACAAGTTCTCTATTACAAACTACTTTGACGAAGGAGATTCAATCTACATCTCCTTCTCAACCTTTTGGCTAATTGGCTCTACTTCTTCGATTAGACGAGCAGCTTCTGCTTCAGAGTAGTCGAAGTTGTCTTCAATCGTTTGAAGGTTGAGTGTTCGGTCACGTACCTTGAGTTTTGCCAAGGCATAACTCACTATACCTTTGACCGCTTCTCTTAGTGAGTTAGCCTGATTGGTCTTCAGAGTCGTTATAAGCTTCTCTAAAGCTCCAACTTGTTGTCCAATTGCACTTGTGTGGCAGGCGTGGTGTACTCTAGAGGAGTAATCTCCTCAGCACCAAACCTACCGAGTAAATTGTTTAAGAGTGAAACGTTGTCTTGAAAATTGATCTTCATTGACTTAGTCTCCTCTTGATGTCGAGTTGAAACTTCTTGGAGTCGCTTTATTTTGACTACTGCCTCTATAAATAGAGAAGAACTAGTCAGAATAATACTTTCCAAAATGACTAGTTAATGGAACTAGTCATCGGTAAAGAATTCCTTACCTGCTAGTCAAGACTCAAGCTTCTCGACTTCATCTTTATGCTGCTCTTCCAGTGACCCGGTCTTCTAGTTTTTTTGTTTGCCGATATGATTAAGCTCTCCGATCACTTTGGTTTTTTCTCCGACCTCAGTGCAAAGTTTACTCATTTTGACCTCTTTATCTATCAAAAGAAAAGAGTTAGAGAAAGATAAGAAAGAGATCTAAATAACTAGTCTTAAGTTTAGAACTTACTGTTTATTTAGCCTTGCAACTTGTCAGTTGCAGAATTGCTCTTCAGAAGCCTTATTGTTAAATCAACGTTTTCCTTCTTTAGCTTCTACATCTCGACCTTCTCATTGTTGAGTGCGTTGGCCAGGGACTTTTCACCACTCTTGGACCTAAAAAGTTTAAAGATAGACATGAGGAACTAGACAAGTGGTCAAAACATAAAAGACTACATGTGCCAGTGACATACCATTTCTCTGCCTTCTCGTAGAGTTTAGCGTTCTGCTATCGTAAAAGCATAAGTTGCTTGTGGTATTCAGCCACAGTGACAATATTCTCCAAAGCTCTTTGAATAGAGAAGGATAGTGAGAAGCCAGAAAAACCAAGCATAGGAATACCTAAGCATCAAATACTTACGTTCATGCTCGTACGAGCAAACTTGGTAAGTACCCGCTGGGAATCTTCAAGTTAATCGAGCTCGTCAACCTTGTTCCTCCGCACCTTTTCAAGGCATTCATCATCAAAGACATTCCCCTTGTTGGGAATATCTTTGGGGTGATGGACTCGGTTTTGAGATCGACACGAAGAAGAGCCCACTACAAAAGCAAGGTTAAGAAACTTAGAGAAGAAGTTAGGTTGTGTAAGATCAAGGATGACAACTAGAGCAGAGTAAATAGGCAGTCTTAAAAACTCTCTTCCAATTAATTGTCAATTTCTATTTGACTAAACCAAGTATATAATGCGAGAACTTAACTCAAATTAGTTTAGCACAAATAAAGGCTAAATCAATTGTGTTCACCTAAGTGCACCAACACTCTAAGGTTATGTCAAAGTTTGCAATCCTAGGATGACAAGCAATCAATTTAATTCTATGAAAGTAAATTGAGAACAAGAAAACAAACCACAATTGACACGGTTGCTTTTTACCATGGTATTAAGAGATTTATCGGTTTTCCCTAGTCCACGTTGAGATAAGCCCAAACGAATTGGACTAGCTCTATGAATTAAGCCTTCCACCTCAAATCCACTAGTTGTAGCTCTTTTCTTCTCCGGGTAGGTGAGCTCCAACCTTCATAACCGCTAATTCTTCTCGATCTTCTCATAACCTTCTTTGAGAAGATCACCGCGCACGATGCCTCCAATGCTATGTAGAAGTCGGCAACCTCTAAGAGTAATAAGTCAAGCCCCTTGTTTGACTCTCACCACATGCAACGAATGCACAAGCTCGAGCGGTTGAAGGGGGTCGTGTTCGAAGTCGAGGCTGTTGTCGAAGTCCACGCCATGGCCGAAGTCGAGGCCGTGGTCGAAGAGGGTCATGGTCCATGGTCGATGCCGAGGCCATGGTCGAAGAAGTCTGTGGTCAAAGTCGACGCTGTGGTCGAGGTCGACATGGGCGACGTCGAAGCCATGGTCGAGGTCGACATGGGCGACGTCGAAGCCATGCTCGAGGTCGACATGGGGGATGTCGAAGCTGTGGTCGAGGTCGAGGTCGTGGTCGAAGGTTCGTGGGGCCGTGGTCGAGGTCGAGGGCATGGTTGAAGGGGGCCATGATCGAGATCGAGGGCATGGTCGAAGAGGGCCGCCATGGTCGAAGTCGAGGCCGTGGTCGAAGGGTGCCGTGGTCAAAGTCGAGGATGTGGTCGAAGGGCGCTGTGGTCGAGGTTGACGCCATGGTCAAAGTCAATGTGGGCAAAGTCGAAGCCATGGTTTAGGTCGAGGTCGTGGTCGTGGTCGAAGGGCTATGATTGAAGTTGATGTCGTAGTCGACCCCGGCGACTACTTCGACCACAAAGCCGTAGTCGAACGGATGTGATCGAAGAACCTGTAAAACTGATAAAGGTAGCATAAAATTCGATAAAGATAGCATAAAATTCGATAAAGATATCACCTCAGGTCCATAAGAGAATAGAGCAAATTCGATAAGGATAGCATAAAATTCGATAAAGATAACATCTAACACCTCAGATCTACGTGAGGAAAAATTGATAAACGTATAATAAGTGAATCCTGCAAAATTTGATAAAGATAGCACCTCAGGTCCATGAGAGAATAGGAGCGACGATGGGGTCGGCGCGGCCAAAGCGAACGTCATCGAAGTGCCGCACTTAAAGTGCTATAGCAATTGGCCCCGATGACTGCTTCGACCACGGTGCATCGACCACGAAGCCGTAGTCGAACGGATGTGATCAAGGAGGGCAGCGCGAACGAAGGCGGTGGGTCGACGTGGACAAAGAGGAAGAGGGCGGTGCGAGCGAAGAAGAAAAAGGAGCAGCGGGCGCGCCGCTTCGACCATGAAGCCGTAGTCGAACGAATGTGATCGAGGAGGGCAGCGTGCCATCGCCCGCTTCCTACATGAGACACAGGCCGCCGTTGGCCCCGTAAACGCCGCCATCAGCCATGAAGACCATCACCGCACGGACTTAGATGAGGCACACCGCCGCACCGGCTGTACCGCACGCCGATGCCAACTAAAGCTTTGCACGCTGCTTCCACACGCTCATGCCACTGCTCGCCTCACGTCGGAGCCGCCGTTGCCGCTCCCGAGCATCACTAGAGCTGTCGCGCCCGCATGCGTCGCCGCTTTCACGCGCAGCCCGCATATGCCGCGTCCAGAGCGCCGCCCACACACGCTGCCTCCTGAGTGCCGCCCCGTACACGCCGCCTCTGCACGGTGAGCCACCGCCGCCGAGTCACGCCCTGCATGGCCCATTGTAATTCAACCTCGGGTCACCGCTGCCTCGCGCTCCCACATGAGCGCTGGTCGCATGCATCGCACGAGCCAGCAGCCGCACATGCCGACGCCCGATTCGCCGGCCGCGAGTGCCACCGCTCCTCCACGAGCCCCGGCTGAATGCGCCACTGCTGTCATGTGTGAACAGGGGTAGGGAAACCCTACCCCTTCCCCTTTTTGTTGGCCGACCGTGGGCCATGGGCTGGGTTGGGCCAAAGGAAAAAAGGAAAAAAGAGAGAGGGGACCGGTGGCCAAATTTTCAAAAGGACCCTTGAAAAATCAGGAAATTACGCAAAAATTTTTCTCAGAATTGAAAAATACCACACAAGCCCTCAGAAGTTGCATTATTCAATGAAAATTCGTATTCCAGCATAAAAGGGCCTCGAAAATTCAAATTTTGAGTTGTTTTCACATTTGAAGCATGTTTAGCACTGTTATTATTACTTTCTATGTTTTATTTATTTATTTACTTACTATTTTCATTAATCATAATTATTTAAAATGCCTTTAATCGCTGAAATCAACAGTAAAATTATAGAAAGTGCATAGAACCTTTTGTTCCATTGTCCAATTTATTTTATGCATATTTACTAGCAGTTAATTTATATATTCCTTTCATGCACATGTAGATGACAGACATCGCGAACTAGGGTTTGAAAAGCTGGCCTAGCATGGCCAAAATTACTTGACTTGGGCTTCTAATGTCGAAATCGTACTTGAAGCCAAGAAGCTCTGTGCTGCCCTAGGGATTGGTGCACCACAGGGTGCCAAACCCACACATAAAGAAAATGATCAGGCACTTCACTTACTCAGGCACCACCTCTGTCTCACTCTCAAGAATGAATACATGACAAAGAAGAGCACGCTAGCATTGTGGACTGCACTTAGAAGAGGTTCGAGAAGCTAAAGTACACCATTCTCCCATAGGCAGAGCAAGAGTGGATCCGGCTGAGGTTTGCTGATTTTAAAATTGTCGGGAAGTACAACTCTGCTCTGCACATAATTTGTACCAATCTTCAACTTTGTGGTAGGTAGATCACTGATGAGCAAAAGATTGAGAAGACCGTCTCCACCTTTCACCCCAATGCAGTGCAGTCTATGCGTAACTATCGTCAAGATGGCTACAAGGAGTATGCCGAGTTGATTGATATCATGCAGGTTGTAGAGGTCAGGATGAAGTTTTCTGTAAGAACTTTGTCGCACAGCTAAATGGGAGCTCCACTGGCCATGAGGCCATTGCTAGGAGCTACAAGGTACGAAAGCCTATAATAAAGAAAAAGGGAAGGAAGGGCAAAGTCGCAGCCCAGAAAGACAAGTCAAATGCTCCACAAGAGAATAAGGCCAGAAAACTGAAGCGGGACAACAAGCTCTATGGTTAGCAAGACCAAACCTACTACAAGTGTGGCAAGTGGGGGCACTGGTCGCGGATCTGTAAAGAGCTGCAATACGTCGTCGATGCATTCCAGTCTAAGAGAAGAAGGGTGGCAAAATGAAGCATGAAACCCACTTTGCTTACGCTGAGGGGGAGAGTTCTGAGCAGTTGCCTGCGCTGATGGAGGTTGACTCCACTCCTGCAGCAGCACCCCCTCTTGATATTTCAGCTGCCGCCGCCATGATTTCCCAGGAAGACCATCTCACCCCTGAGAAGATAGCAGCATAAGTCTTTGGCTTTTTAGCAGATTCAGTCTAATGCACATAATACATTTAGACTTTAATTGACATTTATTTAATGTGCGGAAGGAATAAGCTAGATTTTGCATTGTCGGTACTCAGACAATTCATTCTCTCGTGGTGGTTGGATGATATTAAATAATTCATTCATTTATTTAGTTAATAATGGAATGATATGTTCTCATGTTTGAAGTATCTTATATATATGATTGATTGTCTTCTACTACATATTAATAAAGTACTTTATATTAGAATATGTGCGGCGTCCTATGAAAGAAGTGTGCTTAGCTGACAGTAGCACAACAAATACCATCTTGAGAGAGACAAAATTCTTTCAGTTGATTAGCAAGAATACTGGCAGCCTCACAACAATCACCGGTAGCGATGCCTGTATAATAGGCTCAGGAAGAGCCACAATTATACTCCTTATGGGCACAACTTTGGTTATCCAAGAAGCCTTATTGTACCCAGAATCGAGTAGAACTCTCCTAAGTTTTATGGATATTCGCACTAATGGTTTCTATGTTGAGATTGAAGAAGAGTATGGTAAAGAATACCTGCTCATTACGAAGCGCGAAGCAAATGGAAAAAGGGTGTTAGAAAGGCTTCCTTCATTTGAGACTAGGCTGTACTAAACTAATATTAAGGCACCCGCAGCCTATACTGCCCTGAAAACAATATTTAGAAGCTCTGAACTCTTCTATCTCTAGAATGATAGATTAGGCCACCCAGGTCTTAGGATGATAAGAAATATAATTAATAATTCACAGGGACATAATATAGATGTATAGAGTTTTTTGAATCAAGAAGATTTTGTGTGCCCCGCATGTGCCATTTGGAAATTAATTACTAGACCTTCTACTCTAAAAGTGAAGGATGAAGTCCCTGCATTCCTGGAATGCATCCAAGGAGACTTTGTAGACCTATACAGCCCTTGTCAAGGCCATTTAAATATTTTATTGTGCTCATCGATCCTTCTTCGAAATGGTCGCACTTATATTTATTATCTACAAGAAATTATTCTTTCGCAAAGCTGATCTCACATATAATTCAAATTAAAAATAATTTCCCTGATCATCATATAAAGTCCATCAGAATGGACAACGTTGGAGAATTTACTTCAAAGGCATTTGATGATTATTGCATGGCAATGAAAATTAAAGTTGAGCATTCTATTTCGCATGTTCACACCTAGAATGGACTAGCGGATGTATTAATTAAGAGAAATAAATTTATTGCCCGATCACTTTTGTAGAATTATAATTTACCAATTACATGTTGGTGACACGTAGTCCTGCATGCTGCAACTCTTATCAACTTTAGACCATCAGCATATAACATCCATTCACCAATGCAACTAGCACAAGGGTCAGCACAAAAAATTTCTCATCTCCGGAGGTTTGGGTGTAAGGTTTATGTACCTATACCCCCTCCACAGTGTATAACAATGGGCCCTCTCCGATAGCCTGGGATATACATTGGTTATGAGACAATATCCATAATCAGGTATTTGGACCCCATCATAGGAGATTTGCATACTGCCCATTTCGCTGATAGTATATTTGATTAGGATAGTTCTCGATATTAGGGGGAGGAAATCAACCCCTTGATGAAACCATCAAAAAATTACGTGGCAAGCTACGGGAATCCATTCACATGACCCATACACTAGTGAAGCAAATAGAGAAGTCCGGAAGATCATTGACTTGCAAGCAATAGCAAACCTACTGCCGAACCACTTTAGTGATTTAGAAAGAATGACCAAGTCACATGTGCCTACATGCAATACACCGGAGAGGGTTAAAATACCGAAAAAAGCTAAAGGTATCCCTAATTTTGTCCAGAGACCTCAGAATAAAAGGACAAAACTCCGGCCCTTCGAATCCCAAGTAACCAGGGACGCCTAGTGAAAAGGATAAGAAGGATTTGACACAGCCAATCACTGAAGTTCTCCAGAATCAGAAGGGGAGCCAGTTGAGACCTGACACCAGTATGACACCGTCAGAAAAGGGCATACATAGCGTATTTACAAAAATAGCCGTATACATAGCGTATTGACAAAAATGATATTTTTGCCATTCGATGACTGGACGGCAGCGCGCATGGGCTGACGCGTAGCCGCTGCCATTCCGCGGTGGGACAGCAGCCGACCTGCCATCCTGGGCGGACGCAGGTGGACTGCCGTCCCACCATCGGGCAGCAGGTGATTAGGCCAACTGATTAGCCGACCTAATTACCTGCTCTCATTTATTTTTTGCGTACTTTTTGTTTGAATTTTTAAATATAGCAAATGAACTCAAACAATTACAAAATTTTGTGTGCAGCCTCCTGCCGTCCGGCCATGGGATGGCAGGCCGCTTGCCGTCCCACTGTGGGATTGCAGTGGCGATGCGTCAGCCCAGGCGCGCTGCCGTCCGGCTACTGGACGGCAAAAACGCCATTTTTTGTTAATATGCTAGACATACGTCTATTTTTGTTTATATAGTGCTAAATAGTGTTAAATATGCTAAAAAGTCATAGCAGGTTGTTGCGTATTACTATGTAGTATAATGATTACCTGAAAAGGAGTATGGAAACGGACTGAAATAAATGAGTAGGGAGTATGTTCAGTATTAGACCGTCAGTTTGGAAATTTTTGGGAGTATATTAACTGCTGGAAAGGATCCTATGACAAAGAGTATAGAATTACGGCAAAGGAAATTAGTGTGGAGTGTAAGATATGGCAACATGTATTACGTATACTCCTATGATCCCAAGGTATTTTTGCTTAGCTGTATTTTCCTATGATCCCAAGTTATTTTGCTTAGTTGCAGACTCACACGGTTCGTATGCATGTAACATATTCAGACATGCTTTTCTGAACTAGTCACCTGCTCATACGTTGGAATAAAATTCACTGAATATATAGAGAATTATGCTATATAAAAGGGCTACTATGATCAGTTGAAAAGTGAAGAGTGATGAGAAGTTAAGAATAGAACGGTTGAAGGAGAAGGGACGTAAAACCACCAACTCATTCTTTTGTGCTTTTCTGTATTTTGTTGTGCTGAAACCAGTGCTTAGATTGTACTCACAAATATGCTTCATTCTTATCATCACTACCGGGTTCAGCAGCTTTGCCGAGTGCCTGTGGCACTCGGCAAAGCACGATAAACACTCGGCAAAGTCTTTGCCGAGTGCCACCCAACATAGCTCACACGCCATAGTTTCGACGGAAGAGCTCTTTGCGAGAGCTTTCATCGAGCACTCGGCAAAGTCTTTGCCGAGTGCCGAAACAACCCTCGGCAAAAAAAAGGCGAGCGGACGGAAGGAACACGGTGACGGCGTGGTTTGCCGAAAGTGCCAGACGGAATGGCACTCGGCAAATCTTCTGATTTGTCGAGTGTCGTGGTAAAACACTCGGCAAAGTTTTAAACTTTGCCGAGTGTTTTTACCACGACACTCGGCAAAATTACGACACTCGGCAAAGTACGTTCCCAGAATGCCCAGAAACGTTACTTTGCCGAGTGTTTTTACCACGACACTCGGCAAAATTACAACACTCGGCATAGTACGTTCCCAGAATGCCCAGAAACGTTACTTTGCCGAGTGTTTTTACCATGACACTCGGCAAAGCCTCTCTTTGCCGAGTGTAACACACGGCAAAGTGGCCGAAAACTGCCAATGTTAAATGTTTATTGCACCCCACTCAAACAAATCACAAATATCACAGATATATCAACAAGTAATCACCACAAGTAATCACATATAGTCCACAATATATCACATATATCACCACAAGTCACAATATATCACATATATCACCACAAGTCTCCAAATATCACATCACAAGTCACAATATCACATATAGTCACAATATATCACATATCACATATCACAAGTCACATATAGTCACCCGATCGATGTGGTGGGTCATGAGGCATATTATTCAAGTCAGCCGATTGATTCTCGCACAAAAGAGAAGAGATTGCATGTGTGAGACAAGATTTAAGGTAGGAACATACAAACTGAAATATTCATACTCCACTAGAAACTCACAGGAGTAGTTGGAGGAGGTGGAGGAATAGCTCCGGTGGCAGAGGTTGACCCATCCTCTCGCCAAGACTTTGCATCCACTGAAACATCTGCGTCATCCTCTGCCGCTCGGCCTCACTCCTCTTCCGATCGGCCTCCATCCTCGCCTCCATCTCCTCCCGTAGCCTCTTCTCTTCTTCCAGCTGGGCCTACAATATTTCACCCCAATGTTACAATGCAAAGCAAAGGTATGTAAAAATTAATGAACGACGAATAAAACAAAAATAACACGGAGTGCCTCCATCCGGATGCGGTGGTCCTGGTGGGCGAATGGCGGGCTTGAGCTCGTGCTCCTTGCTCGAACTGGGAGAGAGTGGGAGTAGTGGCCGTGTCGAGTGTCTTGTCGCCAATCCAAGATCCGCCCATGCTTCTTGCCTCCTCCCACCCTCATGACGACTTCTCCATCAAGGTCCCGGTGCTCGGATCGTACTCTGGCCCATGGACCGCCCTTGCCATCGATGTGTACTCACTGAGGCGGTTGTGGACGGTCGCATTGCTGTACACCGAGGGCGGGTCCTCCGGGTTGTAGTCGACGTCGAAAGACGACCGAACCAGAGAATAAACTGGGCCTAACTCACATGACTAAACCACAAATGAACTAGACAATCGAAAGACGACCGAACGAACTACACGACGACGACACAAACGAAACACGACTACAACGACTATCGATCGACGATATAACTAACTACCGACCGCGAGACATCAGGAGGAAGTCGAGAAGCACGGAGGGAGTCGAGAGAGAAAGAGAGAGGAAACGATCGACGGCTAACTAAACGAGGAGTGCCGGAAGAGGAGGAAGGCGGCTGGAGAAGAAGTAAAGGCACGGCGGCCGTGGATCTGGAGAGAGGCGGCGCCGAGGTGGAGCGCGCCAGAGGAGCGGCGGTGCGCGGATGGAGGGGGCGCGGGTGGAGAAGAAAGAGAGAGGCGGCGGAGAGAAGGTAGGCGGAAGAGGTGGCGCGGTTGGGAGCGGCGAGGAGAGCGGCGGGGGGTGCTGCGGTTAGGAGCGGCCGCCGGCGAGATGGGGGAAGGCGGCGGCGCTGTGGAGCAGGAGGCGTGGTGGGTTGGCGCGCCTGCGAAGAGGAGAGCGGAGAGGAGATGGTGGCAAGAAGGAGAGGCGGCGGAGTAGGGTGGCGTGGTATAGTCGGCTCGGCCATGCGCCGATGAGTAGATGGAGAAGAGAGCAACGAGGGGATAGGGAAAGAAGAAATGCCAGGCTCGGTTTGGATCTGGGGCGGCGGCTAGGGTTTGTGGCCGGTGGGGTTTTCGGCGGTTTTGCGATTTGGCCCTCGAAGATTTCTAGAATTACGAATAGGTCCTTCTCCCATCTGATTTCTTCTGTTTTGGCCCTCGGAAACTCTGATTTCTTCGCGAAAAGATCCTACGCGTCCGTGATGACACGTATAATTGTACAGAGCAGTCCCGGAATGCCAAATTAAATGGCTTATGCGCCTAGATCGCTAGGCTACCGCGTAAAAATATAGAAAATGTAAAATTATGATTCAAATTCATCGAAGGCATTTGGCAAATACCTCATATTTGCCGAGTGCCTCCCACAATGCACTCGGCAAACCCCCCCTTTGCCGAGTATCTCCCACAAGACACTCGGCAAAGATTTTCTTTTTAATAAAACTTCCTCTCTTTTTTTCATAGCGTGTTTTACAAATTTGTTCACGGGCCAGTCAGGGCGACAAAGCGACGGCCGGCGGGCTCAGTGGAGAGGAGGCGGGGGCCTGGGGGGCGGTGCCGCGGCAGAGATCGGCGGAGAGGAGGCGCCGAGGAGATCTCTCGAACAAGCGTCGATGCTCACAAACGAGGAGATCTCCGGTTTGTGAGCATCGACGTGACAAAGATGCTCGAAACTTTTTCAAATTTTTCCACGGCATACGATACGATACTGGCGACAACTCGACAAGTTTCATGATTTTTGGAATTCGTTCGCATTTTATACAATTAAAAAATCACTCCCACGCAAGTTGGCGGCTTTGCCCCGTGAGCACGTTGATCGAAATTTCGAGACAGTTCCTGGATTTAGCCTAAATTTACACTAAGAAACAAGGATAACATTTTTTGAACGAATGTAATCCATTATTCGATGCACCTGCAGTTCAAACTTACATTTCTTGGAAAAAATTCAACAAAACAAAATAAACTATAGAAATATGCCAAAAGGCAATGCAAATGTCCCAAATTTAAACATGTTGTTTGTGGTAGTGTACTAAAGCTTCAAAAAAAAATTGGTGGCAAAAAACCAAAAAAAAAATTTACTTTGCCGAGTGCCAAGTTTTGGCACTCGGCAAAATAAATTCTTGTCGAAAGTGCCAAACGGAAGGCACTCGGTAAAGAGGACGCCGCTGGATGCCGTTAGGCCCTGCCAATCTTTGCCGAGTGCCTACCTTTGCCGAGTGCCTAGCACTTGGCAAAGACATTCTTTGCCGAGTGTAGGTATTTGCCGAGTTCCAGGCACTCGGCAAACGCCTATTTGCCGAGTGCCATATTTTGCCGAGTGCGGCGCACGGCAAATCAGTTTTTACCGAGTGCCCGCAATTTGGCACTCGGTAAAGATTTGTGCACTCGGCAAATCACGTGTTTCCCGTAGTGCATGTACTCTATTTTCTTAGCAGTATAGTCCTATGATCCCAAGTTCTAGATACTCCTTTTCTGATTTTTTTTTACACTGGAAAGCAGCGTTTAGACTGTTTTCAGAGATGTGCTTCATTCTTTTCATGTACTTCCTTTTCTTATCTGCGTACTCCTTTTTCAGGAAGCATGGCATATGGCAACAAACTCATAAGTACCAATCGGCTTCCTAACAAACAATAGGGTATGATGCTAAATGACTAAATAAATACTTATATCACTTTTGGAATAATGGTAAATTAAAAAAATATATATGTTTTTGGTAGAATCGGGTAAGATCTTATATTCTACGATTCGATCCTACAATGCGATTCTACCAAATTATCTCCGATCCGATTCAAAATCACGATTCTGACAACCTTGGTTCTATCCCTTCCATCATAGCCGCCCTCTAGCTCTCATTTCTAGAGGCTTCATTGTAGCTTACTGGTTCATCCTTGGACAAGAAACACAAGCCTACTACCTCCTCAACTTCACATGTGCTATCATAGATATCTTGTAAGGAGTGAAACTTGAGATGTGTCTCGTGACTGCTCGAGTAGTCTACTGCTATTTGCTTACCTTGGACTCTTGTTCACTACTACAAAAAGGCTAATACTAGACACTTCATCACAGACGGTTAACCAAAACCATCAGTATTAAATACAATCACAGATAGTTTTGGTTTAGAGACCGTCTGTGTTACTACCAGCACTAAAAACTGTCTATGAAGAGGTAATATCACAAATGGTTCGTCTTGAAAACCGTCTGTGAAGTATCACAGACGGTTATTAACAAGAATTATCTGTGATATTAACTCATCATAGACGGTTTGTATTAAAAACCGTCTGTGATATTTTGCCACCCAATTTTGCTGCCCCCTCTATTCAAACTGAAGTGATGTCACGACCTCTTGGTTTCGCTACCTGGCCAAATTCCCTTATATATGCCTCCCCACACGTTTCCCTCAAACACTCCAAACCGATCCGCCTACTGGCTCCCCCAAACCGCCGATTGAAGCGTCGGCCGCCTCTCCCGAGCTCCTCCTCCTCCGGTTATGACACCACGGTTCACTGAACAAGGCACTCTTGTCGTAAGAGTGTCTTGTGCAATGTCACCGTCGTGACATAACGGTGATGCTGCCGCATCATCTCCTTCATCGACACTAGTACTTTGTTTATCCCCCTTCTGATCCCCTCCCCTCTCTTCCTTGATACTTGTGGGTGCGTGTGGAAATTATTTGTGATGCCTTAGTTCTTGCATTTATGTGATGATTGATGGATGGCTAGGATGATCTTGTTCTCATAAATAGGACTACTTTGGTTCATCTGCACTATCTGATTACGCTATTTTATAGCGCAATTAGCACAAACAACACAATCAGAGAATGCTGATGAATTGAAAGAGGTCTATTTTTGACATCAGGAGAGGCTTATCATAGACAGTTCTGAACTAGAACCGTCTGTGATGCAGACTATCATAGATGATTCTTAACTGGACCGTCTGTAATAATAGATATCATAGATGGTTTCAACTACAAATCGGGAGTTGTTCTTCCGTTCTGAACTGTGCTACATGAGGGAAAGGAGCATGGTCTTCCCTATCACACATCTATCTCAAATATGTGTGATGTGCTCCATAGTTGGCATCCCTTCCACCATAACCCTTCTAGACATCAAGTTTAATGCCCAAAAGTTCAAGTGCCAAAATCGAGCATGCCACAACTAAGATTTGTCACCTGTCTCACCCAACAAACACACTGGTGACACAATTATGAGGTTTAATGTGTATAATCTGTTTCTCCCCTCTTTTAACCTTCACTAGTAGTGTCTTGTTGCTGTCATACACATGCAAATAGCTTCCCTTGATCACTGACTTGCAGTCATTCTCATCAAGCGGGCCCAGACTCATGATACTACTATGAAGTTTTGGTATGTAGTACACATCGGAGAGGACACAATGTTCTCCATTCATTCCTTCAAACAACACCATTCCTTTGCCATGGATCAGCACCATAGACCTATCTCTGAATCGCACTTTATCTATGACAACTTCATCCAATTCTAAAAATTGTGAATGGCTTCCTGTCATATGATTACTTTCCCTAGTATCAAGGTACAACACGGTGCTCTGATGCGACACTTCACCATTCACCAGGTTGGGCTTGATCTTGTTTCATGGAGTAGCACTTCTCCTATCGTGTTCTGCACGGTGTGTGTGAGCACACGGACTTCGGTCATGAGCAAGGCAGGCTCAACATCATCTTCTTTTTCCATGAGATGGACCTTGTCTTCCCTCTTCTTGCTTCGATAATCAAATGTGAAATGCCCATAGTTTTGGCAATTATAGCATCTGACCTTCTTGTTGTCGAATTTGTGGTCCTTCCCAGAGTCATTTGAGTGCTCCTCGTCATTGCGCGCATGACCACGGCTTCGACCATGCCCACGCCCATGCCCACGGCTGTGACCACCACTGTTTCTTCGCCCCTTGGATGAGCTTTCACCCCTTTTAGCCTTCGCCTCCTTGGCATTCCACTCTACACGGGTCAGCAGCATGTGCTTGACATCGCCGTCGCCGCAGCTAGGCAGTCCTCGTATGCCTTGAGACAGCCAAAAGCTCCTCGATCAACATAGTGTTCAGGTTACCAAATTGTTCCAAAGTAGAAGCAATTGGTAAATATTTTGGTGTCACACGCAGCACCTTCTCCACTACATAAGACTCATCGATCTTCTCTCCAAGTGTCTACATCTTGCTGATCACAGTGGTGATCCTTAGGGCAAAATCATCCACAGACCCCCCCCTTCACTCATTTGGAGTCCATCGAGCTCCGTCTCGAGGCTCTGCAGCTTCGCCCTCTTCATTCAGTCGGCCCCCACGTGCATAGTCTTCAACACAGCTCACACCGCTCTGGCCATCCTCTTGTCAGTGAGGAGGGTTTCCTCACTTACACCTTTACAGATTGCTATGAGCGCCATCTTATCATTCTGGTTGTCAACCTCCTCATTGGCAACTTCCATAGCATTCCACACTCCTTGAGCTTCCATGTACACTGCATCTTAATGGACCACGCCACATAATTACTACTCGACAACAATGGATACTGGAGGGAGATGCTCCCCTTGCTCGTTGGCGCCTTAGACAATGCTTCTCCGTCTCCGTTGACTCCACTTCCCGGCAACCACCGCATAATCTTGGGCATACATAGATGAGGATCATAGGCTCTGATACCAATATTGGGATCACATGATTTTGAACTCACGCAATCACAGATGACATAACACAGAACAATCGAAGCTTGGTGACGCGCTCACAACTCAGCGTCAGGTTTTCCATGTATGTCATTAGACTAACTCAAATAATGTCCACAATACAAAACATAACATGAACTCCACGTCAAGCTGACAGCCTGATCCGCTACTCACGCCACTAACCACTAGACTCAGTCCAATAACTCAATTAACTTGACTTGCTAATATCCAACTCTATGCAAGCTGACTAAGAAACCAAATATGCGAAATACAGTCCCATGCAGAACCTATTCTACATGCAAACACATGCAACTCTTAATGTAACAAGATTATTTCGACAGCCATGGCCTCGTGTTCCGAAGTTCGCCTTGCTCATGTCCCGGCGCCGCCAACGCCATGCAAGAATCGAACCCGGCCATGCCGAGCATGTCCTCCCGGCCGGAGAACGCCCTCAACCCCAGGAAATCCCTCGTAAGATCGCGGTCGTCTCCGCCGCCTCTGACATCCCTAAAGCCATCGCCGACGTGATGACCACTAGTACCGCCATGATGAGCACCCGCCATCTGGCCGTGGCTCGACGGACGTCTCAGCGTCGCGCCCATCTCCGCAGCCTTCTGAAGCAGCGCCGTGGCCGACATGTGCGGCGCCGGCGCCACCGCCGCAGCCACGGTCCCGAATAAGGCGGCGGACTCCGGCACAAGCTGCTGCACTCGCTGACCACGACACGACTCTTGGACCCATCCAATATTGCAGCTTGTGGGCTGTGACGTGTCCACCACCATCGGCAATTGCGACGCCGCCGCCGCCGCCCTCGCGCTCTCCTCTGCCAGCGCGTCGCAGAACGCTCTGTGCGTGAGGAAACTATCTCTCCTGCACGCAGGAATTGATCAATGGCAAAATCAACTGATTAATTAAGCTCACGGTGCGCATGCGTGCGAGTGTACTACTACATCATACATGAATGCGCATATATTACCGTGAGAAGATGGTGTCGCAGTCGCAGCGGTACTGGCGCGTGCCGCAGGCCTTGGCGTGCGCCCTGAGGTCGGCCTGCACGGCGTAGCGCCTCCCGCAGCGGTCGCACCGCCACCGCCGCTCGGTGCAGTGCTTGCGGCTGAAGTGCTTCTTGACGCCCGTCAGGTCGCGGAGCGCGTGCGCCGGGTTGTGGTGCGGGCACGAAGGCTCCGGGCACACGTACACCTTCCGACGGACGACAGCCGCACCGTCCTTGGGGCTGACGCGCTGCTTGAGCTTCCACGGCAGGTTGTGTCCTCGTCGGTGCAGCTGCAGGTTCTGGTCGCGCTGGAACCCCTTCCCGCACGCCTCGCACACGAACCGGTGCGTCGCCGTCAGGGTGCCCGGCGACAGCGCGACCACCTCCGCGTCAGGGTCTGCCATGCATGGATCAGGAGCCGACCAAGAAAGAAAATAGAGCCGAGATTTTCTCGTGTGGTTAATTACCGGGTTTGCGCCGGTGGCCGCGCCTTTTCATGGCCGGAGGAAGGAGGGGGTGGCCGGAGGAGAAGCTGCTGGCCTGGTCGCCGGAGGCTGCCGACGTGAGGTTGGACACGTTCTCATCCTGCGGCTGAGCAGTCGAGCCTTTCATCGTCGACCTCTCGATCGTGTTTGGGCAGCTAAGGAAGTCCAGAGTGTCCATATGAGGGCAGCAATTGCAGTAAGTGTTGAGTTGTTTAGTTGGATGAAATTAAGCTAGCTAGGAGAAAGACCAATCCCAGGAGCAAGTATTAGATTGAAAGAAGTGAGAGAGAGAGAGAGAGAGAGAGAGAGAGAGAGAGAGAGACGCCTCTTGCACTCATCGATACCTGCAACTTACTATATACTGATGAACACGCACTTCCTAAGGCCGAGCCTACAGCCCGCGGTACGCGACGTTGCACTTGATCCGTCTTTTCGTTGTGCTTTCACCAGCCACTACCACACTTCTCCTTGATCCTACTACACTTTTCCTACTTTCTTCTGGTTTCAGCCTCCAGGGCGGGTGAGCTGTTGCACTTGTGCAATGCACATTGCATAGTGCCATACTGAAATGACCGAAATTTTCCAAAATATTTTTCAAATTTTCGTTGAATTTCCTTTGGTTTTGTTTTCCTTCCCAATCTGGCAACTCTTCTTGAAATGCGCATTCCCCTTTCTTGGCCTCTCCGCTTTCTCCTTACCTTGGCGCATTTCCAGAAGCCACTTCCACCGTTGCTCTTCCGCCCTCACCTTTCCACGCGGCCGCCATGCCCGCGTTTGCCGCATGCACTGCCAGAGTTGTTCAACCGCCTCTGCCCCGTCGCAGCTGCAAAGACCTTCTGTGCAGCCCATCACCGCCCGTCGACCTCGCTCCCTCTCTCTCCCTTGTGCGATGTGCCGCCAGACCGAGCTCTCGTCACGGCAAGCCCTGCTCTCCCTGCGCGACGTGAGTGCTCAACCGCCCCGACCCAGCTGTCTTTGTCCTTCACCATCGCCCGTGCGGTCGGTTGTCACCTCACCTACCCGCCATCACCTCAGGAAGACCTCGCCCCGCCTCCTTTTTCTCCCTGCCAACACCGCCCGAAGCTCCACTCCGCTCTCCTCGCCCCTCTGCGGCTCTAGAACTCATTCCCTTCTGCAGATGGCCCCTAGCCACCGTCAATCTCTCGCTAAGGCCACCCAACCGAGCTTCCCTTTGCCGCAGCTCCGCCGCCGATCTCCCTTGAGCCGGCAAGTCATCCACCCAATTCTTCTGTTTCCGACCGCCCTATTTCGATTCCATGCTGCTTTAGCACCCTCAAGGCACCACTATGTCATCCCTGAGCTCCATTTTTCGTTAGCATTTCTGTTGAGCTCTCCACCATAAGCCACCTCCAGCCGTAGGACCCTCCCATGGACAGCCTCAATCGGAGCTCCCCAGCTTGAGCAAACCACACCACCATAGACCTTGTGCCCCGGAGATGCTCGAATCACTTCCCACCTCGCCGAAGGGTCTCCGGAGAGACCTGGAGCCGCCGTGGAAGCCGCTAGCTTCTCTCCTGCCCCTGCTACCGCCGCCCATGCTCCCATCCCCCAAGGCCCCAAAATGTAACCCTAATGCGAGCTCTACCCACCCATACCCTCAGTTGCCGTCAGCGACCTTCCTCGTGCCCAAACGGCCGTCGTCGCCATTACTCTGTCTTGAAGGTCCTGTAGCGGCCGGAGGAGGACGACGACCTCTCTGGCGACGTGGCCACGTCTCGGCCGTCCATGCTAAACGTTGCCATCTCATCTGAACCCTCCGATGGCATTGAATCGTGGCCGTCCATGTTAACTGAAGCCGTCTAATCCCGGTCGCATGCCTGCGCCTCTTCGCCGCCGCGCATGTGACCGCGCGTCGACCATCGAGGCCGGCGAACGCGCGACGATGGACCGCACGGCCGTGCTGGTTGGTCGGGCCGGCTCGGTAAGCCAGCCGAAAGCGCCTCGAGCCGACTGCTCATTTGGGTCGGCCCATCAATGTTCACAGCTAATTTTTCAGTTTTTTTCGATTTTCCAAAAAATCCAGAAATTCAAAGAAAATCTTAGAAAATTCTAGAAAATCCCAAAATACACCATTTCACTCGTTTCGATGCCCTGAGTCCATTTCCGATCTTCGTTCCTCCAAATCAAGACCCGATAAAATCAAAACCCCGCCATTCCTTGATTAATCCGCCGCCAAAAATCAGTCCACTTAAAATTCGAGCCACCTAAACCTTTCTCCTTGTGTCTTTGGGAAGTTTTATTGCTTTGGTTCCTAGCTTGCACTTTGCAGAGCAGGAACTGATTTGACGTCGTTCTTTTGCGTTAGTGTGCAGATCTGAGCAGTCGACGTGACCTCGAAGAATACAAGAAGATACTCAGCAGGTGGATAAAGAGGCAAGTTACAAGTCCTTGATCGTATTGGAATCCCATGTCATTTAAATTATGTATTTATGGTATTTGCATTATCATTATTTGTGAATTGTTAATTGCTTAAAATAAAATGTTTAGAATGACTTGTTAATTAGATAATTCCTACCACTGATAAATGTCATGTTAAAATGTAGCCATACCCTTCAACCCTAGAAATACTTAAATATTGTACAAATAATTGTAGTATATATTTCATGCAAAGTTTTATACTACTAAGGTTGTAGCCGCGGACCGGTAGATTTGGAAAACACTTGGAACTGGGGTAGAGGAGCTGTGGGACACCGCAAGACGGTCTTCACCCACCACTTTACCCTAAGGTGGAGGCTGGTGTGAGAGGGTGGTAGTGCCGTCGTGCACAGTGTGGTATGTGGTTGGTTGCCTCGTGGAACATGTAAGGATTAGACCCTTACGTCGAGCAAGTGACATAATGATCGCTCAACCATAGGTGTTGACTTGTCAACCCTAGTTTAGTAGTTGCTCAACTCGATTAAAACTCTACATGCGGTGAAATACTGAGAGTTGGTATGTGGAACGGTAAACCCATACATAACAATGATAGGTCCCCACAACTCGGGCTCGGGGTTCCGTGCGAACCAACGGATATCCGAGGTTGTGCGGGTCCCTAACCTATCAGGTAGAGTATACATAAAGAATTGAGCAGTGAAATGACTTGGTTCCTTAACTCAATCATGAGGGTTAAGAATGCTTGTGGGTAAAGTTGGGCAACTCTGTAGAGTCAACTAAATGGTATTCGAATACGCCGTGCTCCCGGTTAATGAAGTTGTGTCTATTGGGTGATTCCATCAGCGAGGCATAAGTAGTTTTCTTAATGTTTTAAATTGAGTAGCTAGTTAATTAACCTAGAAAGAACCCCCCTAATCTTAAGGAGTAGATATTTGGTCTTTGGTTTCAAAAGTGTTTATAAATAAAATTGCATCCATTCAAATCAATAAAACCAGTACACACTCTCCCGTTGAATCTCCTGTATTTAGTTAAGTCAGCTTTACCCTTTTGACTTGCTGAGTACAGTGGTTGGTACTCTGACTTGTGTAAATTTTTCCCCACAACAGATACCAGAAGAAAAGAAGTCAAACCAAGATTTCGTGTTAGGGTTACGACTGCACTCAAGCTTTCCTATGGTGTTTTCTGCGGTTCTTCTGTATGTAAGTACTTTTCGCCTTGTACGCCCGTTTTGTTGTTAAAATTGACTGTTAGGTTTTATTTCAATCAAACTAACTCTTCTTAAATGTTCGTAAGCAAGCATGATACTCGTCCGGTCCACAACTAAACTCCTGAGTGGTTGCGGATTATCGACGCCCCTGTTTCCCAAAAATGGGGGTGTTACACGTACATGTAGAAATAACTTACAACAATACTAACTGTAGTAGGGGTGGCCCCCACCAAAACCGATCCGACCTGTTAGGGAATTGTAGGGCCCAATACATGTGTAATGACCTGTATACCCTTGGAGGAGACATGTGTCTGTAAGGGCAAAGTTTTAATTACGCTTTATGAGGAAATATATATATATATATATATATATATATATATATATATATATATATATATATATATATATATATATATATATATATATATATATATATATATATATATATATATATATATATATATATATATATATATATATATATATATATATATATGCCCCGCACATAGAGAGAGGGCAAGCATTGTTCATTTATCTCAACCATTCCACTACTCTCTTACTTCACTGTTTGGTTAGTAGCCACAACACTAACATATCAAAAAGGTCATTTTTTCGATTTTACTATTGCACAGGCAACTGAAATTTTGGTCAATAACAACAGACTATTTATGACGTACTACCTATGTTAGACCATGTGGTTAGGTCTAGTATATTTTGGTGATGAATAATTGACAAATGGTTAATTTGTTATGATGAATAATTGATGATTTTGTTTAGCGTTGTTATGCGAGTTGTGTTGCGTGTGTGCGAATTGATGTTGGTCAAGTTTGGACGAACTTGTGCCAGAAAAATGTTCTTTGATCTTTGCATGTGTAGGTTGAGCATGGAGACGATTATGATCGGTGACAAGGTGGACAGGGACTAGGATGGGTAGATCCGAGGTTCAGATGGTCAAGGTGGTCACGAGATGGTCGGACTCATGCTTGGGGCGTATGGAGATCAGAGATGGATGATACGTGTTAGAGCTACGGAGGTGCGGTCCGGAGGCTACGACACGTGGTGGATGATGCGTGGAGAAGATACAGGAGGTGCGATCCTGGAGGCTTCGACACGTGATGAGTTGGAGAAGTTGGAATTTTGGAAAACTCATGTTAGGAAAGGTTTCCGGTCCCTTATTTGTTGGAATTGTATTAGAATTCGTGGGCTTAGGATAAGTCCAGGTTTTGGACCCTAGACTATAAATAGAGGTGGGGTTGGAGACTAACCCCGTGGCTTTGGAGATGCTAATTTTGTGCTAAGGTTTAGGGATGCCAAGAGGATACTTTGTAGCCATCATGATTTAGAAATAAAATTTAGATCTAATTCAGAAAGAATTACAAGCTACGCGTCTGGTTCGCTTCCCCAAGACATCGTAGACTTCGTCGCGCGCGGAAAGAAATCATGCGTTGCTGGCGTCCTCAGCTAACGACGCAAGCATTGCGGCGGCGACGTGACCGAGCGAATAAAAAAAGACGTAGCATTGCAGGGGCGAAAGAGCGCGGCTGATGGATAGATGGAAGTGAACAGTTTCTGCATTTTTCTAATAAAGTTTGTGAGTTTTTTAATTCGCATATATTATCATTTTTCTTGGTTTTTTGATTCCTATAGATTCTCTATGCATTGATCTATGTCTAGGTATTTTTCTTACTTACATACATGAATCAGTTTTAATAAAAAATCGATTGGAAGATTGAACGAAAACGTGTACTTTTAGCAACTCATTATCTAGTCGCTACAGTATTTTGCTATAGTAATCGTTACAATACTGCTACAGTAAATCAGAAAAAATCCTGTTTTTTTGTTTCGTTATTTCTATTTTTTGCGGATTAAACAATTAAAAGGCAAAAAAAATTTAGAAAAAGCTTTCGCTAGGTGTTGCAATCATTTACCCCCCCTTTGATTGCCATCGATGATCCTACAAGTGGTATCAAAGCCGGTTGCAATGGCATCAGATCGGGATCGCTTTTTAGATAAGCCATCGTTTTTTGATGGATCAGATTATCTTTATTGGAAGACGCGCATGGAGATCTTTCTTCAAGCACAAGGTAATTCTATTTGGCAAAAAGTTGAAAATACATATGAAGTGCCTCCTGTTGTTACAACTGAAAATTCCTCTAATGTTGAAGCTAATGCTAAGGCCAGAAATATATTGTTGCAAGGTTTAAGTAGAAATGAGTTTGTCAAAATTGCTCACCTTAAATCTGCAAATAAAATTTGGACCACTCTAGCTGATTATCATGAAGGATCTAAATCTGTTAAAGGTGTGCGTCAGAATCAATTTAAAAAAAAGTATTCTAAATTTGAGATGAAACTTGGAGAATCAGTAGATGCACTTTTTGATCGCTTCAATAAAATTGTTAGTGATTTGCAATCTGTAGATGTCACATATTCTAATTCTGACAATGCTCGTCAAATTTTAAATGCTTTGGATATGTCTGTTTGGAATGTGTTAGTCACTACTATCAATCATTCTGTAAATATGGAAACACTCACTTTGAATGATCTTTACTCCATGATGAAAACACATGAGATTGATGTTTTGGCCAGGATAAACAAGACTAATTCTTTGGGCTTAGTGACTAACCAAGCTGACAGTTCTTCTATTATTTCTTTTCAGCATTCTGATCTCTCACATGCACGTGCTTTTAGTTCTAGTTTTGTTGTTCCTGTTCATCGTGTGTCTCAGTACTGGATTTCTAGATCTTATTTTACTAACCCTAGTACTATGAGACCGATGTTTCCTGTGATGTAAGAACAGCTAACAAGGATGGAGAACATGAGCTAGATTAGGTTCTGGTCTTTTACATCATTGCTTGATTAGAACACTTGATAGTTCTTCACTCTCTTTGATAGCTTCCAAGAGATTCCACTTTTTGAGAGACCATGTGGAAAATGTGATGTTGTCTTACATCTTATTAGATTCTCAAGCTACTGATATTCACCTAAAAACGCCTGATACTTCTTGTTTTGCTCTTTTGCGAAGTGAGTTGAGCGTGTCACATCCTATAGGATTATTCTGAGGGGGAGCTTGATGTTTAAAAATTTAGAAAGCTTTGTTTATTATATTTGTCAATTACATCAACAAGTCCAAGCCATCAAATTTAAATGAGTTGTGGAGCTATTTTTATCATATTTATTCATATGTTGTGTAACTTTGATCATAACTGGTTATAATTAATTTGTTGCACTTGAACTAAAATATGACATGGCGGAATATTTTGACTAGATTGATTATAAATAGTACTTTGCAATGTTCATCATAAATGATTAGCTTAATTGTGAGTCTTATTTTAAATCTTGACTATGAGGCTCACATGTTTCATATTGCAATCTTTTTATGATCATTCAATTTGGCATGTTATAAAAAATAAAAAGAGACATTTGAAAAGATGTATGCTTCAAGTATGCCATGGTAAACAAAAAAAAGACACAAAAAGTGCACAAAATGAAAAGAAGTATGCTTCAAGCATACCACCATTTACAAGAAGTAAGCTACTATGAAAAGAAGTATGCTACAAGCATGCCACATGCGTGAGAATTGAATGTGGAGCAATAAGTTGCTATATGAGACTGCTAGCTCGTTTAGATTAAAGATTTGCTTCACTTTTGGGCTGTGACTTTTTGTTGCGATATCTCATTGTGTTCTCTATAATTGGTTTGGTCATTGCTGAGATGCATGTCGTTGATATAAATTGCTTAATCATATTGAAAACTTTGTTTTGATGTTGCTATATGATATATGACTTTATATGATCTAGATAGCTTTACTAAAAAAATATGGCTTGGTTAAATTACTCAATTAATTCAAAGTGACTTGGATAATCTACAAAGCTTCTTGATTTTTACTCTCATTGCTCCTTCTTAGAATTATCTTTTCTCTGAATTTTCTTGATGATTACATTGCCAAAGGGGGAGAAATTGGAGAGAATGTGAAATATTACAGAAATTTGCTAAAACTACATCTCTTGTGTTGAGGGGTAGAGATTTGAGACTTGTGGCTTAAAATGCTTTTTCGGCTTTAGTTCTTCACTTATATCTATTTGAAGCTAGTTCATCATTCTATCTTAAGGTGTTGTCAATGTATTCATCAAGGGGGAGATTGGTAGACTATGTGGCTAGGTCTAGTATATTTTGGTGTGATCCTGGAGGCTTCGACATGTGATGAATTGGAGAAGTTGGAAATTTAAAAAACTCGTGTTAGGAAGGGTTTCATGTCCCTTATTTGTTGGAATTGGATTAGAATTCGTGGGCTTAGGATAATCCCATGTTTTGGGCCCTAGACTATAAATATAGGTGGGGTTGGAGGCTAATCCCATGGCTTTGAAGATGCTAATTTCGTGTTAGGGTTTAAGGGTGCCAGGAGGGTACTTTGTAGCCACAATGATTTAGAAATAAAATTTAGATATAATTCAGAAAGAATTACAGGCGACAGATGCTGGTTCATTCCCTGAGACATAGTCGACTTCGTCGCGCGACAAGAAATTACGCTTCGCTGGTGTCCTCGGCTAACGACACAGGCATTGTGGCGGCGCCATGACCGAGCGAATAAAAAAAATACGCAACATTGCAAGGGCAGTGACGCGAGAAAACGAGGAAAAAATAGAAAAGAAAAAGCGGGCAACTAATGGATAGATGGAAGTGATCTGCGTTTTTTTTAATAAAGTTTGTGAGTTTTTTAATTCGCATATATTATCCTTTTTCTTGGTTTTTTTATTCCTATAAATTATTTATGCATTGATCTATGTCTAGGTAACTTAAATTATTTATAAATTTTCTTATGTCTAAGGACATAAGAGAGGCACCTACGTAACTTTGCACTGATCACAAGTAATGGCCTTGCCAATTGCCATGCATATGTATTTTTCAGAATGTCTTTTCTACTACCTTTGGGTTTTGGTCTCTCACAGTCGTGGGTACATCTTTTAGGTGGGGCATTGAGCTTAGGCAGATGATAGCTGCTTTATCTTTAAAAAAAAGGGAAATTAATGCTTTGTTTGATCAAGAAGAGTATATATGATTCCCAGGAGAAAGCATGATGGGCACTTCACCTTAGGTCCTTAGCTGCGTTGTCAACGAGGAAAAGGACCAGGCAGTGAGTGATAATCGGTAAAGCAGCCTGATCCCAAACAAGTCAGCCAGCCTTCTGCATTTACACATGAACGATTGGCCCATTGATGGAACCCATTCATGCATGTGAAGGTAGAGCTTGGCATGCATACAGCATGCCTGCCCTTTGATTAAATTTTGTTGTACCATCTGCTCAGTTCCCTGTCTTTCTTTGAACAGGTGAGAAGAGAGAGTTTCAGCTTGTTAGTAATGAAGGGTCTGATTGGCAACGGCTGTGGCTTATGGTTTTTGATTGAAATTTTTAAATTTTGACTGTTTACGGTATAGATTACAGAGAGAAATGCTCACTTGTGATTTTGGATGGTACAGATGTTGGGTTTTTAACGTGTACATCGTTTAACTTGTAGCCCCTTTTTGAGAAAATACTCCGTTTGAAAGTTAGATACTGTAGTAAAAACCAAAAGTTATCAGCTTCGAAAAAAAAAAGAACAGGCATGAAAACAGTTGCTGGCAAAACGAATCGCATTTTGACCTTTGTAAAGATCTTATTATCAATGCGAGCTTTCTTGTTCTCTGAAATTCAGTAGTCTTTACTCTCGACGAGTAGGTGGAGTCTATTCCGTGAAAACTACAATATGGAAACTAATCTTTACATAGTAGAGTACTAAATGTATAAAAGAAGGTATTTTTTTATTTGAAACAGTGGCCTTCACAGATCATTTCAAAGTTCAAATCAGTAAATCTAGTACATTGGCCAATGGGAGTAGTAACCTAACCTGGTGATAAGGAAGCTATCACTCTGTCATGTCAATTTGCTGTCATGGCTAGGTTGGCAAACAGTAGTAGTAAGCAGCAAACCACACATTTTGATGCAAATCGATGTATCACCGCCTTTAATTTTGGGATCACAGGAGGATTGCGACTGAACTCTGCCCTGCTGCTTGTATCCGACTCTACCTTTTTGTAGCAGTAAAGTCACCAGCTGGGCCAAAAAGATGCATTTGGTCATTTTTCTTTCAAGGGTCTCGTCCGGAACAAATTTGGGATCTATTTTTGAAATAAGACAAGAACATTGCACCGTGAGTCTCTAAACGTGCATATAATAATTTGAGTAAATTATATTTTGCACCGAGTAATTTGCCGCTTATTTCACTTTACACTAGAGCTAACCTATATTTTCACTTTGCGCTAGGATAAACCAAATAAAATTTCACTTTGCACTAGCCAATCAATTCCAGTCCCAAACAAGACAATCAAGTTGAAGAAATAGAGCAATCAAAATTATGTATACCAATTTTTCATTATGTAGAGCCGGTTTGAGCCAAACAATGTTAGGCTAGTGTAAAGTGAAATTTTATTTAGTCTACCTTAAAATAAAATAAAAATATGAGTTAATTCTGATGCAAAGTGAATAAACGATAAGTTATCCAATGTAAAATACAATTTACATTAATAATTTACTCTTTTGCTTAGCACTCTTATCTTCCCAATCGGCTTAATTAATGGATCCTATACTTGTTACCGTTACGCACTTCGCTCTTGCTGACAAGAAAAGTTGGTTTGGCTGATCGTTGATTATTTGTGGCATGGCATTGTGAGCATCGGGGCTCTATCCGCATAGGTTTTTGGTCCAAAATGCAGCAGCAAATCTCACAACTTTAATTGAAAATTCAAATAGTCTTTTGACAAGATAATTTTGCGCCCAAAATCAAGTTAGCGTGCATCTTTTTCCACCTATGCAGTGAGATGTACTTGACAGTTGGACATCACTTGTGGTTGAGCTGGGGCTGAAGCTAATGGGCCAAGCCTGGTCCAAATCTAGTCCAAATCCAAATTTACATAATGAAAACCTGATCTAGTCTAAGTCCAAATTGTCAAAGCCCAAGCCCAGGCCACAGCGCCCTTCAGGCTCTACAAGGTCATGTTGCCTTGCTAGCCGCCGCCCAAGAAGACCCTCTCTAATCTCTCTTCCTTCTTCGTGTGTGCTCCACTTGGACGACCCCGCCCCGTCCTTCCTCACTTTGCTTCCGGTAGCCATGGCTCTGTAAAGGTGCGGCATGGTGGAGGCAAGTTCAGATGCGTGGCTTAGCGGTAGGTGGAGAAGAAACAAACAGCAGCGTGAAAGTTCCTCACTTCTTATGAACTCCAAACGGCAAGCTTATGAACTCAAAACGAGATGCTGCTTCCAAATATTGCGAAAGTGCTATATATACCATCCAGTACAAAAAGGAGGCCCATGGCCTAGTCCAATCCAGCCCAAATTTAGACCGAAACAACAAGTCCAAAATTGATCTAGTCTATTTACAATTTTGGAACAGCCTGGTCTAAAAGCTTGAATAGGCCCAAGCCTATTAGCAGTCCTACCTAGAATGGGTTTTTGTAGGGCCCAATTCTTCCAGGCCAGGCCAGGTCATGGGGTTAGGCATCAAATGACCTTTGCCTGCAGCTCTATATTCCTTTGGGCAAGCCCATTGTTAGATACTTAATGGGCCGATTCTCTTTTATGGCCTACTTGTCCAGTTGTCCTGGACGAGCTCCCGTCCCATCCTGGTATGCAGAACACACACGATCAGGGCCTGTTTTGCTGGTTGACCTGGACAGCGTGCCTTTGTCTAAATACTGCCGGAGATTTTGATCATTTTTACCTGAGTAGGCTTGCCTGGGTTCATGTTGTTTGGTTGGAGACTTGGCCAGAGAAAGATAAATTAGGATTATATATTTTTATAAATGTACGTGTTTACACTAATCTGATTGTTCTTAATGATAAGTATTGACTCAACATGTGCCCATTAAATAATCACCCAACTTTTTTCTTTAAAAGAAAATCACCCACCCATTCAACTCAATTGACATCATCTTTCTACACAAGTATTCCTTCAAAAAGTAAAAAAGAAAAAAAAAGAAGAAGAGGTCAATCCCCGAACCAGATCTGAGATTTCCTTACTTCGTAGTTGGAAGCGATTCCCAAATCCTTCAGTCCGATGGCAAGGGCGTCAGGAGAAAAACAACATGACCACACTGGAGTTAGGCGTCGGCGGTGCAGATCGGAGGCAGCGCCGCGGATCCGCGTGATGGTGCCGGCCGCTCCGCTGGTTTCGATTTCAGTTTCTAGCTTATTTTTTATTATTTATAAATTTCGTTTTTTTTGAATTTTTAATTTTTTAACTTTTTTGTCGGTTTTTTTCCCGTATTCGTTTGCGTTGTTCGTGATTAGCTAGCATATTTTTTTTCTATTTTTAAATTTTTTTTAAATTTAATTACGCCAAATAAGCCATCTTCAACTACGGTAAAATTTCAGCCGCTACAGTGCAATTTGTGATAACGCTCAAAACTACTTAAACAAAATCACATAATTAAGAAGTAAATAATACATTAACTTGAGAATTAAAATTTAATCATCTAATATAGGAAGTAAAATGAATAAAGTGTCTTCATACAAAAGTCCGAATTACATAAATTTAATTATAAGAATCAACCTCACCTACATTAAACTACAATGCTACAAGTCGTATGTTAAAAGTTACAATTTCAAGATTTCAAGAATAAAATCTTACAAGTAAATGTTACAAAATTACAACCCCAGGATTACAAGAATAAAACCTTGCAAGTACATTACACAGAAATATAGCTAATATATTGATGTGGCCAAGAGTGTGAATGCTATGTTGATTTGTACTTCATCCATGTAACCCGAAGTTACAAGGTTTAGTAGTGCTGAATTGAGTAAGGAGAAAGAAGTAATCGGTTATGAGAGAGAGAAGAAAATCCTAGTTCGTGCGGATGCTTATGTGATTTCTTCTTTGCGCAATGTAAACAAGATAGCAACACAAGGAATTGGAGGTGTAGATGGTGAAGAAAGAAACCTAGTTTAGCTCAAGAGAAAGGCACAAGAACAATCATGTTTTCGTTATTGCAGTTCTATCTATAATGTTCATGAAGCTTTCAATGCCAATTCTGAGGTTTTCAAAGACATGAAGATTTGAAGTCGGTTTGGACTCGGTTTGGGTCAGACAGGAAGACCAACTTTAAAACGCTTATAATTTTCACAAATGGAGTCCGATTTAGATATTTTTGGACTTATTTGAAAGCTAACTCAATGACCTACACAATGGAAAGGGTGTCAACCTTGGAAACCACATGGTCACATTGCAAATTGAGGAATAATCTAACAGCAGTAGTATATGTATTCCTTTTTTAGTTTGTATTAGAGCTGTGCATGCATTTTGTGTTTGGCTGTGCACTTGTGCACCAATATAAGGCCAAGCCTTTAGGCCATTGTAAGGGGAGGCTATGATATAATAAGCTTTTATACTTGTGAAATAAAAGAGAAAATCGCCTTAATGGTTGTTGGTGGTCAGATTGTGTGGTTGCAAGGTTTTCTCATTTGGAGTTTGTTGAGTTGGTGCAAGGCAAGAACAGAAGGTTCTTGATATTACCTTTACCTTTTTTACCTTTTCCCTCAAGTAAGTCACCATTCCTTCATGCATCCACAATACATGTGTCAAGCCACGAGTCATAGCCAAACACACCCAAGGTTGTGAAGTAGAGCTAACAGGGAGGAGGAAAGAAAGCACCAAAACCACCGCACATAGCCATCAGTAAAAGGGCAAGCCCACTACAACAGCAAATAGACAAGAAGCCAGCAACCGCCCATCACCTTCATAGAACCACCACAGGCAGTCATTGCCACCCTCAACACTGCACCATTGTACCACATCACAGAGGCATTCATGAGCCACCACATCAGCAAGCCGACAACCCAAGAGAGGGAAATCTACCCATTTAAACCCTCCACACAAGAATCACAAACCCAGCTGAGAGGGGGGTCAAGAGAAGAAGCCAAGACCGAATGCCACTAGAGGAGAGTACCACGACAAGAGGATGGTGACCACAAGCCACAACCACAACAAGCACTAACCACTTTAGGAAACCATAGCCATGTGAGAGCAAAGTACATTACCAAACCAACCTAAATCAAACCCGACAACACCAGCAAGGTAACACTAAAACCCATACCATTATGCTAGCTCTAGAAGTATAAGGACCCAGCTAACAAAGCCACGGTGAAGCACCCGCCTTTGGCTCACAACATTGGAGAGAAAGGCCCAAGTGACAATCCATGAGCTCCAGGGATCCTTGCCATTGCTCCTTGGTGCATGCAAAGACCCCGAGCCCCACATGGTTGCTCACCACAAGCCCTAAACCCTTAAACACCCCTACGGGTACTCATTGAGCCACGCACCACATTCCACAGCCAACAACATGAAAATGAACAACATCGCTAAATTAAAGTGGAATATGGTATTGTAGAAGTAGAGGAGAGGATAGATCCGGGAATCAAAGAACTGGGGCCCACAGCGTCGGTGGCATAGAGCCGTCAGGACGCAAGGCACCAGAGGTGGGGTAGCCAACGGACTAGGCCGATGGTGCACCGGGGCACAATGTCAGTGGCATGTAGCCACCAGGACGCCATGCGTTAATGGTGTACAGCCGCCGTGACGCATAACTTCCACAGAGGCGAATAACCAGTGGAGAAGCAGGAGCTGGTGGAGCTTTAGGTCCGTCGAGGCGCAAGGTGATAGAGAGATGGAGGTGTTGAACAACCAGCCGGGCACGTGGCGTTGGTGGGGCAGAAGAACCCCAACAAGGCATGATGCATCAGGAAGACCGACGGAGGTGCGGGAGAGCAACGACAGATTCGATGGGAAGAACACTTGAAGAACTCACCTCGAGACCAGATCTAGTGAAATCGAGCCCCAAATCACCACAGGTGGTCGGATTTAATCGATGGCGAATGAAGGGAGGGGACAAGAGGAACAAGTGGAACCGGACACACCAGCGATGCCAGAAAGGGGGAAATCGAGGGGAGGTGAGGTGAAGCACGAGGATGGCGCAAGGGAGGCAAGCCATCAGCAGCGTTGGGCCGACGAGGCTGAGATCAACGAGGGAGCCAAGAGAGGAAGCGAAAAGGGTAATCAACAAATCGTGTGATGCGGGAGAGCGAGGGGGGAAGGGATAAGGAGAGAGATAGAGAGAGAAATTAGATGGGCTGATAGGCCGCCGGGCCAAACCGATTGAATAAGTCAGGAGAAAATTTAAAAAGGAAATATAAATTGCTAAATACCCTTGTATGGATAACAAAAACAAAACCTAGAAGATTATAATAACCACGATAAATAATGCTAACAAAATCAATAAAAAGGTATAACCCCCGAAGACTAAGAAGACTCAAAATATCCATACAAAATTAATCAATAAGGGTTGTTGCTTGATTTAGAATATAATAAAAAATCCTAAATAATTATTTTGGCCTCAAATAATGTAGGGGAAGAACTGGTCCAAGGGGAAGAGACTAGTCAAACCACTACTAGGACAGATACCCTACATCCAGGCAAGTAGGGTAGGCTTTTTAAGCATGTTGTGGAATATGATTTATGGGTTACTTTGCTGTATTATTTTCTATGATCACCTTGCATCAAGTTAATTTCTAAAAATAAAAGAAGAATGATCTGAAGAAAGAAGGCATGATAAGAGAGAAAGAGAGTAGAATTACTGAAAGAGTAGTGGTCTGCAAATGTAAATAGTAAAGGAGAGTAGAGGGTGATCTAGACGGGATTCAGAAGCAGGTGAGACCCTCTACATATGAACATAATATAAGGACAAGAAATAATTTTCATTTGGAATGAGCCATAAAACAGTACCAACCATATTTTTCATCTCAGACTAGCAGAACATGTTACTCTCTTATGCTGCCATTATCTCCATATTGGGTAAGTAGTATAGACCAGGGAGGAACTTAGAATCGGTATAAAGCCTAGAAGTGAGGGATCCAAGGCGCATATATTAGCGAGGTGGAGTGTCAAATATTTAGACCCGCTCGACCAACGGCTATTTTATAGTCGAATGGAGAAATAGTAATGAAAGTTGAGGAAACATTTTGTATTATGAATTTGGAGGAAATACGAAAGGCCCAACATCCATAAGAATTCAGAATAGCTATGGGTAAAGTGATACAAGTCTGTGCAGTACTTTAATAAATCATGAATTCATGTCAGTCTCTTGGATAAGAGTTTTGGGAACCAACTGGGGGCTTTCTTTCCTCTAGAATGATTGTTAGAATAATTTGAAACACTAAATACTTGCAAACTCTTCAAAATGATAAAATGGATCCTGAATGAAAGATCAGGTAAGAACTTGAGAAATATGAGGATAAATGTGCATCATTATTTGAAAACTTGCTGAGTACTTTGTACTCACTCTTGCTACTAAATTTGCCCCTTTCAGAGCTATATTCAGCTGGGTTGTACTTGGGAATTGATGTGGGTGGGGAAGAAAATGAAGGCACCTAGGGATACAAGATTGACACTGACTAGGAGTTCGATAAAGTAGATGCCATATACGGCAGGTGAGAGGATTAGACGACATGTAGTTCATCGTCCTAGGTCGGACGGGTTCTAAGTTATATACTTTTCTTTTATTTGGAGTACCTTGTATAAGTAATGCTGGAGAACAATTACTATTGTAATATTATCAGGCTATTGTGTGCCCAGGACCCTAAGCGCTACATGGCTTAGAGCTGTAATAATAAAGTATATAGTCTCTAATTATTGTTCTGTTTCAACTACTCTGATGGGTTTATTATTCGTTGGAGTGGTGTTCTATTGAACAAACGAATAATAATCCATTGACTAGTGTTATTACCCCTTGGTAATGATATGGGTCACCACAATAAGGCAGCGAGAGGATGTTGGGGAGAGCAACTGCATGTGACGGCCATGGTGCTACTGCACGAGGGCTTCATTTTGATGAGGGTTTGTTTGGGATTATTTTGCATTGGTAGACATGTGCGGGAGGAACAGCTAGTGGAGCAATATGATGGATACATCAACGCACGGGATCATGTGCTTGTCTCACTACCATCCCATTCATGGAAACTTTTTTCTTCACATTTACCCTAGCTCATCGGGATCGCATTCATGCATGGAGCGCGGCTTTGGCTTCCGGACCCCTCTCCATGCCCATGCACATCCCCTCACAACCAACCCTCAAATCTTCTTCCCTTCCATTTCCGCTACGAGAAGCAACAAAGTCACTAAAAAGATTCATAAATCATACAACAATAAGATGTAATTCTCCCAAGGGAGAACAATTAAACTAGGTTAGGTATCTTAGAGCTCATGACCCACAGGATTTAATACCATGAATTAAACATCGAGGTTTACCTATTGTCTTCTCGATAGATCACAGAGGAGGAGGCTAATTGCTCGACGGGTTTGTTTGTCTGCAAAAAGGCTCAGGTCAGGCCAGGTTAGACGATGTAACTAGGGTCATTTGGATCTCTCGATGGACCTCTGGGCCCGACCATGAAAAAACAAAAATAGGTCCTTTTTGACCTAGTTGAGGAGGCATAGCAAATGAGTGGACTCGACCAAATGGACCAAGTCAACCATGTCAATCTAAGGCATGATACTATTGGGCTGACCCAAACACGGTACGAACAGTAAACGGGCTATGCCAGCCCAGCCTGACTGGGCGTGTCGTGCTTGGGCCAACACCTCAGCATGGCACACACAGTACCGCATGGAGGCACGACCTAACCCAGTACATCACGACACGCCATTTACCTCCTCCAACCCTCCCAGGAGACCAGGTCTACTCAGAAGAGTGCAGTAACTCTCCTGTAGTAGTGTAGTAAAATTACTTATGGCTGGTAGTAAACTTACTTGTTTTAGTGTTACTGCACTCTTCCGAGAGCGGACAGGTAACTTGGTAGTAAAATAAATTGTGACTGGCCGTCGTGCCCAACAGGCCATTGGTGGCCTGTTGGACTAAGCGTGCCTAGGCTAACTCAGCACGACTCGATCCCTCTCCGTGTCATGCCTGAATCAGAGGATAGATAGGTGGACCGGCACAACATGACATGATAACTTATTCAGATCAGTCATGTTGAGCCTAATCGAACTGTGCTCTCTTTGAGCTTATGCTGTGCTGTGTTGGACAGCCCATTTGGCCTGCAAACAATATTATGGCTAGTCTCCTCATATTTTACTTACGTTCTCCACTATGGCCCTATGGCAACAAATCAATCAACGCCTCTCCTCCATTTGCCTCCCTACCGCGACAATCGTCGACCATCTAGCAGGTGCTTAGCCGCTCTGCCGTCACGCCAGTGGCTCCACCTGAGCCTCTACGCCAAATCCACCGTCACCTCGGCTACTCCAGTGCCAGACATTGCTCGGCTCCTCTAACTTGGTCGCTGTCCTCAGCCGCTCTCCTCTTGGTCACCCTGATCCCTATGGCTCAAAGCTCCTACCGTCCTCACCGGACGAGATCATCGGTGCTAGAGGGCGCCAAGAGGATGCCCAAGTACCACGATCTCGACCGCATCGCAACATCATCCTGCCCCGCATCAGCTTCTGTGACTGAGAGGCAGAGGCAAGTCATCTCGTTGCTTTCGCCATCAAATTTTGACTTGCTAGTGGCCCCAACATTGCAAGCTCCTTGTAGTGATAGATGCAGAGAATTGGGGTCAGAGATACAAAATGAAGGTCTCTGGTGGATGATTATTATTTGCCTTTTGTTGATAGGCTTGTGCTTTCCTTTGTTCACATGTTGTTAAATTTCAGTCCTTATATTCGTTCAAAGTTGCCATAGCAGTTTTTTAGAAAATTGCACTATAACTTTTTGAACTTATAGGGTCGTGCTATTTTATCTTATAAACTTGTATTTTACTTTCTTAACACCATAAATTCATGAGATTATGTCACTTTACCCTCTGAACTTGTATTTTACTTTTTCAGCCTCTGAACTTATAGGGTTATGTCACTTTACCCTCGTGAAATTATAATTTACCTTCTCAGCCCCATAAACTTGCGTCTGTTTACACCGCAGGTCTGTTAAGCTGTTTGCTAACAGAAAAAGTTGAGCTGGCATATCACACAGCTAATGGCGTAGGGATGGGCTCAATCGCATGGGCACAGTGTCGAATCGGCATAGTGTCCTCTTCTCTCATGTAGTGTGGCAGAGTAGGGGATGGAGGGCGCAGTGCGACAGCGGGTATGGCGGCAGAGAGGAGCACGATAGTGGCTCTCTACGGCGAGAGGGGTGGCTGAAGGACATGGGTTTTGGCTTTAGTGTGATGCGGCACACCTTGTGACGCAAACAACCTAGCGCGAGGATGACAGGGATGGCGGTTTTCCCGGGAGCCATGAGGGAAGAGGCAGCATAGCTCAATGCTAGTGGTTCATCCAACAAATTTCGACAATGGGAGTGGCACTAATAGGACCGCAATGAAGTAAGAAAAGTAGTAGCATGGACAATTTTGGGAGATGAACTGAATTAACAACGAATTTGAGAGATTTATTATCATGGTTTAGAGCAGTAGCAGCTGTTCATTGGATTAAGGATGAGGAAGGGGTACAACAGCGTTATGGCAGGATGGAAAAGGTGGAAGGAGTGGCAAACGGGTTAGGATGGCATGCTTGGACGTTAATTTATCATATTCCTTATCTCCATCGACCTTATCGATTTTGTCCCCATGGAGCCTCCTCGAGCCGCTCCTCCTTCTTCCGCACACGGCTTCGTAGGCTCCGGGAACACGCCACGCGCATGGCACCACCGGAGCCCCACCATGACAACCCGCTGTCTCCCCACGCCATCCATCCCCTGCTTTGCCATGCTGAAAGGGAGAAGAGGGCACTGAGTTGACTTGACACTGTGCCCACGCGATCGAGTCCGACCCTACAGCATCAGTCATGTGCTATGCTAGCTCAACATTTTCTGTTAACAAACGACTCAATGGACTTGCAGTGCAAACAGACGCAGTTTCAGAGGCTGAGAAAGTAAAATATAAGTTCAGGGGATAAGTAGTACAACCCTATAAGTTCGGGAGGTTGAGAAAGTAAAATACTAGTTCAGAGGGGAAAGTGGCACAACCGTAGAAGTTTAGGGGGTGAGAAAGTAAAATACAAGTTTAAGAGGTAAAGTGGCATAATCCTACAAGTTCAAAGAGCTACGGTGTAATTTTCTTTTTTTTAAGTGTAGTAGGAGCTCTGTCGAACTCTGCCATAGCATGTTTTCATTTATAGCTAATGGGGTGAAAAATTAGCTCAATAATGTGATCTATATTGTATTGGCTGCATTGGTAGTTTAGTGTGGTGGAAGTTGATAAGCTTTGTGTTGAACTCCTACAAGATGCAAATAGGACAAGTTGACGTAGGAAGGCCAAAATAAGTTTACCACTCTTGGTGCGAGGGTACCGTAACTTCTTTTTTTTCATACAACAGCCAAACACCATCCCCTTGTGGCTAGGCCAACCAAGCAACCGGGCCTTGGGCCAACGCAGCCGGGCTACTAGGTTTAGGATCAGTTGATCGGGCTAGGTTGGGAGACATACAGGGTATCAAATGGACCCTAAACAGATTCATAACTTATATAACACTAAGATGTAAATTTCCTGGGAGGAAAAACGGTTAAGCTAGGTTAGGCATCGATCATACGTCTTATTCACAAGTGTTTTAACTTTTAGCTTTTAACTATGGTTTTTAGATTTTAGCTGATTGCGAGAGAGATTGAGAGAGTAAGGGATACCAGCGTTGAAAAATTACTCCATTTAAAATAGCTTCTACAATGACTTCTATAAATAGTTTATTAAAATCACCTTAAGAAAACACTTCATCTAAAAACCAACTTTTAAAAAGCAAAAATAAAAAAAATGTTTAGAACGGGACCAGGGCATTAGAGCTCAATGACCCACGGGATGGAGTACCATGATCAATTAACCACCAAGGTTTACACACTGTCTTCCTCATAGTTCACAGACGAGGCTAATTGCTCGACGGGTTTGAGTTGAACGATTTGTACGTGGAGATATTTTTCCTTCTTTTTGTTGTTGTTGAGAAGTGCCCTGTACCTGTAGTCTGCGCGCTGAAAATGGACCTTAATTTTGCAGAAACTTTACAATATTTAGCGCATCTCAGCCTTCTTTTGGGTGACGCCTACAGCGGCACCATCCATTACCAATCCTCCCTGTTTTAATACCTTATCTCGCCTCCATAACATAGTCCACTCCAACTACACACACTATACACACATGTACACACATATGGTTTGTATTGCACAAATTAACTAGTGGCTAAAATTACAGTATAGCTGACAGTAGCTTATTTAGTATAATTAAAATTAAAAAATTTAGAAATAAAAAATAGGTTAGCCCATCACATATAATACAAACGAATAAAAAAAAGAATCGGCAAAAAAACTCAAAATAAACTAAAAAGTCAAAAAAAGATAAAATTTAGAAATAATAAAAAATAAGTTCGACGTCAGAAACCTAAGCCCAAATGAGTAGACCTAAGTCAATCAAACTACTCCTAAACAAAATAAAATAGAAAAAGGGCACCAAAATACAAAGCAGACGACCAACAATACGTAGTTGCATACGTAACAGGAAAGCAATAAGAGAAGAGAGAGAAATTAACGGCTGTAAAAGAGTATTAATTACATTTAGACCCAGACATTTATCACAGACGCTCTCCACGTTATCCCATCTCTGCCGCCGGGCTCGCGTGACTGCAGTAGTACAACTTCTTATTCGCCGTGCCATTTTGCACCCGCCCCCCCGCCTTGCTCTAAATTACGCAACGTACGGTGTATCTACAGAAACTAAGGGACAGGACGGAGCGGAGCGGCGGCGCGCGCGCCACGTGGCCGGCCGGCCGGCGATGCTAGCCACAGAGGACGCCGACCTCCCTGAGGCGGGGGACGAGGCGGCCGCTGAGGTGGAGCCCCATGAGGCCGTCCAGCCCGCCCACCGGCGCGCCGCCGACGAAGAGCGCCGGCACCGCGGTGGCGGCCGCGGCCGACGCGGCGGCCTCCTCGGCGGCCTCGTCGAGCTCGATGACGGTGGCGTGCGCGCCCACGGCGGCCAGCAGGCGCCGCATGACGTGGCACATGTAGCACCCGCGCCGCGCGAAGATGACCACGGGGCTCTCGCGGACCAGCCGCCCGATGCGCTCCGCGGGGGTCTCGCGCCCGCCGGGCGGGTCGATGGTGAGGCCCAGCAGCCCGCCGCGGTGGTGGCCCCCTCCAGGCGACGGCGACGGCGCCTCGCCGGCCACCGCGCAGCTCACTCCCCCTCCTCCCTGCATGTGCGCAGCGCACGCGCGGCGAGATGCGTGGGTGCTGGTTGGGAGGGAGGAGACCCGTGAGAGGTGTGGTTAGTTGACGGCGTTATGTAGCTAGCTGCTCCTAATGGTGTGGTCGCCGTCAAGATCCCGGCGAGGGAGGCGTATATATAGGAGGAGCCGCACATGGGGGGCGTGACGTCAGGCAGAAGGTGACGGGCAGGGGTGGGGCCGGAGGTGGCGTCACGTGGCTGGACGGGAACTGCTTGGATGATGGTCCGCTGAATGCTGACGACGGAGGGTAACAAGATAAGGAAGGAGCCAAGGTGAGCAGCCGATCGACCGGGTGGTTACCTTAGGGCATCTCCTATGCTTATATACAGTAGATCAAAAAAACTAGGGTTCATACATGTTGATTCTGTCTTAACTCAATACCCTACAATATTTAAGGACTGTTTTAGACTTTAAAGCCAGATCCGTAGAACAGAAAAAGATTCCTTCTCCTCTAACATCCCCTAATTCTTCACGCGAAGTAACTTTTCCATTTCCCCTGTCACACGAAATTTATGGTTATGCATGCATTTGTAACTCATTTGTAACCTTCTCTATTTTTCCTTGTCATTGACGATAGTATCGCTGATCGATAATATCGACCTTTAAATGCCGATGGATTATTTTCATAGAGCTATTCTTTTGGCATTTCTTGAATCGGTACTACTGCATATGTTGCGCGGTAGCACCACATAACGGTATGACCGCATGATTGGTGGTACTACCGAAAATCGATAGTACCAAAATTTACATGGCGGTAACTAATTTCCAGAAATATATGTTTTGGAACATTTTCTCTCATCTAAAAATCGGTACTACTACAGCTTGGGTGTGGTACTACCGTGTGATCGGTACTACCGAACCTTGTGAGGGTGGTACAACCGATATTTGAAGTAACGGCTAGTTTTTGGGCATTTAATGAACCTCAAATAGCCGTTAAATAGTAAGTGATGTAGTACCGACCACTACATGGTGATAATACCGCAAACAGGGGCAAATCCAGAAAGGGCTTCGTTAGGCTTCAACCTACCCTCCGCCGGAGGAAGCCCCCCTTCCTGCCCACTGACCGATCGACTGCCAACCTCAGCAACCTCTCAGGAGGAAGAACCGAGGAAGAAGAACACATTACTACACATGGGCTTATCTAAACCGTTCAGTCCAAAAAAGCAATAACTAGTCCACAAGGTCCACAACCAATAATAGCAAGTAGCAATCCACTGCTCACATTTATAGTTTGACACCACACACACCACATGACAAATCTAGAGGGGTAAACCGAATCGCACCTAAGGGCTGAGAGCTGAGGGAAGCTGAGATTCGAAGGCATCGGCGGTCGGTGGAGGGAGGTGGGCCCAAATCGTGAGCCACCAGGGGCCTAGGCGCCCAGCCGTGCTCGGGGAGGGGACTGGGGAGAATCGGAGAATAGGAGTTAGGAGAAGAAGTAGAGTGGCCACCGGTCGAGTTAGGGGGATTTACCGGCCGAGCCTAAGGCGTTGAGGAGGAGTGAGGAGGTGAAGTGAAGGAGGAAGCCAAAGGAGTGAGGAGCCATGAGGCCGAGTGGCCGACTGGCGTCTGGCCGAGAGGCCAAGAGGGGAAAAGTACGTGGTGGCCTAGTGGGGGTGTCTGCGCTGACTGGTCGATGAGTGACATGAGTTGACCGGCCAAGTCAACAATCAAGGACCTCATGGTATATAGTTTGTAATTCAAGTAGTATTATCTCTTTACAGTTTAGTGTTAAGTGAATTATTATTTAACTAGTTAGAGACCCGTGCGTTGCAATGGAGTCATAAAAATAATGAGACGGAACTTACTGCCTGGTCAACTCCACACATCAAACATTGGAGAGCAAGCGACAGAGAGAGAGGGTGGCCAGAATGCGCGAGGAGATGAAAAAGTGGAGGGGGTGGGCGGTTGTATCCTGAGAGAGAGAGAGAGGAGGAGAGAGACGAATGGTCCAGATCAAATCGGATGGCTGAGAAGAGAGGAGGGGAATGAACCAACCACCAACTCACACTTTTATAATAGTAAAGATATTTAGTATTATTTGTTAATTGTTAGATATTATGTAGTGTTTATTAGACTATTAGTGATGAATCCTATAATTTGTTTGTAGATTTATAAATTGTAATAATGAAAAAACGAACTTTGTGTAACTATTTTACAATTAATTCAAGTAGTACTCCTCCAACCGATGAGAGTGCAACTCAACCAAAGAAGCCTCATGATTTAAATTTGCATGATAATGGTATGTTATGGTTTCCTTGAATGTTCTTGATCATTTACAATTAGATATCGTATCATTAATTTTGGTATTTTTGATAAGAAGACGACTGAAACCATATTTATATATTTTCAGGATGCACTTTCTATTACTAAGGTACTTCTGTTGTATTTATGTCTTTTCGACTATGTTTCTCTTCTATTCATAAATGAATTTGAATTGAACAAGAGTAAATAATTGTGTTTATGACAATCAAGCTTAGCGTCTTAGCCTACCCTCTATTTTTTTCCTGGCTTTGCCACTGATCGTAAATCCTGTTTTTGGGGAATTAGACCACAACGGTTACCACTAGTGGGTCAAGGCTATAAATACCTTCCCACTGGTAACAAGGGCTCTATTTCTTGACTTCATTGAATACCCTTGAGCTCTTTGTGCACTCTCTACCACTCATTTTCTCATATTTCATATTTTGAGGTATGTGGGACCGAAATGGTAGCAGAGGGGGGGGTGAATAGTGCCTTCAAAAATTAAAATCCTCCCCTCAAGTATCCACACAGCAGAAGATAACTCACTGGAAATCACAGATAGTCGAAAGAAATAAATCCAGCGTGAAACACCAAATGGGTCATTACGCCAACAAGCGGTAATATCATTGAAAGAAGCGGTAATCATTGAGCGAACGGTAGTACCTCTAAGCGGTAGTACCGCTGAGCCGAGCGGTAGTACCTTTCGAGGAGAGGTAGTACCGCACAAAGAAATCAAAGCGACAAAGAAATCAAATCGAGAAATTTGCAAGATTCTTTGATTCTTGGCTTAGGAAACTTTGAGGATAGCAAAGGAACAACCTCAGAAAGATAAGCCAAGAACCAATTTCAAGATTCCTCAAGAAAATCAAAGGGGGCACAAGAACTCTGAGTTCTAACCCTAGAAATAGTCACGAGCAAAAACCTGCGTCCGATCTGAAGAAAAAGGAGACTTGATGATTCTTCCTTCCGATTTCGAAAATGGGATGCTCAAGTGATCTTGATAATCTCCCTAGTTCATAGCATCAACAAATAACAATTCGGAATCAAGAAATCACCAAAAGATGCAAGAAGGGAAGAAAAACTAAGAAGAACAGAGAATGAAATGTGCAACTCAATATCATCTCAAATCAAGATTTTTCGCATAGATAAACAGAGATGAATGATCACAAGAGTTGTTACAACCAATTCATTCCAACATACGTCCCTATACGCATGTACATTCGGAAGAGGAAGAAGAAATCAAGAACACACCCAAGTCACAAAGAGAGGGGGAAAGGGCAGAACAACAGCTGCTCTTCTCCCACCAACTCCTCAATAACCAAAAAGGAAAAGGAAAAGACTCACACAACACATGGAGAGAAAAGAAATCCTAACTCTCACTTTCTCCACATGCCTCTCCCCCTCCTTTTATAGTGTCCACTAATGGGTTCACAACAACACTTTACCCATTAGTGCCAACAACCCTATTGCTTTATCTACTAACTCGAACCGAATCCGTTTCCGCTTTTGCAGTCTTGCGCTTTTCCCAAAACGCCCCTGCTGCACCTTCCGGGAAGTTTCCTCGTTCCTTGCTGTGCACACCTCGCAACCACCTCGAGTCCTCACCGTCCTCAGCACATCTCGACCATTCTGACCTCAGCACCGTCTGTGTTTAGTCTGGTCATCCCGTGCCTCGCCACGACTCCACTCGATGTCCTGCAACCAACACAGACAAGAAACACATCACATAGCACCGCTCGAGATAATGGAATTACCATATGCAATAGTCGCACAACCAACCAAATCAAACTCAAGTTTTATGCGCTCACTGCTCTGTCTGTGCGCACGTGGTATTACCGCTCCCCAAGACGGTAGTACCGCCGTGTAAACGACGGTAGTTCCGCACAGTGAAATCTGGAAACAGCAGCAGCACAACAGTATCGATTCATTCCACAAACTTTTCATCATACGTGTCAATTAGTCATCACAAGCATGGGAGCACCTCTCACATGGTCTCTCAAGGTAGTTAAGAGCATTCAAATATATTGCATCATTAGTTGATCTTTGTGGCACTCGATAATCTTCAAGCAAATGCTGTGGTTCATTACTCCTGGTGGTTGTCGACACCAAGACGGCTTAGAGAAATTGTGTGGTGATCTCTTCAAAGAAGATTGTGAAGATGCTCGACACCACTTGTGAGTGGTGTTGTGTTCGCCATTTCCAGAGTGAAAGAAGAGCAAGCTTAGTGGAATGGAGGTCTTGAGGCTTAATTCATGGATCCGGTCCAATCCATTTGGTGTTATCTCAACACTGATTAGTGAAGAATAGCAAGTCTTCGATACCACAGGAAAACATCGCGTGTCTCCATGTGGTTTACTTATTAGTTTTTTATTTTCCGCATTTACATTTTTAGCACTTTTGATTTGAATTGTGTAGCTAGAAGTGAAATTAGTATTAACATTGCTTGTAGTGCCCTAATGAAACCTACAACATTTAGGCTTTAATTGTGCGAAATGTTTTACTTAAGTTCATAATTGCTAAAAATTGTGTTTTAGCTAAAATATTTTAAAAACCTCCTATTCACCCATCATCTAGTCGGTTATCTCTAATCCTACATTGATAGTTTCTTGGAACACTAAAAGGATGGAAATTCTGCAAGAAATGAGGTGGCACAAAGTTTTGGCCATATGGATATTGGGGGAGATTTGTGGGAAATGGAGGTACTGGGAAGTTTTAACTATATTGAAAATTTGCATTTTCTAGATGTGGATTGGGGAGTTTGGATTCAAAAAATTTCTGTTTATGGGATCCATTTTTTCTAATCTAGTGTTGATGAACTTGTGTTGTAGAAGATGAACTAATGAGCTCCTCTATTGTTGTAGCATGGCCAAAGTCAAGGGCAACGGTTAGTGGACAAAAAAATAGTGTATTTTTAATGTCTTGTGCATTGCTGCAACAGTAAATAATGTATTTTAATGCCTTGTTGATGGGTCATAAGCTTGTGACCTGATTTTTCCATCTACTGCTTGTTGTGGTGTTGCCCATGCCCCCAATGTTTGTGGTCAGTCTTTAAGGACTACTTTAATGCTTATGGACTGCTTTATGGCAAAATTGTGGATGCCCTTATCACCACTCAGTAATTTTTGCATGATGCACTATCCAGTTTTGTTTAATGCATTTCTGTACTTTATCATACTTAAGTTACAAAGGTTGCTGCCAAGTGTGGTGAAAAAAGTTTAAGGATTTCTTTACAACACCCAACTATTTGTTTTTGAAATCAGTCGAATTTTTAACCTTCTGGTCTGTATAAGGATTTGTGCTTTTGCTGGCAAGGTTATCGTCTTTTGCGACGGCGATTTAGGGTGTGGTTTCACCGGCTTATGTTTTGGGTGGAGGACAACTAGTGTTCCCCTAGGTGCTAGGCGCTAGTCGGGCGGCAAACCGACGCCCAGGTAGGCTAGGCGGCCGTCTAGGGGAACATTGACGGCAACAACCCGGCTGTAGATAGTAGCTATACGCCAATAGATGTAACAGTGGTGAGCCATCGAGATGGGAAAGAAGATGGAGTGGCGGTGGGAGATGGTGATGTGGCGATGGATAAGGAAGTAGGCAGTGCCTATGGGTTCCTTTTGTACCGGGTACAATATCGAGAGGCGGTGGCGGCTAGCGGGCGGGCCTTGTTGGCGACGACAATGGGTGGAGCGCATAGTGGTGGTGGTGATGGGGCTGAGATAGGGTTAGGGGTAGGGATTTAGATGGATGAGAGAAGAGATCTAAGCAATTGGATTTGGATCCAACAGTCCAAATAATTGGAATTCTATTGGCTACAATTGATCATTTAAATGTGTGTGACACCTTGTATTAGGCACTCATATTTGGGTGGGTACAAGCAAACGACCCCAAATATTTTGGAAGATAAAATTTTTACAAAAAATAATTCAGTTCTGGAAGGACTTGGAAAAAAGCTGTACTCTTTTCGAATGGGCCTAAGTCAGCAACATGAGCTGAATCTTTTAATATTTTTTAAGCAGATCTGAATCTTTTAATATGACTATAGGCTCGCACTAGAAAAGAAACCTAAAGTGTTTATGCTGCCTGTTATGCAGTTCATCCTAATCACGTAATTTACTGGAACAGTCCCCTGTCTGTATCGCCAATCCAGCTCATCCCGTGGGCTGCTGCTGCAGTAAGCGGGCGACGTCACCTCCATCCAACGTGGCAGTTAGCTCGCGCCTCCAGGATTAGCGAGGCCGCCCGTGGCCGGGGCCCACCGGGCGGGACACGTGGCGCGCGGGACGTCCGTTTACGTCGCTGTTCTGGGGCGCGCGCGCTAGTGGGTGGTGGTGGGCCGTCCATCTCGGCGCGCACGTCACGCCCACCGACGGGAAACCGACGGCCCGGATGCGCCTGGCGCGGCCGGATCTTCTGTGCCAGCCACTGGCCGATCGGCGCTGTGCGGTGCGTGTGCTTGCGTGGCCGGCCGTCAGCCTAAAGTGAAGCCAGGTCAACTCGCATAGTATTTCTATGTAGTACAGTAGCTTTTTTTTTTGCTGTTTATATTTTTTGAGATTGTAATAGACAACAAAGACATCGATATAGACGGTGTAAACGATTTTAAACTTAAGAAGCGGCTTGAAAAATCGATTAAAGAAATTATTTTATTTATTTTAACTTTTGAAGATATCCAAAATAACAAGAGTCAGCATCTGCATGCACCACCGTCCACGCTTGGCTAATTATTGAGGGCAGTGTAGTGGTGTCAAATTCTTATCTACATGTGTGATGGTCATTTGCAGAGATTGATCCTTGGGTCCAACAATTCACTCGCTCGACATCTCGCAGGAATACAAATGGTCCTGGCCACTGGGCTACAGAGCGGTCCATGCCGACAATCTAATTCCTCCGTAGATTATTGTCTACATACATGTATCCTCGCTGTCACAAAGTTTCTGCTCCGGCTAAAGCGCGCCTAGCTCGACCTACGCTACCATTCCCTAGCATCCAAACGGAACTATCTTAAAGCAAGAACTGCAATATGCTGCGAATTTAGAGTAGATCACGAGATCCCATGGAAATATCTGACCGGGGTCGGCCGAGGACAAGGCATCGACCATGGGCCTTTTCGCCACGTCAGCCGCGGGAGAGTTGAAAGACCCTAAAATTTTAATCCAAAATTTTTTCCTAATTTTTCTGAATTTTTGATGAATTTTTGAAAACTTTCCCAATTTAGAAATTTCCGGCTCTTTCCGCTTTCCCTTCTCGTCTTCCTTTTTCATCACATTACCGGCGCTCTCTTTTCCGCCTTCTCTCTCTGCGCGCGCCGGGACACCGGTAGCATGGCAGTTTCCCCCTCGCCTGTCGCCACTGTTAGCTCACGCCCACGTGCACGGTGACTCATGACGCCGTCACCTCGTGGCCCCGCTTGTCACCGCGACGCCCTCTCTCCGCAGACGCGCGCCTGCAGCTGGCCACCGCCTCCCTGTACTCCCACTCCCGTATTTACTCCCCCACGCCCATCACTTCCCTGTCAGCGCGGACACGCCTACTACCCTCTGCAGCCTCGTGCCTCGCCAACCCCGTGCCATTCGAGCTCCCCACCACCGCCGCGCCGCCTCTCGCCTTGACCCACTCACACCGCCCTGCAGCCCACCACCTCTCCAAACACTACTCACTCCCTGTTGCTCTCGAGCCGATCGAGTCTAACCGCCTGCATTGCCTCCGATCAGCTTCTTCATCTCCGGTGATCCTCCGAGCCCCATTTCCGCATTTCTTCTTTAAAGTTTGATCACTTTTGCTGACTTGTTCTTCTTTGTCTCCTGAACACGCTGGGGAGCTCCTCCGGTCGAATGCGTCTCTCTCCTGCCCTGGCGGCGAAGCTCACCGTCGGCCGCAAAGGGGCCACCGTGGCCAGCCCACCAGAGGGCCCCCTAGCTCAAGCTACCGCCACCATCGAGTTCCCCATTCCCTAGAGATGCTCCAGACGCTGTCAATTTGCTCAGAGCGTCGTTCATGGCCTCAGATGCCAGAAAACCACCACCGACTCGCCTTTGGCTGTTCATCGCCGTTGAGCCTCGGCGTCCTTTCCAAACCCCCGAGATGGGTTCCCCACCTCTCAAGGACCCTTTTCCCACCTTCGGATCCCACAGAGTGGCGTCGGTGGCGCCATTCCGCCGCCGCCGTCGTTCTCTTTCCCATGAGGACGACGGGCTGGAGGTAGACGACGGTGACGTGGCCGCATCCCCACCCTCCTTTCCCCTCATCGCCGTTTAAAGTCGGCCGTCGGATGACTTTCCCCTGAGACCGTCTGATCCCACTAAAGATCTGCCTCCGCAACCGCCCGATCCGATCCCCCTCCTCACTGCCGTCTGATCACACTTAACCCAGCCGATCCGAGCCGCCCGCTCCCACCCCATCTTCGCCGAGCACCGAGCTAGGCGTCGGCCATCCGGCCGAGAGGAGCACGCGCGTGGGTGGCCACTGCTCTGGGGCGGCTGGCCTTTGGTCACAGAGCCGACTGAGGCCGAGCCGCAAGATCAGAGCGACCGGCCGGCCCGACACTGTTCATTGATTTTTCAGGGTTTTATCAATTTCCAAAAACCCAGAAAATCCAAATAAATCCTAGAAAATCACAAAAAATCCCAAAAATTCCCAAATTTCACCACCTTGCGTATTTCAATTTCCTGAATCCACCTGTGGTCACCAATTCACAAATTTCTCCTCCAGAAAAATCTAAAAATTTAAAGAGCCCCTTTTTCATTTGAATATTTATGCAATTTATTCCTTTTTGTAGATTATTTTAATTTTTCCTTGCTTGATTAGGCTCAAGCTGGACTTATGTTATTTTTGTGTGTTTGCGCTAGTGTCGGAGATTCCGGAAGCCTCAGTGCAGGACCAGGATTCGGGAGTTGCCGCCTACGAGATCGCCGAAATCGTCCAGATTCATGGCAAGTCGCAATCCTTGATCATATTGAATCCTATGTTCGGTAAATTATGTCCTTATACTATTTGCACTATTATTAATTGTAAAATGCTAGTTTGTGTAAAATAAAATGTTTAGAACGACATGCTATTTAGATAAAACCTGCCACCGATAAATGCCATGTTAAATTTGCAGCCGTTCCTTGATAACCCTAGAAATATCTACAATATTGTATAATTAATTGTAGGTTATATTCATATCATGCAAATCTTTACACTGCTAAGGTTGCGGCTGTGGGCCGATAGATTTGAAAACCCGGAGCTAGGGTAGGGTGGTTTGGGACACCGTACCCTAGGTTGGTTGTGCCGGTGCGCACAGGTTTAGGGTAAGAGAGTGTTGTGGGAAACCGCGAGTCGGTCTTCGCCCACCGTTTACCCTGAGGTGGAGGTTGCGGACCTCATGAGAAAAATATAAGGATTAAAACCTTACGCTGAGCACATGGCATAGTGATCGCTCAACCACCAGTGTTGACGTGTCAACCCTGGTTTAGTAACTGCTCAAACCCAAGTGGAGCCCTGCATGAGAAGTTGGTATGTGGGACAAGTAACCCATACGCAATAACGATGGGTCCCCATGCCTCGGGCCCGGCGTTCGCTTTGGCCTACGGACACCGAGGGTATGCGGATTCGAACCCATCGGGTAGAGTATAGCGAAGGTCCGGCGGTGAAAAGACCCGATTTCTTAACTCAGTCATGAGGGTTAAGAATGCTTGTGGGTAAAGTTGAGCAACTATGCAGAGTCAAATAAATGGTATTCGAATACGCCATGCTCCCGGTTAATGGAGTTGTGTCAATTGGGTGATTTCCAGCTGCGAAGCTTAAGTAGTTTTCACAAGTATGTTTAACTTGATTAATTGGTAAATCAAACCTTGAAAACCCCTGTGAACTTAAGAAGTAGTCTTGATTTTTGATCTTCCAAAAGATTTATCAAATAAAACCGCATCCACACAAGTAATAAACCAAATATACTCCCAACCCTTGTTGATCCGTGCAAATAGTTAAGATAAGCTCCCCATGTGACTTGCTGAGCTGGTTAGCTCACGGCTTGTTGAACACTTCAGATGACCAAGATGCTGGTGAAGGTTGCCCTGTTGAGGAAGCCCCTAAGGAGTCGTCCTTCGACGAGGATCAGTGGTTCTAGGTCTCGCCACGCCGAGTTTCGGAGGTTCTTTTGTAATGTAATATATTTCGGCTTACGCCGTTGTTGTAAAACCGGGTTGTTAAACCTTATCTGGTAATATAAGTTGGTCTTTTGCTGTAAGCTTGTGATGGTATACTCTTGCGCGACATTCCATAACTGTTCATGCGTGAATAGTTGCGGGATGCCGTGTCCTCGCAGCACCCCTGGCAACGGGGGTGTTACAAGAGCCAAGGCCCACGCGAGTGCCCCGCGCGAAAAGCACTCGACGCGGCAACACCAAACGCAATACATCGAAGGGCCGAATAAGGTACCGCTTCAGAGAGTTTCCGCTTCTTGTTTCTACTCTTTTTAATTTTATTTTTTAAGATTTTAAGATTTTTTGTATTTTATTTTTTCTTATTCATTTGCATTGTCCGTGATGGTATATTTTTTTTTAAATTTACTTATATTAAAAAAGTTATCAGTAGCTATAGTGTAAAAATAGCCGTTATAGTATAAAATAAACCAGAAGTTTAGGTTTAAAAGACTAAGTGGGCGGCGCCTATTAAAGCTAGAAAAGACACGCAAAAACCAAACGCTTTCGTTGGTGATGATGCCAACGTCCACTCCCTCCGATCCAGTATCCTAATTGGGCTCCCAAATTAAGAGCAAGGCGGCTGACCACGTTTTAATCTGTTAAGCAGGATTTGACGTCGCAGTGCCGCAGTTCACGGCTTGCGTTAATCTGCCTTTCTCTTTCTTCTCTCTCTATCAAGCAGCACTAATAAATAGACTTACTCTCTTAATCTAGTTACGACCTAGTTGTAGAATAATCACTTGTGATGCGGCTAGTTCTATACCTACAAATTGGTGAGGCACCCAGATGTACTCCCAGACTTCCGGTATATAATGAGCAAAATTTTGTTTGATGAAATATAATCTGTGAAGCTGGGGAGCTAGCTCTGTTTGATTGAACTCGAAAGTTAAAGAGTGTGTGTGGCCACCTCCGGCGGCAGTGGGAGGGACAGAAACTGGTTGAAATCTTTTGCAAGGTCCAATACAACGGATGGCTTGGTTGGCTCCCCCGAAACTAATGGCCGTAGTTCTCTTATCCGGGGGCGGCATTTGGTGGAAAGGGGGGCCTTCTGCACTTCGTCGGCATTATTGCTCCGTGGTGCAATAATAATGCTTTAATCCCACGTCCGTCTCAGTGTTGTTTAATCACGCCACCTGCCTCGCGCTGTTTAATCATACCACATACCCATGTTAGGATATCCAAAGTGTATAAAAATAGAACGTCATAAGCTACCTTAAGATCGATATTATATATTACATGGTTGATCTTAAGCAGGTTATAAACAAAAAAGGTTTAAGACCGATCCTTAAGCTAAAGACCTGATCACAAACATTAAAATACAATTTTAATTTAATCCTATTGTTTTCTCTCCCCCACCAGCCAACTACCAACAACTACAAACATTAAAATACAATTTCTCCAAATGCGAAATTCTCCGTATTGTTTTTGGTAGTATATATTAGAGTAGGACCCAATAGCACACGTCAAATCTTTGCAATTTTTCCAAATAATCTGGAGTACGTAGCTCACGTTAACTATCTGCATGTTTCTTTTTATGAAACGATCGCATGCGCGCGCATGGCGTGTTTAGTTTTTTTCCTTGATTTTTGTAGATGGGTGTTGCGAAATTTTACGAAGGAGTTTGGTTGCTGTTTTTGAGGAAACTTGTTCTCGAAGCATGGTGCGTGTGCTCATCTAAGCTAGCGATAAATGGTAGCTTTGTGTGATGTGGATACGTAGTTGTCATATCCCATTCTCCATTCATCCCTGTCAAAAGCATATCTATTGGGGCTGGCCGGTAATCGAGTGTTATTAGATAACACGGTGTCTATCTAGCTAGCTAACCCATCTTGTCACTAGCCTTATCTCTCTCCGTCTCTCTTTGATGTCAAAAGTAATATGATTTATAACTTTTATCTAAAATAAGTAGTATATTTTTTGAAACGAGGTAGGAGCGCTGCCTATATAAATTAAGGGGGGAAAACAGAAGATACAAAAACATTCAGAGGCGCCACAAAGGCAAGTTACAGGGCCGGCCAAAAGGGGCAAAAAAATGATTGCTAAGTTAAAACTGTTACAGAATTAAGTGGTAACTCCGTCAACCTCTTGGCTCCCGTCAGAATCCAACATCTGGCCTCCTCCTTTATGCGGGCTAATAATGACAGAGTTATGCTTGCTGTTGAACTAAAAATCCGAGAATTTCTTTCCTTCCAAATCTCCTTAGTCACCTACATGACGAGAGACACTGGCTTTTCGGGGAACTCCGGCCGAGAGGGTTACCGTCTCCCACCAACGGCGGATGGATGGAGCACTCTACCATGTGTCTAGGTTGAGGGATGGACTCGCTGTCCAAACTGGAGTGGATGCCTAGATTCTTCTGGAGAAACAACATTTGGCCAGGAGATGGATGGCGGACTCTGACGTATGCCTGTAGATGGGGCAAAGCGGGTGGTTTGGCCACCCACGATGCGCTAGCCGATCTGCTGCCCAGAATCTATTATGAATGGCTAGCGAAGCGAAAATTTTGCATTTTTGAGATGTCTAAGTCTTCCAAACAAGAGTGTTCATGTTGCTCCAAGGAACTATGCTCTGTAAGTTGAGGAGGCTGTGTAAATTCCATTTGGAGTTAGCTTCCATGTTAAGGTGTCTTCATTGGCAGCCTGGAGGGGCGTCGAGGAGAGGAGGCCCCAAATTGTGATGAGCTCATGTATAAGGTTTGGTGTGAGTCCAACGGACAGATCGAGATCCTAGAGCCATTTATTGTCCGCCAGTGCCATCCGAAAGGAACTTTTCTTTCTTATTGAGGCACCATAGGCAGCCGGCGCATTGTCACGTAGCCTATTTCTGTAAGCCCAAGGAGAATTTCAGAAGGACACCTTCCTCCCATCCCCGATGAGCACCATGGTAGCCATCGCGAAAAGCTCTCGATCTTGTTCATCGCACGGTATCTCCATGCCCTGCCAAGGGGTACGCTAAGGGGCCCACTCATGCACGGTATTTCATATTGTGAGATTCACTTACTGAAGCAAGCATGAAGTAAGGAGTGGCCTACCTCGGCATACTCAAAAGGTCTAACAGACCTCAAAGGTATTTTGGTTGGCCTATACTGGTTTCCCTATTAAAGAAATATGTAAGGAATGAGAAAACACCGCAATGAACTTCTGTTCAACATGAAGAAGAGAATCTTCAAAAAGGACCTAGATTTCTAACAAAAGAACATGCTTCGGTTTTGCTTCACCAACAATCAAGGTGTTGGTGATATGCCCTAGAGGCAACATGGAGATGTTGAATATATCACATACTATGTTTATGATACATTGCTTTGTTCCTTGAAATAGACATTATCACTATTGATCAATGAGTATGTGACTTATTCATGAGACTCTTAATGCCAAAATGTTGCTATTTCTAAATGATCCCTGATTATATTTCATATGAGGAACAAATATGATTCAAAGATCAGCATATGTATTGATTGATGATCATGTCTCATGGATCATGGTATGGAGATACCAAATCAATAATATGGACATGTGTTAGTGAACATATGTTGGATAGAC